>JAJAQF010000033.1:0-97452 GCA_020510985.1 Pholidichthys leucotaenia
AATTTATAGTCTTTAACAACCATCACAACTACCCAGTACCCAAACTCAGTGTAAATGGTGTAGAGATTGAAAGGGTCTCCGAAACTAAATTCCTTGGAGTAATAATTGATAACAAACTGTGTTGGAAGTCACATATTAATTATATAAAAGGTAAAGTATCCAAATCAATTGCAATATTACACAGAGTGAAAAATTTGCTGAATCAACCCACACTATACACCTTGTATCATTCATTAATACTCCCATACATGACATATTGTAATGAAGTATGGGGAAAGACATATAAAACAAACATATATCCACTCTTTATGCTTCAAAAGAGAGCTATTAGAATAATAAACAAAGCAGCTTACAGGGAACCAACAAACCCACTTTTTCTTAAACGAAAAGCTCTCAAGTTGAAAGATTTGATCGACTTTAAAACCGCAATAATAATGTTCAAAGTGAAGAATCTATCACTGCCCGCAAATATCCAAAAGTTGTTCCAAACAAGGGAGAAACGATATCACTTCAGAGGAACATGTATATTTCAAAAGCCTACAGTGAGAACAACCACCAAGCAACACTGTATTTCAGTGCAAGGAGTCAGATTATGGAACGATTTTGGACCTGAATTAAAATCATGTACAAAGCTTGGACAATTTAAACAAAAACTAAAGGAAGAAATACTCCAAACATATTTACAAGACGACATGTAAACTCACATAAGGATTGACATATCCAGCCTGTGTTGTGTTATAGCTTAGTTTTTCTTTTTTCTTTTTTCTCTGTGACACTATGTCTTAGATTTGTTTTTGAATAGTAACCGCTTAACTTAGACTAGCTCAGTTTTCTTTTTCTCTCAGTCACATTTTGTCTTAGCCTTGTTTTAAATTGTAATCACTCTTGTCTTGTTTTCTCTTTTTTCTCCTTTGAATTCTTGGATGGAATATGGGTGGGCAATATAAGCTGCGGCTTCAGCCATCACCCATTTCGGATAACTCACGTGGAATTGTATAGTAGAAGGAGTCTTTGTCTAATTTGACCTTGTTGTTATATTATACAGTTTCTTTTAACCTGTAATGTACTATCCGAAATAAATAAATTCATTCATTCATTCATTCATTCACTCACACTATTTTTCATGAATTTGTGATGATTTTTCTAGTTTCTGTCCAAGTCAGAGGGAGACGCTGGTTCTGGACAACAAAGACACATGTGGACATGAGCTGCAGGTTGCAGAGCCCTGAACACACAACACACATGGACACAACAACAATGAGGAGTCTGACCTCAGAGCTTCAAGTCTACAATGTGGACTCTCCAGAAAACCACACAGCTGCTCACTCCTGAATCCTGCAGCTGGTTCTGACCCAGGTCCAGATGTCTGAGATAGGAGGGGTTGGACTTCAGAGCTGAGACCAGATAATCACAGCTGATCTCTGACAACCTGCAGCTCCTCAACCTGAATAAAGAATAAAAGATGTGAGTTTATCAGACAAAGTTTCATCTTGAAATCCTTCAGTGTTTCAAAAAACAAATTTAAAGTAAAAACTTATCAGCAAAGTTGTTTGAATTTATGAGACATTTAAACAAATCTTAAAATGCATGTTGAAAAAGTCACAAATTTATGAGTGAAAAAGTTGAAAATTCACAAGAAAACCCTCAAATCTTTACAATACCCCCAAACTTATTAAAGAAATCTGTCATATGCATCAGACCAAAGTAAATTGACAAGAAAAACTACAAATTGGTGACAAAAATTTGATAAATTACACAGGGTTACAAAATAATTTTTTTGTAAGTTGTCTGTGTTTTTTCAACTGATTTAAGACAATTTTGCACCACTGAATCTGAAAATAACATCCGTTTCTCTCCATCAGGTGCTCAGTAAAAACCTGGACTGACTTAGTCCTGTGCATCTACTGACCTTTATATAAAGGTCAGTAGATGCAAATTGAATGTTACGTCATCATTGTTCACAATTCAGAGAATTTCAAGACATAAAAAAGAATTTTGCATCATATAAAGTGAAAATCCCCGTACATGTAAACAAAAACGTCTAAAACAACATGTGGCCATCATGGATTTTGGATTCAGCACATCAGTTCTAAAGGTTTCTATCAGTTCTAAAGGTTTCTGGGTCAGCAGTCTGGTTCTCTTGGAGTCATTCCACACTTTGGAGTCACAGCATCATGGTGCACGTTTCCCAGCTGTAGACAGAGAAACGTGCACGGAGGCTGATTGCTGCAGCTTGATAGTGGCTGGATGTGAAACCTGCTGCATTCATGTCTAAATGTCACAATCATGTGTTCATGTGTCACTGAAGTTGTTTTGCTGCCCACAGCTGCTGAGTCTCCGTCTTTCTTTGACTTGATGGACAAATGCAGCTTGAAGACAGAGTCCAAACATGCACAAAGACATGCAGCCTATCACTGGACTCCATCTAGAAACCTCCAAAAACCACATTTACACCACTCAAGCTTGCTTTAGAATGACCTTTGACCTCCAACCAGCATTCTTCTGCCTTCCTGTGGTTGCATGAAGGAGTCACACATCAGCAACTAGTTACATTTCCTCCACTACATTTTCATCACATCCACATGGAGACACTGGATGTGCTCAAAGGGCCACATGTTGGAGAGCCGTGTTCTCCAGCACAGCTCAGGAACCTGAACTCCACACAGAGCCAGACTGAGGGGTTCTGGTCCAAAACAAACCTGCATGGAGGCAGAAAAATCTCAAGCTGCAAACTAAAGTCAAACAGCACAAAACTGCCTTCCTTTTAGCACCAAAATCAAACTTTGTCCAGGAAATTGCACATTTTTGCAGCTTGGAGGAATTTTGGGTTGCCAGTTTGTGGGCAGCTTTTCCTCATTAAACTGGAACTTTTCTCCAAAACATCTGAGATTGAATCAAAACTGAGAAAATGTCTGCCAACAATTTGTCACATTTTCCTTTCCACAATTGTTACCTTTTGCAGCTAAATTTGTAGACATTTTCACATCAATTTCTGACAGTTTTTCATGTAAAATCAAAAGTTTTTCCAGTAAATTTTTGAATAGTTTCTTTCATATTTGTGAGGCTGGTTTTTATTTTATTTGAAAATAATTTTTTACAAAAATGTTTGATAGTTTGGGCAAAAATTGTCTCATTTTGGAATATATTTTTCTGTTGTAATTTTTTAACCTTTTCATGTAAAAAAGGCTGCAGATTTCACACATTTGTGACTTTTTAAAATAAAACTTCAACTTTCTTTGTCATCAGAAATTTTGTCACTTTTCTTTCTAATTTTTGGCTGTTTGATGCTAATTTATGTTGAATATTTTGACAGAAATTTTCTCTTTTCCTCATAAATTTGACATATTTCTTTCTATAATTTTGTTGTGTTTCGTGGGTAAAATTGCAGCATTTCTCACATGAATTTGTTGTGTTTTTTAATATAAAACTGGAACTTTTTCTAGTAAGTTTGTCAATTTTATTTTAAATAAGTGACTTTTAAATGAAACTTTATGAGTAGAAATCAATAAATTTACAAATAAATGTCAGAAACTGACAAGAAAGTGACTTTTAGAAAGAAAATTTGATGAGAGAAAAAACTGAAGTGAAAGAAAAAGCTGATATTTTACAAGGAAAAACATTTGGTCAAAAGATTGAATGAAAGTTTAGCATGAAAAAGTCTCAACTTTCAGCTGAAAGTGACCAACTTGTGATCAGACATTGATGCTGATGCAGTCCACTGAGGGAGAAGGACAAGAACAGAATCTTCTGATCTTCACTCTGGATTATATTGAAGATTTAAAGCCCCAAAACTGCTGCTGTGGACAGGCCTGCAGGTTGAAGACCTTTAATCAGTCACATCCAACCTAGGGTCCATGGAGCACATCTGGTCCACCACAGGCTGCTGACTGACCTCCTGACCTTTCCTTGATCACAGAGAGGGGACCCCTATTAACTGGCAACCATTCTGACTCCCAGTTCTCACTTCAGGACACAACCATTTACAATCCACAACTAACTCTCTTTAACAGCTCACAAACCAAATGTGCTCCACGGGCCACAGCTTGAACCTCCCTGCTTAAAGCTTGTAAATGTGTAGGGCTGTCCTCACACCAGTGTTGGCACTCTTCATTCAGCAGCAATCCAGAGTGAAGATCAGAAGGTTCTGGATTCTCTTTCTTCTCCTCAGTGGACTGCAGCAGCATCAATGTCTTCTCCAGCTTCTTCTTTAACGCTGACCCACTCTCCTCTCCACACTTCTGGCAGCTCTCCACCTCCTCAATGCTCTGCTTGGAGCACATCTTCACTTAGTCCAGGCTCACAAACCTCTACAACCAGCTGCAACATTTGGCCTGAAAAAGTGGCTCTGGAGGCATTTGGGCCCAAAAAACTTCTGCATGTAGAGAGCAGTGAATTCTATTAAAGCTGGAAAATTAAATCAATGACAGAAAAAACTGGCCTGTCAACATCCACAACTTTTTCTGCTCTGAAATAAGTCACATTTCTCTCAGAAAATTACAAACTTCTTTCACATAAACCTTCATTTTAACTGAAATTGGTCATTTTCTCCCATAAAATCAGAGCTTTTCTCATCATTTTAGACCTGGTTCTTATCATTTTTTAAATTTTACTGATAATTTTTTGTAGATGTTCTAATTTTATTCATAAAAATTTAATGTTTAAGTAATTTTTCATTTATGTCACAGCAATTTCCTGCTTTTGTCCTTGGAAATGTGACTATTTTTGTAGTAAATTTATCAATTTTCTCCTCTTAAATAGACACTATTGTTCATGAATTTGTGATCATTTTTCTAGTTTCTGTCCAAGTCAGAGGGAGACGCTGGTTCTGGACAACAAAGACACATGTGGACATGAGCTGCAGGTTGCAGAGCCCTGAACACACAACACACATGGACACAACAACAATGAGGAGTCTGACCTCAGAGCTTCAAGTCTACAATGTGGACTCTCCAGAAAACCACACAGCTGCTCCACTCCTGAATCCTGCAGCTGGTTCTGACCCAGGTCCAGATGTCTGAGATAGGAGGGGTTGGACTTCAGAGCTGAGACCAGATAATCACAGCTGATCTCTGACAACCTGCAGCTCCTCAACCTGAATAAAGAATAAAAGATGTGAGTTTATCAGACAAAGTTTCATCTTGAAATCCTTCAGTGTTTCAAAAAACAAATTTAAAGTAAAAACTTATCAGCAAAGTTGTTTGAATTTATGAGACATTTAAACAAATCTTAAAATGCATGTTGAAAAAGTCACAAATTTATGAGTGAAAAAGTTGAAAATTCACAAGAAAACCCTCAAATCTTTACAATACCCCCAAACTTATTAAAGAAATCTGTCATATGCATCAGACCAAAGTAAATTGACAAGAAAAACTACAAATTGGTGACAAAAATTTGATAAATTACACAGGGTTACAAAATAATTTTTTTGTAAGTTGTCTGTGTTTTTTCAACTGATTTAAGACAATTTTGCACCACTGAATCTGAAAATAACATCCGTTTCTCTCCATCAGGTGCTCAGTAAAAACCTGGACTGACTTAGTCCTGTGCATCTACTGACCTTTATATAAAGGTCAGTAGATGCACATTGAATGTTACGTCATCATTGTTCACAATTCAGAGAATTTCAAGACATAAAAAAGAATTTTGCATCATATAAAGTGAAAATCCCCGTACATGTAAACAAAAACGTCTAAAACAACATGTGGCCATCATGGATTTTGGATTCAGCACATCAGTTCTAAAGGTTTCTATCAGTTCTAAAGGTTTCTGGGTCAGCAGTCTGGTTCTCTTGGAGTCATTCCACACTTTGGAGTCACAGCATCATGGTGCACGTTTCCCAGCTGTAGACAGAGAAACGTGCACGGAGGCTGATTGCTGCAGCTTGATAGTGGCTGGATGTGAAACCTGCTGCATTCATGTCTAAATGTCACAATCATGTGTTCATGTGTCACTGAAGTTGTTTTGCTGCCCACAGCTGCTGAGTCTCCGTCTTTCTTTGACTTGATGGACAAATGCAGCTTGAAGACAGAGTCCAAACATGCACAAAGACATGCAGCCTATCACTGGACTCCATCTAGAAACCTCCAAAAACCACATTTACACCACTCAAGCTTGCTTTAGAATGACCTTTGACCTCCAACCAGCATTCTTCTGCCTTCCTGTGGTTGCATGAAGGAGTCACACATCAGCAACTAGTTACATTTCCTCCACTACATTTTCATCACATCCACATGGAGCCACTGGATGTGCTCAAAGGGCCACATGTTGGAGAGCCGTGTTCTCCAGCACAGCTCAGGAACCTGAACTCCACACAGAGCCAGACTGAGGGGTTCTGGTCCAAAACAAACCTGCATGGAGGCAGAAAAATCTCAAGCTGCAAACTAAAGTCAAACAGCACAAAACTGCCTTCCTTTTAGCACCAAAATCAAACTTTGTCCAGGAAATTGCACATTTTTGCAGCTTGGAGGAATTTTTGGTTGCCAGTTTGTGGGCAGCTTTTCCTCATTAAATTGCAACTTTTCTCCAAAATATCTGAGATTGTTGGCAGACATTTTCTCAATTTGGATTCAATTTGTCACATTTTCCTTTCCACAATTGTTACCTTTTACAGCTAAATTTGCAGACATTTTCACATCAATTTCTGACAGTTTTTCATGTAAAACTCAAAGTTTTTCCAGTAAATTTTTGAATAGTTTCTTTCATATTTGTGAGGCTGGTTTTTATTTTTTTTGAAAATAATTTTTTACAAAAATGTTTGATAGTTTGGGCAAAAATTGTCTCATTTTGGAATATATTTTTCTGTTGTAATTTTTAACCTTTTCATGTAAAAAAGGCTGCAGATTTCACACATTTGTGACTTTTTACAATAAAACTTCAACTTTCTTTGTCATCAGAAATTTTGTCACTTTTCTTTCTAATTTTTGGCTGTTTGATGCTAATTTATGTTGAATATTTTGACAGAAATTTTCTCTTTTCCTCATAAATTTGACATATTTCTTTCTATAATTTTGTTGTGTTTCGTGGGTAAAATTGCAGCATTTCTCACATGAATTTGTTGTGTTTTTTAATATAAAACTGGAACTTTTTATAGTAAGTTTGTCAATTTTATTTTAAATAGGTGACTTTTAAATGAAACTTTATGAGTAGAAATCAATAAATTTACAAATAAATGTCACAAACTGACAAGAAAGTGACTTTTTGAAAGAAAATTTGATGAGAGAAAAAACTGAAGTGAAAGAAAAAGCTGATATTTTACAAGGAAAAACATTTGGTCAAAAGATTGAATGAAAGTTTTGCATGAAAAAGTCTCAACTTTCAGCTGAAAGTGACCAACTTGTGATCAGACATTGATGCTGATGCAGTCCACTGAGGGAGAAGGACAAGAACAGAATCTTCTGATCTTCACTCTGGATTATATTGAAGATTTAAAGCCCCAAAACTGCTGCTGTGGACAGGCCTGCAGGTTGAAGACCTTTAATCAGTCACATCCAACCTAGGGTCCATGGAGCACATCTGGTCCACCACAGGCTGCTGACTGACCTCCTGACCTTTCCTTGATCACAGAGAGGGGACCCCTATTAACTGGCAACCAGTCTGACTCCCAGTTCTCACTTCAGGACACAACCATTTACAATCCACAACTAACTCTCTTTAACAGCTCACAAACCAAATGTGCTCCACGGGCCACAGCTTGAACCTCCCTGCTTAAAGCTTGTAAATGTGTAGGGCTGTCCTCACACCAGTGTTGGCACTCTTCATTCAGCAGCAATCCAGAGTGAAGATCAGAAGGTTCTGGATTCTCTTTCTTCTCCTCAGTGGACTGCAGCAGCATCAATGTCTTCTCCAGCTTCTTCTTTAACGCTGACCCACTCTCCTCTCCACACTTCTGGCAGCTCTCCACCTCCTCAATGCTCTGCTTGGAGCACATCTTCACTTAGTCCAGGCTCACAAACCTCTACAACCAGCTGCAACATTTGGCCTGAAAAAGTGGCTCTGGAGGCATTTGGGCCCAAAAAACTTCTGCATGTAGAGAGCAGTGAATTCTATTAAAGCTGGAAAATTAAATCAGTGACAGAAAAAACTGGCCTGTCAACATCCACAACTTTTTCTGCTCTGAAATAAGTCACATTTCTCTCAGAAAATTACAAACTTCTTTCACATAAACCTTCATTTTAACTGAAATTGGTCATTTTCTCCCATAAAATCAGAGCTTTTCTCATCATTTTAGACCTGGTTCTTATTATTTTTTAAATTTTACTGATAATTTTTTGTAGATGTTCTAATTTTATTCATAAAAATTTAATGTTTAAGTAATTTTTCATTTATGTCACAGCAATTTCCTGCTTTTGTCCTTGGAAATGTGACTATTTTTGTAGTAAATTTATCAATTTTCTCCTCTTAAATAGACACTATTGTTCATGAATTTGTGATCATTTTTCTAGTTTCTGTCCAAGTCAGAGGGAGACGCTGGTTCTGGACAACAAAGACACATGTGGACATGAGCTGCAGGTTGCAGAGCCCTGAACACACAACACACATGGACACAACAACAATGAGGAGTCTGACCTCAGAGCTTCAAGTCTACAATGTGGACTCTCCAGAAAACCACACAGCTGCTTCACTCCTGAATCCTGCAGCTGGTTCTGACCCAGGTCCAGATGTCTGAGATAGGAGGGGTTGGACTTCAGAGCTGAGACCAGATAATCACAGCTGATCTCTGACAAACTGCAGCTCCACAACCTGAATAAAGAATAAAAGATGTGAGTTTATCAGACAAAGTTTCATCTTGAAATCCTTCAGTGTTTCAAAAAACAAATTTAAAGTAAAAACTTATCAGCAAAGTTGTTTGAATTTATGAGACATTTAAACAAATCTTAAAATGCATGTTGAAAAAGTCACAAATTTATGAGTGAAAAAGTTGAAAATTCACAAGAAAACCCTCAAATCTTTACAATACCCCCAAACTTATTAAAGAAATCTGTCATATGCATCAGACCAAAGTAAATTGACAAGAAAAACTACAAATTGGTGACAAAAATTTGATAAATTACTCAGGGTTACAAAATAATTTTTTTGTAAGTTGTCTGTGTTTTTTCAACTGATTTAAGACAATTTTGCACCACTGAATCTGAAAATAACATCCGTTTCTCTCCATCAGGTGCTCAGTAAAAACCTGGACTGACTTAGTCCTGTGCATCTACTGACCTTTATATAAAGGTCAGTAGATGCACATTGAATGTTACGTCATCATTGTTCACAATTCAGAGAATTTCAAGACATAAAAAAGAATTTTGCATCATATAAAGTGAAAATCCCCGTACATGTAAACAAAAACGTCTAAAACAACATGTGGCCATCATGGATTTTGGATTCAGCACATCAGTTCTAAAGGTTTCTATCAGTTCTAAAGGTTTCTGGGTCAGCAGTCTGGTTCTCTTGGAGTCATTCCACACTTTGGAGTCACAGCATCATGGTGCACGTTTCCCAGCTGTAGACAGAGAAACGTGCACGGAGGCTGATTGCTGCAGCTTGATAGTGGCTGCATGTGAAACCTGCTGCATTCATGTCTAAATGTCACAATCATGTGTTCATGTGTCACTGAAGTTGTTTTGCTGCCCACAGCTGCTGAGTCTCCGTCTTTCTTTGACTTGATGGACAAATGCAGCTTGAAGACAGAGTCCAAACATGCACAAAGACATGCAGCCTATCACTGGACTCCATCTAGAAACCTCCAAAAACCACATTTACACCACTCAAGCTTGCTTTAGAATGACCTTTGACCTCCAACCAGCATTCTTCTGCCTTCCTGTGGTTGCATGAAGGAGTCACACATCAGCAACTAGTTACATTTCCTCCACTACATTTTCATCACATCCACATGGAGACACTGGATGTGCTCAAAGGGCCACATGTTGGAGAGCCGTGTTCTCCAGCACAGCTCAGGAACCTGAACTCCACACAGAGCCAGACTGAGGGGTTCTGGTCCAAAACAAACCTGCATGGAGGCAGAAAAATCTCAAGCTGCAAACTAAAGTCAAACAGCACAAAACTGCCTTCCTTTTAGCACCAAAATCAAACTTTGCCCAGGAAATTGCACATTTTTGCAGCTTGGGGGAATTTTTGGTTGCCAGTTTGTGGGCAGCTTTTCCTCATTAAATTGCAACTTTTCTCCAAAATATCTGAGATTGTTGGCAGACATTTTCTCAGTTTGGATTAAATTTGTCACATTTTCCTTTCCACAATTGTTACCTTTTACAGCTAAATTTTCAGCCATTTTCACATCAATTTCTGACAGTTTTTCATGTAAAACTCAAAGTTTTTCCAGTAAATTTTTGAATAGTTTCTTTCATATTTGTGAGGCTGGTTTTTATTTGGTCTAAAATCATTTTTTTACAAAAATGTTTGATAGTTTGGGCAAAAATTTTCTCATTTTGGAATATATTTTTCTGTTGTAATTTTTAACCTTTTCATGTAAAAAAGGCTGCAGATTTCACACATTTGTGACTTTTTACAATAAAACTTCAACTTTCTTTGTCATCAGAAATTTTGTCACTTTTCTTTCTAATTTTTGGCTGTTTGATGCTAATTTATGTTGAATATTTTGACAGAAATTTTCTCTTTTCCTCATAAATTTGACATATTTCTTTCTATAATTTTGTTGTGTTTCGTGGGTAAAATTGCAGCATTTCTCACATGAATTTGTTGTGTTTTTTAATATAAAACTGGAACTTTTTATAGTAAGTTTGTCAATTTTATTTTAAATAGGTGACTTTTAAATGCAACTTTATGAGTAGAAATCAATAAATTTACAAATAAATGTCACAAACTGACAAGAAAGTGACTTTTAGAAAGAAAATTTGATGAGAGAAAAAACTGAAGTGAAAGAAAAAGCTGATATTTTACAAGGAAAAACATTTGGTCAAAAGATTGAATGAAAGTTTAGCATGAAAAAGTCTCAACTTTCAGCTGAAAGTGACCAACTTGTGATCAGACATTGATGCTGATGCAGTCCACTGAGGGAGAAGGACAAGAACAGAATCTTCTGATCTTCACTCTGGATTATATTGAAGATTTAAAGCCCCAAAACTGCTGCTGTGGACAGGCCTGCAGGTTGAAGACCTTTAATCAGTCACATCCAACCTAGGGTCCATGGAGCACATCTGGTCCACCACAGGCTGCTGACTGACCTCCTGACCTTTCCTTGATCACAGAGAGGGGACCCCTATTAACTGGCAACCAGTCTGACTCCCAGTTCTCACTTCAGGACACAACCATTTACAATCCACAACTAACTCTCTTTAACAGCTCACAAACCAAATGTGCTCCACGGGCCACAGCTTGAACCTCCCTGCTTAAAGCTTGTAAATGTGTAGGGCTGTCCTCACACCAGTGTTGGCACTCTTCATTCAGCAGCAATCCAGAGTGAAGATCAGAAGGTTCTGGATTCTCTTTCTTCTCCTCAGTGGACTGCAGCAGCATCAATGTCTTCTCCAGCTTCTTCTTTAACGCTGACCCACTCTCCTCTCCACACTTCTGGCAGCTCTCCACCTCCTCAATGCTCTGCTTGGAGCACATCTTCACTTAGTCCAGGCTCACAAACCTCTACAACCAGCTGCAACATTTGGCCTGAAAAAGTGGCTCTGGAGGCATTTGGGCCCAAAAAACTTCTGCATGTAGAGAGCAGTGAATTCTATTAAAGCTGGAAAATTAAATCAGTGACAGAAAAAACTGGCCTGTCAACATCCACAACTTTTTCTGCTCTGAAATAAGTCACATTTCTCTCAGAAAATTACAAACTTCTTTCACATAAACCTTCATTTTAACTGAAATTGGTCATTTTCTCCCATAAAATCAGAGCTTTTCTCATCATTTTAGACCTGGTTCTTATTATTTTTTAAATTTTACTGATAATTTTTTGTAGATGTTCTAATTTTATTCATAAAAATTTAATGTTTAAGTAATTTTTCATTTATGTCACAGCAATTTCCTGCTTTTGTCCTTGGAAATGTGACTATTTTTGTAGTAAATTTATCAATTTTCTCCTCTTAAATAGACACTATTGTTCATGAATTTGTGATCATTTTTCTAGTTTCTGTCCAAGTCAGAGGGAGACGCTGGTTCTGGACAACAAAGACACATGTGGACATGAGCTGCAGGTTGCAGAGCCCTGAACACACAACACACATGGACACAACAACAATGAGGAGTCTGACCTCAGAGCTTCAAGTCTACAATGTGGACTCTCCAGAAAACCACACAGCTGCTTCACTCCTGAATCCTGCAGCTGGTTCTGACCCAGGTCCAGATGTCTGAGATAGGAGGGGTTGGACTTCAGAGCTGAGACCAGATAATCACAGCTGATCTCTGACAACCTGCAGCTCCTCAACCTGAATAAAGAATAAAAGATGTGAGTTTATCAGACAAAGTTTCATCTTGAAATCCTTCAGTGTTTCAAAAAACAAATTTAAAGTAAAAACTTATCAGCAAAGTTGTTTGAATTTATGAGACATTTAAACAAATCTTAAAATGCATGTTGAAAAAGTCACAAATTTATGAGTGAAAAAGTTGAAAATTCACAAGAAAACCCTCAAATCTTTACAATACCCCCAAACTTATTAAAGAAATCTGTCATATGCATCAGACCAAAGTAAATTGACAAGAAAAACTACAAATTGGTGACAAAAATTTGATAAATTACACAGGGTTACAAAATAATTTTTTTGTAAGTTGTCTGTGTTTTTTCAACTGATTTAAGACAATTTTGCACCACTGAATCTGAAAATAACATCCGTTTCTCTCCATCAGGTGCTCAGTAAAAACCTGGACTGACTTAGTCCTGTGCATCTACTGACCTTTATATAAAGGTCAGTAGATGCAAATTGAATGTTACGTCATCATTGTTCACAATTCAGAGAATTTCAAGACATAAAAAAGAATTTTGCATCATATAACGTGAAAATCCCCGTACATGTAAACAAAAACGTCTAAAACAACATGTGGCCATCATGGATTTTGGATTCAGCACATCAGTTCTAAAGGTTTCTATCAGTTCTAAAGGTTTCTGGGTCAGCAGTCTGGTTCTCTTGGAGTCATTCCACACTTTGGAGTCACAGCATCATGGTGCACGTTTCCCAGCTGTAGACAGAGAAACGTGCACGGAGGCTGATTGCTGCAGCTTGATAGTGGCTGCATGTGAAACCTGCTGCATTCATGTCTAAATGTCACAATCATGTGTTCATGTGTCACTGAAGTTGTTTTGCTGCCCACAGCTGCTGAGTCTCCGTCTTTCTTTGACTTGATGGACAAATGCAGCTTGAAGACAGAGTCCAAACATGCACAAAGACACGCAGCCTATCACTGGACTCCATCTAGAAACCTCCAAAAACCACATTTACACCACTCAAGCTTGCTTTAGAATGACCTTTGACCTCCAACCAGCATTCTTCTGCCTTCCTGTGGTTGCATGAAGGAGTCACACATCAGCAACTAGTTACATTTCCTCCACTACATTTTCATCACATCCACATGGAGACACTGGATGTGCTCAAAGGGCCACATGTTGGAGAGCCGTGTTCTCCAGCACAGCTCAGGAACCTGAACTCCACACAGAGCCAGACTGAGGGGTTCTGGTCCAAAACAAACCTGCATGGAGGCAGAAAAATCTCAAGCTGCAAACTAAAGTCAAACAGCACAAAACTGCCTTCCTTTTAGCACCAAAATCAAACTTTGTCCAGCAAATTGCACATTTTTGCAGCTTGGCTTAATTTTTGGTTGCCAGTTTGTGGGCAGCTTTTCCTCATTAAATTGCAACTTTTCTCCAAAATATCTGAGATTGTTGGCAGACATTTTCTCAGTTTGGATTCAATTTGTCACATTTTCCTTTCCACAATTGTTACCTTTTACAGCTAAATTTGCCAACATTTTCAATTCAATTTCTCACAGTTTTTCATGTAAAACTGAAATTTTAGATTTTTGGTTCAAAATTCTGAGGCTGTTTTTAGTCTAAAACAACATTTTTGGAAAAAAAATATTGTTTGGTGATAAATTTTCACATTTTTGTCATAAATTTGTCTTATTTTTTGTAAATTTGTCCTTTTTCAGGTTCAAAAGTCTGCCTATTTCACATCCATTTGTGACATTTTTGTCATCAAACTTCTACTTTGTTCTCAGAAATGTCGTGACTTTTCTTGCTAATTTGTGGGGGTGTTATCCTGATAATATCCACTCTGTTCCTCTGAATCTCTCCTGGTTCCAGGATCCATGTCCTGTGTGTGTGCTCGTCCATCAGAGTGGCGTCTCTTGTCCAGCTGCTGTCTAACTGCTCCACAGAGCCTGAATGCTGCTCTCTTGTCAGCTCGGGGCCTGTGTCAGGCTGCTCTTTCTTCCTCTGCTTTAACACACACCTCAGCACAGCAGCTGGGCGGCTCGTCTCTGGAGCAGCCAGATCAGCTTCTCACACCACCATCATCATCACCACACTTCCTCACTTCACCTTCATCAGCTTTGACATTCAGCTCTGTCTTTTCTTCCTCTCAGCGTCTCTCTCTGGTTCCACAGAAGCTCAAAGTGTCTGCAGCCTGTTTTTCTCTGCTACCATCAGATCTTCAACAGCCTCATTCACACCCCTCACACACTCTCCAGCCTCATCAGTCCTGACTTCATCTTCACTGACTGATGGACCACAACATGAACCTGTGGAGGCTGAACAACTGTCCTGTCAAACATCTCCATCATGACTCCACTTCTGTCAGCCTTTAATCAACCCTCATCAAGTCTTTCGCTTCTATTTGGAGCCAAAAGCAAAAACTCTTGTTCAGCTGTTTGCAAAGATCCAACATTTCTGAAAACACTGAAGCTGCATCTGATTTGTGCTCAGAAAAATCCTCAATATTGATGAAAAAAGAGTTTGTAGCATCAATCAAAGATGTGAAACAGAGAAAAACATCAACAGCTCCATCAGTGAACTGACCTCAGAACCTCCAGTCGACAGTTTGGACTCTCCAGTCCAGAACACAGAACCTTCACTCCTGAATCCTTCAGGTTCCAGTTTCCACTCATGTCCAACTGTGTCAGATGTGACGGGTTAGACTTCAGAGCTGAGGCCACAACTTCACAGTGAGTCTCTGAGAGTCCACAGTTCTCCAGTCTGTGATGAGAGAAAATATCAAAGTGTTCTTATAAAACAGAACCAGGACCCTATGATGTCAGTGATGTGGAGAACACAGAGGAACCACAGAATCTAACAATGAACATGGAGCATCTCTGAGGTCTGTCTGGGTGGACCTGTTTCTCTGACTCAGGTGGGTTGCCAGGTCTGTCTAGTTCAGGTGATTTTGTTCTTTTTCCTCAGCTTATCAGTGATAAATATGAGCAGTCAGAGGCTGCTGTTTTTGTGGCTACATTTAACTGTGACGTCTCTTCCATCTCTGCTGTGTGATACACCTGTCCACCATTTACCATCATTACTTCATCACCTAGAAGTTTCTACTTCATTACTTCTAACTTATCATGAAAACACAGAATTCATTTTAAAAATCAAAATGGGAAAATGGAATCTGTCAGCAGATTAAAAAGTAATCAGTTAAAATCAGACTGGATTTCATGGGTCCCTCCAGACAATGTGAACACAGAGTGAATGTGATTCAAACCAGAGTGACATCATGATGTGATGAACATCTGATCTTCTCATCTGAGCTTCAGTTCATCTCATCTTACTGTGGTGACGTGACACAATGATTCTCTTCAGTCTCTCTCACACCTGCAGACTTTAATCACAATCTGTGTTTGGCTTTAATCTGCAGACGGAGGAGGGAAAATGTTCCATCTAGGCTTCCATAATGTCCCCAGTCTGTCAGTGATGGACCTGGATTCATAGAGAGCTTTTCTAATCTTAGTTACCACTCAGTGTTTTAACTACTAGTCATATTCAGCCTCTATTCTGTGGCCTTCAGACAGACAGACACCTACAGCCAATGGAGAATCACCAGGGAACCTGACATGCATGTCTTTGGACTGTGGGAGGAAACCTGAGCATCTGGAGTAAACCCACACAGGCTCAGTGAGAACATTCAAAGTCCACACAGAAAGAGCCCTGTCAAGCAGGAGGATCAAACCAGGAACCTTCTAGCTGTGAGGCAACAGTGCTAACCACTGAACCACCATGCTGACAACTTACAGAAGAGACACATGATTATATTGTTCACTTCTCTGTTCAATAAAAACAGTCAGACTGAACCCGCGCAAGGCCCCCGGCCCAGACGGCATGTCTCCCTCCACCCTGAGACACTGTGCAAAACAGCTGGCTCCTGTATTCACAGACATTTTTAACACCTCCCTTAAGTTATGCCACGTGCCGTCCTGCCTCAAATCCTCCACCATCATCCCTGTCCCCAAGAAGCCACGGATCACTGGACTTAATGTCTACAGACCTGTAGCGCTCACCTCTGTAGTCATGAAGTCCTTTGAGCGCCTGGTCCTGTCCCACCTCAAGTCCATCACCACCCCTCTCCTGGACCCGCTTCAGTTTGCCTACCGAGCCAACAGGTCTGTAGACAACGCAGTCAACCTGGCCCTCCACTCCATCCTGCAGCACCTGGACTCCCCGGGAACCTACGCCAGGATCCAGTTTGTGGACTTCAGCTCCGCATTCAACACCATCCGCCCCGCTCTGCTCCGGGACAAGCTGTCCCTGCTCAACGTGCCTGACTCCCTCTGCAGGTGGATCACCGACTTCCTGACGGACCGGAGGCAGCATGTGCGGCTGGGAAAGACCGTCTCAGACTATACTAGCATCAGCACCGGATCACCCCAGGGCTGTGTACTTTCCCCCCTACTCTTCTCCCTTTACACCAACTCCTGCACCTCCAGCCACCAGTCTGTCAAGTTGATCAAGTTTGCGGACGACACCACCCTCATCGGGCTCATCTCCAACGGCGACGAGTCCGCCTACAGGAGAGAGGTGGCCCAGCTGGCGTCCTGGTGCAACAATAACAACCTGCAGCTGAACGCTCTGAAGACAGTGGAGATGATTGTAGACTTCAGGAAAGTCACTACTCCTCTGCCCCCCCTCACCCTCTCAGGCTCTCCCATCACCACTGCTGATTCCTTCCGCTTCCTAGGCACTACCATCACCAGGGACCTCAAATGGGAGCCGACCATCAGCTCACTCATCAAAAAAGCCCAGCAGAGGATGTTCTTCCTGCGGCAGCTGAGGAAGCTCAAGCTACCCACCAAGATGTTAGTGCAGTTCTACACAGCCATCATCGAGTCCATCCTCACCACCTCCATAACCGTGTGGTACGCAGGAGCCACTGCCAGGGACAGACTAAGGCTGCAGCGCGTCGTGCGCACTGCTGAGAAGGTGATCGGCTGCAAGCTCCCATCTCTCCTGGATCTGTACATCTCCAGGACCCGGAGGCGTGCTGGCCGGATCATAGCCGATCCCTCACACCCTGGTCACGTACTGTTTGCCCCCCTCCCCTCAGGTAGAAGACTTCGGTCCATCCAGACTAAAACCTCCCGTCACATGAACAGCTTCTTCCCCTCTGCCATCAGACTGCTGAACACTAAGTGACTTATTGACTCTCGTGCACCATGTACAGCAGCTCAACCAGACTCATGTCAATCATCACTGTTTTCTTCCTGCATTACCGACTGCACTATATAGTTCTCCACAGTATCTGCTGCTCGCTAATATATTTTAACTGTTGACCAGTATCACTTAATCTTATCCTACACTTTATTACATGTATAGTTTATTTCTTTTATCTTATCATGTTTAATGTTGCAGCATTGCACCGAGACAAATTCCTAGTTTGTGTACTACATGAACAATGGCAATAAACCTGATTCTGATTCTGATTCTGAGATTTTATGTCTATAGGACACAGGGGCAGAAATGTCAGTGGAAGTTCTTGATCATTAGGTTTCCAAGCAGCAGTGCTGCAGCAAACCTGTTCTTCTTCACTAAAAGTGCACGGGGAGCAAAAACGCTAATATGTAGAAACTTGAAATTTTACAGTGTGATCAGAAACTCTCCCCACTACTCAGACCAAAAATCAAGGCACTGCATACATAGGTGGTGCAATAATAAACACTTTTATGTTTTTGCAAATATCTCCAGAACGGCTTGACCTTGACTAAAACTTCTGTCATCATTCTATTGTCAAGATTCAAGATTTTATTTGTCTATACTACTATACGTACAGGACATACAGGAGAAGTGAAATCACGTTTCTCTCTCTTCAGTGGTGCACAATATTGTGACATATTAGGGGTTTCACACAAGAAAAGGAGCAGACGGCTGCGACGAAACAGGCTTTATTGAAAACACAACACTGAGCACAGACAGGAGGGCAGGTCATTCTCCCAGACCTCCGTTTCTATCAGGGTTACACACACACATAATCACTCCTGCTCTAATTCTACCTATAACACTGCTGGGTCATTATAACACAGTTATAATGACACAGCAGTATAATAACACAGTAGTAACATTTAAACACACACAAAATAACGTCCTCTGCTGGCAAAGCATGCTGGGAAAATCCCTGCCCCCCTTAACACAGCCCCAACGTTACACTGCCCCCCCCCCCCTGCCCCGGACTGGTTTCTGTCCCCAGAAAAATGAAAGTCCAACTCAAAAGTCCAATACGAATCTGTCCAGGTGTCGGGGCGGCCTCTGTTGCTGACGACCAGTACGTACAGGCCCACCAGTGTCCATCTGAGTCTCGGTCGGAGTATCTGGTCGGGATGAAGGCTCCGGTTCGACCACCAGCGGGGCGGATGGTTGGTACGGGGCGAGACGGTCACGGTGGGGTACCACGACCCGGTCCCTTTTCTGAAGCCTCACCCTGTACACCACATCCGACAGTCTCTGCAGAACCACACACGGTCCCGACCAATGGCTCGCCAACTTCAGTGATCGTCCTCTTTTCCTCTCAGGGCAGAAAACCCAGACTCAATCTCTCGGTGCAAAGTCCCTCCCCTGGCAGCGGGAGTCATACGCTCGCTTCTGCCGACCCCCCGCTGCTGCCAGGGCCTCCCGAGCCAGTTCATGCACCATGTGGAGACGTTCCTTCAAAAAAAAAAAAAAAAAATCCAACCCGGGTCTGCCCTTCACCTCCGGCTCGCGGAGGGGGGGGGATACCAAATCCACTGGTGTGCGCAGCTCGCGTCCAAACATCAGCGCCGCAGGAGTTCACCGGGTGGATTCCTGAGCTGCTGTCCGGTACGCCCACAGAACAAAGGGCAGATGCAGGTCCCAGTCTCGCTGTCACTGGTCCACTAGGATAGCGAGCTGGGTGGTGAGGGTCCGGTTGAATCGTTCGACCAGGCCGTCGCTCTGTGGATGCAGCGGGGTGGTCCGGGTCTTCCGGATGCCCAGCCACTTGCAGACCTCTCCGAAGACCTCTGCCTCGAAGTTCCGACCCTGATCGCTGTGCAGCTCCTCCGGTGCGCCAAACCGACAGAACATTTCGTCCACCAGCTTTGATGCTGTTGTAGCGGCGCTCTGATCAGGGACCGCGTACACCTCTGGCCACTTAGTGAAATAATCCATTGCGACCAGCACATAGCGGTTCCCCTGGTCCGTGGTCTGAAAAGGGCCCAGAATGTCCACTTCCACCCGCTCCATCGGTGCTCCCACTCGGTACTGCTGCAGGGGAGCGTGGGATCGCTGAGTTGGCCCTTTCTGAGCTGTGCAGGTGTCGCAGTGGTGGACGTGGAGCTCTACATCCTGGTGACATCCGGGCCAGTAGAACCGGGCTTGAAGATGCTGCAAAGTCTTGGTCACCCCGAAGTGGCCCGCTCCTACCGCCCCATGAACCAGCTGGAGTACGTTGGCCCGGAGTTGACGAGGAACCAGCAGCTGCCAGATGTGCCGCTGCCCAGCTGGAGTCTGCCACTGCCAATACACCACGCCCTCGTGGCAGCAGAGGTTGGCCCACTGGGAGTGTAGGGCCTTAGTCTCTGGGTCCAGCGCCGACACAACCTCCCAGGCGGGCCGCTGTCCTGCGTCCAGCCACTGCCGAACCCGAGAAATGACCGGGTCTCTGTCCTGCTCGCTCTGCAGCTGCTGTGTGCCAAGGACCTCTGTGACGTCATCGCTGGGGGAGGCTGCCTGATCATCTGAGGAGGAGCTGTGCGTCGCTGCGTTATTTCTGCTCGCGGCGGTCCGGAGAGCAGCGGCCCGTGGGACGGCTTGGTCTCGATCTTCAGCCCGCTGGCAGTGACAACGATCCTCTGCCGCACAGGGGCGCCGAGACAGCGCGTCAGCGTTGGCATGGAGGCGGCCTGCCCGATGCACAATCTGGAAATTATAATCCTGCAGTGCCTCCAGTCATCTCACCAACTGTCCATCCTGTTCCTTAAAGTTCAGCAGCCAGGTCAGGGAAGCGTGATCCGTCCTGAGCTGGAACCTCCCCCCGTACACATACGGGCGGAAATGACGCAGCCCCTGGATGACAGCCAACAGCTCTCTGTGAGTAACACAGTAGTTCCTCTCGGCTCTGCTGAGAGTGCAGCTGAAAAAAGCGACTGTCTGCTCTCCGTGTTCTCCCTCCTGGGATAACACCACCCTGATGCCCTGGTTGCTGGTGTCCGTGTCTACAATGAAAGGGCGGTTCGGGTCAGGGTACTGCAGGATGGGAGCTCTGATGAGCGCTGAGTGAAGTTGGGAAAAAGCAGCAGCACAATTCTCACTCCACTGAAACGTGCGTCCTTTCTGCGTCAGCTGCTGCAGTGGGCTGATGATGGTGGCGAAGTCTTTCACAAACCTCCTATAATAGGAGGCCAGTCCAAGAAAGCTCCACAGTTCTCCCACGTTCCGCGACACTGGCCAGTCTCACACTGCTGCCACTTTTTCTGGGTCGGTGGTGAGTCCTGTCCAGTGGCAGGGACCATGGCCCCCCTGCCATCACTTAGGCCCCCCCAGTGGCCACCCCTGGTTCCTGCCACTGGACAGTCTAACATCATTTGATAACTTGTTTTTCTGTGTCATATTTTACATGTAGTTGATGTTTAAGGATAATTGATGTGTGCTGTATATTATTAACAAATATTAACAAAATACAGCAAAGTAGGACAGATCACACTGTCAAGGTGCGTTCAGACCAAACGTGAACGGGCGTGCAGCGTGATTACATTTTAAATTGATTTTGATGTGCCACCCCAAGATTTTCAGTATGAAAAATTTCTGGAGGTGCCCCTGATCTTCGGGATGAAATTGTGTGGAGTTGAACTGAACTGGGGAGATGTCTGCCCTGACACCGGGGACTTTGTAGTTAAAGAGGAGGTAAGTTCACTGACTTGTAGGGGAAGCTGAGAGTCCAGTTCCACCAAGAAAGAGATCCACTCCACCAAAGAGGAAAGAATCCTGGGCTGACGAGAGGAGAGGTTAAAAACAGATTTTAGGCTTACATGAAATCCCACGTAGGAGGAGGGCACGAGAGTTCAGGTGTGCATGGGTGAAGAGCTCGAGCAGAACTGAGACCATGAAGATCTGACACTCCTGTGAAGAGGAGTCCTGGAGCTGCAGAAATAGGCTGGAGTAACTGCCTGCAGGTGGAGCAATCAGGGAAGGTGAAAACACTCAGAGCAATCACAGATGGAACCAAATGTGCACAAACCTGAAACACCACAGTGACCCCCACCACCACACACACACAAGGGGCACCACCTAGCATCCGACCTGGCTTGTCCAGCTGTGTACATTTAAAATCACACACCATCCCAGGGCCTATTTTGAAGGAATGAGGGACCCCAGAGAGTTCCTCGGGTCCATAACCCTTCCAGTGGACAAAATCTTGGAAGCCTTGGCCCCGCTGGCAGACGTCCAGGATCCTGCTGACCGCATATACCAGCCTTCAGTAGACCATCTTGGGAGGAGGAGGGGGCTTGGAGGGAGGACAGAGTGGGCTGGAAGACACTGGTTTAACCTGGGATACGTGGAATGTGAGATGGATCCCAAGGAAGGAGGGAGACTGAGGCAAACAGCAGAGGGGTTAATGAGCTTGGAGATGGGAAATGGACTGATAGAGTGAGGAGACGCCTTTTTGGAGTCAGTTTTCAGAGGAATGTTTTTGTGGAAAGCCATACATTTTGGTCGATGGAGTTTCTGGGAGCAGGGGCTCGTTAGTGGTTGGTGATGGCAGAATTCTGGTCAGCGGTGCATAGAAGGGCAGTGTGGAAGATGAAAGCAGACGAGACAGCGAGCTGGACGACACGCAAACTTTATTCACCTTCCAACATAAAACACAGAAAACTGACTCCCTTGAGTGCCTGAGCAAACTCCTTTATACACTTTTATTCCCACCTCCGGCACACAGGGTAAACACATTAACATCCAGACTGAAAGACATGTCCACACATTAACATAACATTGACACACACGTCACACAGCAGGTCTTGCTACAATATATTCACACCCCTGCATCCTCAGGTATGAACCTGGCACGGCGGGGGAGAAAGGCACATCTTTGTTTGTTTGGCTCCTCTCACCTTTCTCCATTAGCATCTCTAACTATCTTCTCCCCCACCAACCCCCTTGTCCTGGGTGGAGTGCCATGTGTATTGTGTCCACCACACAGCTCCCACTCCCCCAAACACCCAGAAGGGGCCCTAACCCTCTGGCACCTTGGCCTTGAGCCGGCGCCCGTAACGACTGTAACATGGAGTCGCCAGACTGGTTGAAATATCTTGCTGTTGAGGTCGGCAAGAGACAAACTGGGTCTCTGGCGTGCAGTCCTGTGGAGGAGGAAAGGGTGGGGAGGGGAAAGACCTAGCCTGCTGCCAACAGTTCTCTGCAGGGGGAACACCAACTTGTGGAGCCACTGTAGGTGGGCGTCCGTGCCGGGGAGCTGGAGCCAACACCACCTGTTCGTCTGCCAACACATAACCAGGCTTAAGCCCGTCGATGCAGACGGCTTCCTTACCCCCCCCCCCCCACCAAGTCTAACACAAAGTGTTTTGCCCCTGTTTCCAGCACTCTGGACGGGTTATCGTACGATGGACACAGTGGGGTTCTGTGTGCATCGTGCCTGACAAAAACAAACTTGGCGCTCTGTCAGCTCTTTGGGATGAAGGTTTGGGGAAAACAATGGTGGGCCGAGCCCGGCACGTTAGCAGCCCCTGTACTGTAAAAAAGCACAGGCAGGTCGGTCCCGGGTGCGGGGTTTTCCGGTAAAAATTCCCTGGGGAGCCACAGTGGCTGAGAAAAAACGAGTTCTGCCGGGGAGGCTGCCAGATCCTCCTTAGGCATGGAGCACAACCCTAATAGGACCCAGAGCAGGCGGTTGACCCAATTTACATCCATGAGTGAAGCTCTGAGCGCTGCTTTAAGCGACCTATGAAAATGTTCACATAACCTGTTAGCCTGGGGGCTGTAAGCGGTGGTGTGGTGGATTTTGACCCCCAGGCTCTGGGCCATCGCAGACCAGAGTTCCGAAATGAATTGCGGACCCCTGTCAGAAGTGATGTCCAACGGGGATCCGAACCGTGCAACCCAAGCCGACAAAAAAGCGCGAGCCACTCCTGCGGATGTGGTGGAAGCCAGCGGGACCACTTCAGGCCAACGTGTAGTGTGGTCCACGATTGTCAAAAGATGCATGGAATCTTGCGATGGCGGGAGGGGGCCCACCAAATCCACGTGGACGTGGTCTAACCTCCTGGCCAGAATCTGAAACAGCTCGAGGGGGACTTTCATTTTCATTCCTCTACTGCCTAACTGTGTGTTGGTGTATGTGTCTTAGCATCCAATAGTATTAGCATTGAGTTACTGTGCTAGTGTGTCATGACCTACTAGAATTGTTGGTTCTGTACCTTTAACTTGGCATTCGTTCAGAGAGCAAAGTAAGAATTTCATTGCTCAGGAAATGTAGCATTTCTTAACTGTGCGCATGATAATAAAGCCTTTGAATCTTGAATCTATGGTGTCCTTGTGCACTTGGGCCTGCTGGCATGTGACGCACGCTGCAGCCCACTCTTTCACGTCCCTGCGTAAGTGACGCCAGACAAATTCCACCCCCACTAGTTTAACCGGGGCGCACACACCAGAATGTGAAAGGGAGTGGACTGACTCAAAAATGCGGTGGCACCAAGACCCACCGAGCATGGGCGGGATTTGAACCTCCAGTTATTGGACGACCCGCTCTACCTCCTGAGCCGCTGCTGCGTGGCCCAGGAGGGGCACGTTTGAGCCCCAAGGTGCCTCAAGGGTTAATCTGCTTTGCTGAATGCAAAACTGTTGTTTAGATAGATAGATAGATAGATAGATAGATAGATAGTTTATTTCGAACACAAAAAATAAAAAACAAGCAAATGGCAAATGCAATAAAGTTACAGTATACACTGTTCGAAAGGGAGAAGGAAGAAGTGAACACTTATTAATTCCAACTCCTCTTTTCCATCGATACACCCATGTGAATTTTATACAAATTACTACCTTTAATACCCCAAGTAAACAATTTACTGTATTTTTTTCAGATCAACATTAACACCCATCCATTCTAACATACAATGAAGTCTATATTTCAAAACCAGTCTCAAACGACACAGACACACACAGTGCTGTCACACCCACCATTCCATAGTGTCCCATAATGTCCCGGAGTGAACATAATGAATCGTACATATAAATTCTACCCTTCTAACATATATCCTTTCAACAAATGGTGCTTATACCTCTTTTTAAATTGATTTCTGTTTGTACATAGTTTCAGTTCCGGCTCCAGACTGTTCCACAAATCCACCCCACAGACAGATATGCACATACTTTTCTTGGTTGTTCGTATCTTGGGTTTTGTGAAGTTTAAGTCTCCTCTCAAATTATGATCATTGTCTCTTTTTTTAAATATTTTTTGTATATTAGTTGGGAGTTGATTGTTAATTGCCCTGTACATTACTTGTGCTGTCTTAAATTTAACTAAATTCAAAGTTTAAATTCAAAACACCTGTTGGGATAATTTCATTTTGAATCATTCTGTTAAAAGAATGACAGTGAAGGAGGTTCTCATTAGATAATGATGAATGTCAGTTTTGTGGGGACCTGCCACCTTTTCTCTGTCTTCTCTACCGGACCACAGCGGTCTGGTAGTTCAATTAAAAAGAGGACTAGATCGTAAAGCCAGGAACTGTTGGTTTTTTCCTCTGTGCAGTGAAAACCCCTGTTGTGTCTTCAAACAGTTCGTATCCAACTGTGCTCATTTAACAGAAAACACCAGCTGAGTGTGTTTCTTCATTAATCAGGACATGCGAGCACAAACGGACACGAGAAATGATGATGAGATATGATGACTCAACCATGACAGATTAGTGGACAGAAGACTTTGTCACAGAAGAGGTTTGTCATTTAAAATCTTCAGAATTACAGTCTCCCACCACGGCTCCCCATCCACAAACTTATTAACTTATTATTTCATTCCTGAAACTAGCACCTACCACACAACTGAAAGTCAAAACTTAACGGGGAAAAAGTCAAACATTTACAAGAAAAAAGTCACAAATTTGAAAGAATTCCGGAAGAAGAAAGGTGAAAAATTTATGAGTCAAATTTACAATAACAATGTTGAAAATCAATGAAAAAGTGAAATATATTGTAAAACATTTGAAACTATACCCTAACTACAACCACATGTTACAGCCTGATGGGAAAAAGACACAAATTTAATAAGAAATTGTCACATTTTTGAGAGAAGATTAAATGGAAGAAAAAGTTGCAAATTCACAAGAAAAAAAAAACTCAGAAAAAAGCTGTAAATTTATGAGAAAAAATAGTCAAAATTAAGAGAAAATGTCACAAGGTTACAAGAAAGATTTACAAGAACCTGTAAATTGTGACAAATTCCACTGACTTCTTTTCAGTTCCACTGATGCAAAATGAGTGACTCCAAATGAACAAAACCAATTCTGAGCATTTCAGCCCAAAGAAAACAGAGTTCTCACCTTTATCACATCTGTGGGATGTTGAAAGTAGATTTAAGGCTGAATTCTGATTTTTAAGGATAATTGAGGACATATTTTTGGATAAATGAATTGAAGACTTTTTAAAGACTCGTGGACACCCAGGATGAAGCTCAAGTAAAACATGTTAAAAAGTGAATCAAATCCCAGTTTCATGAAGTCAGCAGGAACAATCAGCCAACTGAAGAAATCTGATGATAATTTAATCCTGTGAGGATCTACTAATCTACACTGATTTATAATGTTAATCACATCTGGACTCACCCAGCCTTCCTGCAGTTCCTCACAGCTGGAATCAGTCTCTGTTTTCCCTGATTTGATGTGTTGTAGATGTTCAGGTTGAACTCATCCAGAACTTCTGACATCTGCAGCATGTAGGCCAGAGCTGAACAGTGAAACACAGAGAGTTCCTTCTCTGATCTGTTCTTTGACTTCAGGAGCTGTTGGATCTCCCGATGAACTGAGAGGTCATTCATCTCCATCAGACAGTGGAAGATGTTGATGCTTCTGTCAGGAGAGATTTCATCACTGTTCATCTTCTTCAGGTTGTTGATGATTCTCTGGATAGTTTCTGGACTGTTCTCTGTCTGACCCAGCAGGCCTCCTAAGAGTCTCTGGTTGGACTCCAGAGAGAGGCCATGAAGGAAGCGAACAAAGAGGTCCAGGTGGCCATTTTCACAATCGAGGGATTTCTCCATGACTCTCTTTAGGAAATCATCCAGAGGTGATCCAGAGGTGTAAACTTGTTTCATCACATTCTTGAGGGATGAAGAATGATGTTGCTTAATGTTGAAAAACTTGGAAATCTTTTCAGTAAAGCTCTCTTTCATCACCTCAGTCTTCTCTTTCATCACCTCAGTCTTCTTGGTGGTGAAACAGTTGAACATGTAGACAGCAGCCAGAAACTCCTGAATGCTCAGATGAACAAAGCAGTAGACTGGTTTCTGGAACATCACACACTCTCTTCTGAAGATCTGTGTACAAACTCCTGAGTACACCGAGGCCTCTGTGACCTCCAGACCACACTGCTCCAGGTCTTCTTGGTAGAACATGATGTTTCCTTTCTCCAGATGTTCAAACGCCAGCCTCCCCAGCTTCAGAAGAACTTCCCTGTCAGCCTTTGTCAGCTCCTGTGGACTTGTCTCATGTCCCTCATGGTACTTCTTTTTCTTCCTCTTTGTCTGGACCAGCAGGAAGTGTGAGTACATGTCAGTCAGGGTCTTGGGCAGCTCTCCTCTCTGCTCTGTGGTCAACATGTGCTCCAGAACTGTAGCAGTGATCCAGCAGAAGACTGGGATTCTACACATGATGTGAAGGCTCCTGGATGTCTTCATGTGGGAGATGATTCTGCTGGACAGCTCTTCTTCACTGAATCTCCTCCTGAAGTACTCCTCCTTCTGGTCATCAGTGAAGCCTCGTACTTCTGTCATCCTGTCCACACATGTAGGAGGGATCTGATTGGCTGCGGCAGGTCTGGAAGTTATCCAGATGAGAGCTGAGGGAAGCAGATTCCCCTGGATGAGGTTTGTCAGCAGCTCTCTGACTGATGACTTCTGTGTGACATCAGACATGAGCTTCCTGTTGGTGAAATCCAATGAAAGTCTGCTTTCATCCAGGCCATCAAAGATGAACAAAAGTTTACAGACGGTGAGCTTCTCTGCTGTGACCTTCTGTAATGTTGGATAGAAAACATGGAGCAGCTCCAGAAGACTGTACTGCTCATCTCTGATCAGGTTCAGCTCCCTGAATGGAAGCACAATCACCACACTGACATGTTGGTTCTCCAAGCCCTCTGCCCAGTCCAGAGAGAACTTCAGCACTGAGAAGGTTTTTCCAACACCAGCCACGCCGCTGGTCAGAACCACTCTGATGGGTCTCTGTTGGTCAGGGAAGGCTTTAAAGATGTCGTGGCACCTGATTGGAGTGTCATGGAGGGAGTCCATCTTGGAAGCCGTCTCCAGCTGCCTCACCTCATGTTGGGTCTGAACCTCTTCACTCTGTCCCTCTGTGATGTAGAGCTCAGTGTAGATCCTGTTGAGAAGGGTTCCGCTTCCTGTTTCATCACTTCCTTCAGTCACATGTTCACATCTCCTCCTCAGACTGATCTTGTGTTCATCTAAAACCTCCTGCAGACCAACATCTGCTGAGAAAACAACCAAAGTCACAGAGACACAGAAACATCTGAACATCTAAACTATGGAGAAAGATTCTGTTCCAAGACTGGATGTGTTTAGAAATGTGAAGATTTTTACACTCTCACCAGTTTTGGATCTTTGTCCACACTGGAGACAGGAGGAGGATCCTGATGAAGCAGACTGGTCCCAGTATGAAGAGATGCACTGTCTGCAGAACAGGTAAAAAAAAACAAACAAAAAAAAAACATTATAAATAAAACATTGGACACTGGTGTTCGAGAGAAATAACAGCAACAACTGATAGAACATCCATGAAGTGTCATTTAATCCTGAGTTGAGCTAAAAGACTGAAAACCTGACTGGGTTACCAACAGTTGGGGGACAGATATGTAGTGAGGGGCCACACCAGTGAGAGACTGATGGTTTTTGACAGGAACTCTGTGTTGTAGCAGGAGTCAGTGAAGTGATTTCAGGAGTGGATTAATATCTGTGAGCATGGAAGAACTCTGGCTGATGAACCTAAAACCATCCTGTAAATGAGCTGCTGCTATAATCTAAGCTGACAGATGATGAAAGCATGAAGCAGTTTGTCAGAGTTAGTTTGTGAGATGAAGGTAATAGAGTTGAAGGAAGCAGTGAGGTCCAACAATACTAACATGAACCTTCTGACTGACATCACTGACAGTCCAGAAAACGTTCTCCTCTGTTCTATCAGCTCAGACACATTCAGTCAACTTCTCCTCTGGAGCCTGCAGGTGGATGCTGGGGTGGTGGAGGGGTCTGAACATCAGTCAGCAGCAGAGACACCAACTTATCAAAGGAGAGTCAGCAAATTCTGCTGCTGAAACCCATCAGCACATCAGAAGAGTTTTTCTGGGATGTGACTGCGTGGAGAGTGAGGCGTGTTCTCCTGCTGACTGATAGAAGGAACTCACAACTTTACTCCATTTATTATCTCTCTGGAATCAGATTACAGGCAGCACGGACCATGTAGCAGTAGTTTGGTCAAGTCCAGATAAATGCTCATTTAACTAAAGTCTGACTCTAACAAAGGTTTACTGACGTTACTGAGCTCCTTTAACCAGAAAAATTCACTTCTAGCAATTGTGGCTCAGTGCTGCAGCCTGACAGTTGGAGGAGGAAAGTTCAAGTTCACATTCATCTACTAATATTTCAGCAGCTCAGTTAAAGTAGAAACTGATTCTCACTTTGAGTCTGAAGGTCCAGGTTCATCACTGAAGACTGGAGGATAACCTTTGGACCGATCACTCCTCATAGACAGATGTGTGGATAATGCTGCTTCTGCTCTGCTATGGAGGCTCTGAACTCTGCAAATAAAAAACAGATTTCTAATAATATCACATCAATTACTGACACATTTTCTACACACACAAACTAAAACCAATGCTGATAATAATGATCTGGTTGATGTCAGGAACTTGATCTCACAACAATGAAAGATTTTCTTTTTAACTGACAGCTGCAGAGATTCTCAGAGGAAAACATGACTGAGAGTTAGGAGTTCTCTTACACTGAAGGTCCAGGTTCATCACTGAACTTTGGAGGATCACCTTTGGACCGATCACTCCTCATAGACAGACCTGTGGATCCTCCAGACTCTGCTCTGTCCTCCTCTTCCTCCATCTTGATGATGTCAGTCAGTCTGAGAAATAAACCACAAATCCTCAGTTAGTGTTCTTCTTCTGGACTGTGTTCCATGTGCTTCTGATGTTCTCATGGTTGCTACATGGACACTAAAACATCAGAAACACCTCTCAGGAGAAAACAAACTAAAACCTCATTAATAAACTGAACATCACTGCTGTGTTAAGGTGGAATTCTTCTCTGAGCTGTTGGGACTTAAATATCACACAGAGGACTAATAAATTAATTAAACATTGAGTTTACATGAGCAGACTGATGAATATTTCTGTTTGAAACATTAAATCACAATGTCACTGTCTGCAGTTAGGAAAATTCATAAAATACCGCAGTTTAGATTTAAACAGTATAAATATTATTCTGTAATCAGAACTGTACAAACTTAGATTTCTGTATTTTTATGCACCTTAATATCTGAGTGGAGAAATAAACCTTTTAAAATGACCAGTTTATTCTCCATTTTCACTGAAAACAAAGCAAGTCGACTCCTGAAACCATCATTAAAGACAGAAATCATCAAAACCAGATTTTGGCCATCATGGAAATTCCACATTTTTGTTAAATCATTCAGACCTGATTGGAAACAATTAATCAGAAACTCTCCTAGACTGGGCAGCTTCCTGCTGTGGATGTGTGAGTGTGAACAGGGCGTCCTTGAAGAAGAGAGGTTGCCTCCCAATGGAACTAGCCTGGATAAATAAAGGTTAAATGCAACATGGTGTCCTCGTCTTGTAATCTAAATATAGTTTCCCCCCCCCCCCTTTTTGACAAGTTATCCTTCATTAGGCCAAAGGCCATAAGACTGTTACTGCAATTAAAAGGCTGAAGAGGAGACAGCATCAGCTGTGACAGAAGTGGACATGGAGGGTCCAGAGGGTCCACTAAACTCTATGGACAATATATGCCAAGCATGTGTTTTATTGAAAACCTGGTATTGTATATGCATTACATAATAAAGCACATCATGTTTTTTCCCTTGTTTTTCAAAAAAAATATACAAATATACCAAACATACACACACACACACACACACACACACACACACACACACACACACACACACACACACACAAAGGCTCTTTCCACCCCTCACCCCCCCCACTCGTTCTGCTAATCAAACATAATGTATGACAGCTGTTGTGATGGATGATAATAAAGCAAACAGGAGGAACAGAGCAGACAGTACAGAAAATTAATGAATTAAGAATTGTTCTTTAGGTAATAGACGAGGGGTGACCAGATCTGATCAAACTGTGACTCTTTATTTTTTAAGAAGGATCTATTTTTTTTTTTTTTTTCAAAATGGAGTGTATCAGCTAATGCCTTAAGCCAAAGCTTAAAGGTAGGAGCTTCCTTCTTTTTCCAGAACATCACAATCAATCTTTTGGCTGTGATCAAACTATAGGAGAGGAGTTGGTATTGTGTTTTCTGTAATGTAGGTGTATTATCAGATACTCCAAGTATAATTAAGATGGGGTCTGGCTCAGTTTTAATCTGGAGAATTTTTGATAAGGCGTCAAAAATTTTTGTCCAATATCTTGTTAACTTGGGGCAAAAAACAAAAGAGTGAACGAGGTTCGCCTCTGTTGCAGAACATTTATCACACTGTGAAGAGACGTCTGGAAAAATGTTGTGGAGCTTGGATTTAGAACAGTGTAGTCTGTGAAGGACACCAAACTGAATCAAACAATGCCTAGCATTTAAAGAGCAGGTACCGATGTCTTCAAGACTCTGATCCCAGAGTCCATCAGCGATCTTGTGTCCCCAACTCATTTTCCCAATCGTTTTTGATTTTGGACACAGAGAGGATTGATGGATTGTAAGGCATCATAAAAAGTGATACTTTTCCATCAGAGCCTGTGTTTGAAGAAGGCACTTGTCTAGGACTGTAGGTGATGCACTTTCAGAAGAAGACATGTGGGGACGCAATAATTTCTGATTTGTAAAAACCTACAAAAAATTACTCCTGGGTAATTCATACATTTCTTGTAGCTGTTCAAATGAGGCTAAGGTACCATTCAGGTGAAGATCACCGATAGTGTGAATACCCAGGTCTCTCCATAGTAAAAATCCATTATCAAACTGAGATGGTGGGAAAGATTGCAATGGGAAGTGAAAAGGAGAGTGATTTAACCCTGAAATGCATCTTAATTTGTTTCCAAATTCTGATTGTGCTATAACCACACTTTCACCATATATAGATTAATCTAAAGTTACAGGAGACAGGATCACTGCCCCCAAACTGTGTGGGCAGCAATGCTCCCACTCCAACTGCAGCCAGTGAGGGAAATTAATTGAGTTATCCAACCATCTTGAAATTATTTTAATGTTGAAAGCACAGTAAAAACACAAGTAGACATTGGAGGAGATACAATAACTGAGGAAGAAATATCATTTTGATTTTGTTAATCCTCCCAATCAATGAAATAGGGAGAGATCTCCAAAACTGAATATTAGTCTGCAATTTGGCCACAAGAGGGGGATAGTTAGCTTTGAAAAGAGAAGAGAATTCTTTTGTTCTTGGAATCCCAAGGGAAGTCGATGTCTGAGTAGAAACTTTAAATGGTAGATGTTGTATTAGGGATAAATCCACCAATCCAACGGGCATCAACTCACTCTTAGTCCAATTAATTCTGTAACCAGAGGAAGTTCCAATTAAATTTATTTTGTCTAGGATCACAGGAAGACTGGACTGAGGTTTCGTAATAAACAACAGGACATCGTCTGCATAAAAGGAAATATTATCAGACGTGTCCAAAATATTGGAGCCATGTACATTTGGATCTGTACGAACCGACTCAGCGAGAGGCTCAATGGCCAATTCAAGCAGGAGGGGTGAGAGGGGGCAGCCCTGCCTCGTACCCCTAGACAGGCTGAAGTGAGGGGACAGCATTCCATTAGTTAGCATCTGAGCTCTGGGGTGCTTGTACAAAAGTTTTATCCAGTTAATAAATTTATCACCAAGATTAAATTTGTCTAAAACAGTAAATAAAAAGGACCATTCTACTTGATCAAACACCTTTTCAGCATAGAGAGAGACTACAACAAGGTTACCCAGGCTAGACTTGCAATGATACATTATATTATATTATATTGTGTGTTTATATATTTACATATTTATTCCATCTAGCTACAATACTCTGCACTGTGTGTCTATACAGTATATGTACATATGTATACTCGCTGCTCTTGTTTTTTTCTTGCCTTCTGATTGTTGCTCTGAGTGTTGCTATCCCTGTGCTGTTGCAATCCTGGAATTTCCCCATTGTGGGACTAATAAAGGCTTATCTTATCTTATCTTATCTTATTAAAGACACATCTAAGGTTGGAAGCAGAGTTTCCGACAGGGATGAATCCAGTTTGGTCCGGATGGACAAGTCTGTCCACGTATTTACTAAGTCTGTTTGCAAAAACTTTGGCTAATATTTTTTGATCCACATTAAGGACAGAGATGGGTCTATACCCTCCCACCTCCTCTGGGTCCTTACCCTTTTTTGGAATAAGAGTAATGACAGCCTCACTAAGTGTTTGTGGTAATAAATCATTTTTAAAGGTAGAGGTGAACATATTGAGCATATAAGGTGTAAGTGAATCAGTGAATGACTTGTACAGCTCGGTAGGAAGTCCATCAGGACCAGGGGTTTTGCCACTATTTAGAGTGCCTATTGTATCCTTTAACTCCCTCAGGGTGATGTCCTTATTTAGAAAGGTAGAATCCTCATGTTTCAGAGTCGGAAGATTAATGCTTCTCAAACAATTTTCCATATCATGGGGCCCTGCATTTGTTTTGGAGGAGTAAAGAGATTCGTAACATTCTTTACAGCAGTTATGGATATCTTCAGCTGAAGTAAAGCAGGCTCCTTGTTTAGACTTAATTTTATAAATGGTGTTGTGGCGTCCATAATTGTAACTTTATGTGACTCACATGGATGCATGCATGAATTCAGCCTAGAGAGACTTTAAGTTGGCAATGTGTATTGGCATCACACCTCAAGAGGACAATACGTCTGGACCACCTACAGCTCAAGAGAAAGGAGAGGATCCCCCGCGTCTGACCATCTGGGGTCAGACAGGAGAACAGAAGGACTCTGGAGTTTTATGATGCAAATGGAAGAATGTAACTGAAGTGTGTGACTTGATATGTGATGTATTATTGGAGGTGTGTGTATAAATGGGTGAGAGTGACTTCGTTCTGCCTCTTGTCACTCTGACTGAGAGAGAGGACGTAGGATGGAGATGATTAAAGAATATACTGGAAAATCATCCAGGCTCATCATTTCTTGACTCCTACATTGGTGACCTACGCATGAATCTGAACACGCAGAGGGTGGAAGACAGCTTCGTGATCGACATGGAAGAGCGGGGAGACGGCCGTTCAGACACGGACTCACCTGGAAATGCCCGCAGAGGCACCAGCCTGATTAAGCTCCCCGAGTTTTGGCAAGACGACCCGCACTCATGGTTCCAGTACGTGGAGTCGCGGTTCCTTCTCGGAGGAGTATCAGCGGACGACATTAAGTTTCATAATGTCATCGCGAGACTCGACAGCCGCACAGCTCGGTGTGTGCGGAGCCTGGTGCAGCAGCCACCCGCTGCTGGCAAATACGACGCGCTGAAAGCCACCCTCATCAGGAGCTTCATGCCATCGCCCGAGGCAAGGGCCAGGCAGCTGCTGGACCTGCGCAACAGAGGTGGACGCAGGTCGACTGTCCTCATGGAGGACATGCTACAGATGATCGGGACGGACAACGACGCATTTCTCTTCAAGCACATCTTCCTGAGGACCCTCCCAGCGCACACAAGAGGTCCCCTGTCCAGCAGACGATGTGTGAAGTAGCAGGACTTCCGCGAGCTGGCCCAGGAGGCGGAGCGGCTCCTCAACGCCTGCGACGAGCAAGAGACTTCAGTGGCAGTGGCAGACCTCGGCGCGGCGGCCGGGGGCAGTGTGGAGCCAGAGGCAGCAGAAGCCACCCCAGCGACGACGGCGGCGGTGAGATCCCGAGCCAGGGGAGATGACAGCCTCTGCTATTACCATCGACGCTTCGCTGGGAAGGCGCACAGAAGCATCCCGCCGTGCAGTTTCAAAAAGCGGGGAAACGACCGGGCCGGGAGTCGTTAGCAGCTTCCACTCTCGGCGAACGGAACAAGCTGCTTTATCTGACAGACGCGGGCTCCGGGCGGCAATTCCTCATGGACACCGGAGCCCAGAGGAGCTTCATCACTGCGACTTATGCAGATCGTGTGGCTGGACCCCGCGGAGACGGAGCAACAGCGGCCAACGGCTCCAGCATCAAGACATACAGATAGAGAACCTTGTCTCTGTCCTTCCACGGCCGCGCTTACGAGTGGAACTTCATCGTAGCGGCAGTGAGCTTCAATATGTTAGGTGCTGATTTTCTGTGTTCACATGGTTTATTAGTTGATCTGGCCAACAGACGCCTAGTAAATGCACTCTCTTTCTGTTCTATCCCTTGTGCAGCCCGGGTGTCCCCGCCGCCAGTACAGACCAACGTCGCCGCAGCAGGTGGTAAGTTCCACACTCTCCTACACCAGTTTCCAGCACTCACAGTTCCCACTTTTTCAGCTAAGGTGGCAAAACAGGGGTGGAGCACTTCATAACCACGAGTGGCCCACCAGTTTTTGCTAAAGCTCGGCGGCTGGATGCAGCTAAGCTCTCCGTGGCACAGGAGGAGTTCGCCAACCTGGAAAGGTTGGGCATAGTCCGCCGCTCGAAGAGCGCCTGGGCTTCCCCCCTGCACATGGTACCTAAAGCTGACGGCTCGTGGAGACCTTGTGGTGATTACCGCAGGTTGAACAATGCCACAGCACAGGACCGCTACCCAATTCTGCATATCCAGGATTTTTCAGTGCACCTAGCAAAAGCGCACATTTTTTCTAAAATAGACCTGGTCCGTGGTTATCATCAGGTACCGGTCCGGCCAGAGGACATTCCCAAAACAGCGGTAATAACCCCGTTCGGACTTTTTGAGTTTTTACGCATGCCTTTTGGCCTTAAAGGTGCCGCACAAACCTTTCAACGGATGATGGACGCAGTGCTACGCGACCTTCCGTTTGTTCTCCCTGTGCTGCGTGGGTTTACTCCGGGGGCTCCGGTTTCCTCCCACAATCCAAAGACATGCATGTTAGGTTAATTGGCTGTTCTAAATTGTCCCTAGATATCTGTTTCCTATAGGCCCTTAGAATAGAGGGTTAGTATTAGTGAAAGCGCTTTGAGTGGTCTTTGTGACTAGAAAAGCGCTATATAAGTGCAGGTTAGTTATGCCTGTTTTCCACTAGCCCAGCACACCTCGGTACGGCTCGGTTCACTTCAGTACGGCTCGGAATGCTTCTGTCTCCATTGGTGTTGTGCTTGTGCTGTGATGGTTTGTTAGGAGGTTTTAGAAGCGGGGCAGCAGCAGATTCTGAGCGAGGCGGGGCCACACTCCCGTGACGTTACGCACCCACTGAGTCCTTATTTACACGAGACAAAAAAGGATTCAAGGATTATTGCCTTGCTCGCTCTGTGGATTTATCTCACAATTAATTTTATCTCATAATTAAGCTGCAACAACACAAGTCACTTTTGTTTTGAATTAACTGCCAAATGACCTAGAAATAAAGAGCTGAAACTTGTTTTTATTCGTATTAAATAATGAGACTGTGGCACACTGGCCTACACCAAATTATTTTTTTTTACATCCTAGGGCATTTTGGATGTACTGAATTAAAAAAAATTCATGTTTTTCACCTTCAGGTCAACGTTTGGAACAACAGTATTGTGGGGAGACTTGAATAACGAAACCGAATTGCATTTAATTCCAGTTTATTTCAAGTAATCATCCCACTGTCTGCTCTCATTCCTGAGCAGCGAACAAAGAGGATGAACACACCAAAGTTCTCCCTTTTAAACATTCTCACATCAAACCATTTCCCTCGCAGGGGAAATCACACAACTCTACCAAAATCCCTTTATTCACATTCATTAACCTTTTATTTACATAACTCCCCCTTCTCTCCTCTCGAGCCTCAGCGGTCAGGAAGTCTTCTGTCCCCTGTCCTCCGCAGGGGGTCCAGGCTCTGCGGAACAGCACAGCCATAGTATTATTATTTTCCGTTTAGATGATGCTACACTCCTTCTAAAGTATTGTAATTCTCTGAATTTGGAATGCCGATAGAACATTCAATTTACATATACTTACTTTTTTACATTGACTTGTAAGCTTGATCAGTCTCTCCTGCTGCATTTTAAAGTCCAACTGTGCAACTTCTTATAAGTTAACATAAAAAATGTACCCAAAGTTTAGAACTGGATCATGTGGGGCTAATTTTTTATGATATTTCAATAAAAAGAACAGAAAGCTTACAAAAACATTTGTTTTTTGGTCTAGTTAAAAATTACATTACCTTTACAATGGTTGACCCTGACAGGAAGATCAGTATCATTTTGATCAGATTAGGCAATGGAATTTCTATGAAATTATACTGTTTTATAATTCAGTGTTATAACAGACAAACCACACTTTCCAAAACAATTCCATTTTATTATATACAAAATATTAAAAGAAAAAAAAACTTTGCAACACAACATGAAGGTTAATCGACATTTTATACACGCCGACCACTGAGTGTCTACACCAGCTTCCCAAACTGGGTCACGACTCGGCTGAATGAAGCGTCTCTGCCAGCTGTGGGTCAGGAAGGCTCGGTTGAATAATCCGGACGGGCTGTCGCGGCGGACGCGTGGGATGATTCTACAAGGAAAATGCACACAATAAAATACAGCACAATAGTTTTTAACAAGAATACATAAGCTTATTTCAGCGTATTGTTCACATGAATAATTAAAATAAAAGCTTGAGTCCGCAGTGTGCTGCAATTAAGCAGCGATCCATCCACAAATGAACAGCTTTTTTATTGCATAAATAAACTGAGCGTCTTACCGAATATATTTGCGAAAAAACGCACAATAAAAAAAAATTAAAACTCACCGTTAAAGGACTCCGATGTCGAGACCTCCCGGTATATTTTTTCATTCCGGGCGGCTCCGTCTAACTCGCGCTGCATACGTTCGTCTGACAATGCAGTGAGCAGACACTGCACCTCCTTACTGCTCCATGGAACACCCTTATTACGCGAAGCCATTTTTGATAGAGAATAAATGAAAATAGCACAGCAATACACTGAAAGGAACCGCCAACAGTGGTTGCGTGCTGAGTAAAGGCGGTCGTGAAGATTCTTTTTTTTTTTTTTCAAAAACTTTATTAAGAAGGTCGTGAAGATTTGGTAGATGAGGAGGAGGAGAGGGGCGGTTCCAACCTGACCAATCAGCGCCGGTTACGACCTGACCAATCAGCGGCGACCAGTCTGTTAACGTCACAACACGGCACAGCTCAGCACTGCTGTACCCTGCCCTTCAGCGGGGCTGAGAATTGCGGCTGTTAAACCGTGTTGGGGCTTGTGGAAAAGCGTACAAAGCGTGCTGAGCCGTCCCGTGTCGCGCTAAAGCGTGCTAGTGGAAAAGGCCCTTTAGTTAGTTAGTTGTTTTTGTCTACTTGGACGATATTTTAGTGGCCAGCGCCTCCGAGGAGGAGCACGAAAAACACCTCACTACAGTTTTTCAAAAGTTGGACGCACACGGGCTGATAATCAACCTGGCCAAGTGCCAGTTTGGCGCAGCACAAATTGATTTTCTGGGTCACCGTGTCTCACCAGAGGGAGCAGTCCCTCTCCCGGCAAAAGTGCGCGCAGTGGCTGAGTTTCCCCAGCCACAGACGGTGAAAGCGTTGCAGGAGTTTTTGGGGATGGTAAATTTTTATAACCGTTTCATACCCCGCGCAGCGCAACTCATGCAGCCGTTATATACCGCGCTTAAAAAGCAGAAACCCACCAATGTGATTGAATGGTCCCCGGAGCGGGAGAGCGCGTTCACAGAGGTGAAAAAAGCACTCGCTGACGCAGCACTGCTGGCGCACCCAGACCCGGCAGCTCGCATAGCGCTAACCACAGACGTGTCAGAGGTAGCGATAGGGGCCGTGGTAGAGCAGCAGGTCGCCGGAGTTTGGCAACCTCTCGCCTTTTTCAGCAGGTCCTTGCGCGAGCCCGAGCGGAAATACAGCGCATTTGACAGGGAACTCCTGGCGCTCCACTTGGCCATTCGCCATTTCCAGTTCTGGCTGGAAGGGCAGAGTTTCACCGCATTTGTCGACCACAAACCACTCACTTTTGCAATGTCCAAAACTTCAGAACCGTGGTCAGGGCAGCAGCAGAGACAGCTGGCTGCAATTTCGGAATTTACCACCGATATTCAGCATGTGACCGGTAAACTCAATGTGATGGCAGACTGTCTGTCACGCGCGGTAACAGCACCCGTCCGCACAGAGCAGGAGTGCGCGGCCGCTTACCCAGAGCGCGGTAACAGCGCGGATGCGCACGCGGCTCCGGTCCACGTGGGAATAGATTATGCAGCCATGGCAGCGGAGCAGAGCGAGGACGCAGACGTGCACGCGCTCCTGTCTGGACCAACAGGGTTAAGGCTGGAGCGCAATACTTTACAAGCTGGTTCACCCCCTCTAATCTGCGATGTATCCACCGGGCAACCGTGCCCAGTGGTACCGGCCACGTGGCGCCGTCGCGTTTTTAAGGAGTGGGCAAAATCCACAGGCACACCAAAGCACCCTTAGAACCATTTCACATTCCGGCTAAGAGGTTTGATCATGTGCACGTGGACCTCGTGGGCCCCCTATCGCCATCACAAGGGTTCACACATCTCTTGACGATGGTGGACCGGACCACACGTTGGCCGGAAGTGGTCCCGTTAACATCGACCACAGCGGCAGAGGTGGCCCGCGCCTTTTTAACAGCCTGGGTAGCGCGTTTTGGGGTTCCGTCAGATATTACGTCCGATAGGGGACCTCAATTTGCGTCGGAACTGTGGTCAGCAGTAGCCAGTGGCTTAGGAGCGGCGGTACACCGCACTACAGCTCATCATCCCCAGGCCAACGGTTTATGCGAGCGTTTTCACAGGTCTTTGAAGGCAGCCCTCAGAGCGTCGCTAACGGACACAAACTGGGTAAACAAACTACCATGGGTTTTATTGGGGTTGCGTTCGGCACCCAAAGAGGACCTAGATGCCTCACCAGCAGAATTGGTTTTAGCGCAACCTCTCAGGCTGCCCGACGAGTTCTTGCCAGACCATACAGCACCAGGCCCCCCCCCCCCCCCGGTCCGGGGACCTCTGAGTAACACGGGAGCAGAAATGCTCCCGGGCCCCGCTCATCACACTTTTCCGCGTGTGTTCGCAGAGTTTGTTTTTGTCAGACATGACGCTCAGCGTCACAGCCTCCGCCCACCTTACGACGGTCCATTTCGAGTGCTGGAGACCGGGGAGAAATATTTTGTGCTAGATTTGGGGGGCAGGAGGGAGACGATCAGTATTGATAGATTAAAACATGCTTTTGTGTTGCATAATGAGTCTGAACGGCCGGCGGGCGCGCCTCGACACGGCAGGCCTCCCAGGGGACGGCCCCAGGACCCCCCACAAGGGGCAAATAACCCTTCTCCCCCTCAATCCACAGATTCACAGCAGGACGGCCCGGCACAGGCTGTGAGACCTGCGTACAGTAGATTCGGGAGAAGATTGAAGCCTAGACTACAGGCAGAGTGATGTGGTTTTTGATCAGACTGTTAGATTGTGCTGTAAGATTCTGCGGGGGGGGGGGGGGGGATGATCATTACGATACTGTAGGTGTATGTCCAGTCTTTCGCGTGGGAGGGGGAGTGATGTGGCGTCCATAATTGTAACTTTATGACTCACATGGATGCATACATGAATTCAGCCTAGAGAGACTTTAAGCTGGCAATGTGTATTGACATCACACCTCAAGAGGACAATATGTCTGGACCACCTACGACTCGAGAGAAAGGAGAGGATCCCCCGCGTCTGACCATCTGGGGTCAGACAGGAGAACAGAAGGACTCTGGAGTTTTATGATGCAAATGGAAGAATGTAACTGAAGTGTGTGACTTGATATGTGATGTATTATTGGAGGTGTGTGTATAAATGGGTGAGAGTGACTTCGTTCTGTCTCTTGTTACTCTGACTGAGAGAGAGGACGTAGGATGGAGATGATTAAAGAATATACTGGAAAATCATCCACGCTCATCATTTCTTGACTCCTACAGTGTGATCATTTTCCAATTTGCGAAATTGTCTTGCAAGCAACCTTTGTGGCTTCTCACCAAATTCAAAGTGCTTCTGCTTTAGAAAAATAAAAGATTTAGAAATCTTGGCTGCAATAATCTGATTATACTGAATTCTCAACTCTATGATTTGCTTATACTTCTCTATGGAAGGGTGGCGTGAATTCTCTTTATCCACTTGATGAATCTGCTCTTCCAACCTTAGAAGCTTTTCTCTATTTAACTTGTTTCTACGCCCCACATAGAAAATTATACAACCCCTTAGATATGCCTTCAGAGTCTCCCACAATAAGCATGGGGAGGTCTCTGGGGTGTCATTGGCTTCAAAAAATATTTTCATTTGTGTGAGAACATGATCACAAAATTTAGGATCGTTAACAAGCTGAGGGTCCATCTTCCATAAAGGCCGAGAAGTTTGCAGGCCATTTAAATTGAGCTTAAATACAGTTAGGCCCAGAAATATTTGGACAGTGACACAATCTTCATGATCTGGGCTCTGCATGCCACCACATTGGATTTGAAATGAAACAACTACAATGGAACTGAAGTGCAGATTTTAAGGTTTAATTCAAGGGGTTGAACAAAAATATATGATTAAACATGTCGGAACTGTAGCTATTTTTATACAAACACTCCTCATTTCAGGGACTCAAAAGTAATTAGACAAATAAACATAACCCTAAGTAAAATGTTACTTTTCAATATTTTGTTGAGAATCCTTTGCAGGCAATGACTGCCTGAAGTCTGGAACCCATGGACATCACCAAACGCTGGGTTTCCTCCTTTGTGATGCTTTGCCAGGCCTTTACTGCAGCTGTCTTCAGTTGTTGCTTGTTTGTGGGTCTTTCTGCCTGAAGTTTTGTCTTGAGCAAGTGAAATGCATGCTCGATTGGGTTGAGATCTAGTGATTGACTCGACCATTGCAGAATATTCCACTTCGTTGCTTTAAAAAAACTCCTGGGTTGCTTTTGCAGTATGTTTTGGATCATTGGTGAAGCGCCGTCCAATAAACTTTGCTGCATTTGGCTGAATCTGAGCAGAAAGTATATCCCTATACACTTCAGAATTCATCCGGCTGCTTCCGTCTTTTGTCACATTGTGGGTGACCCCCACAGCCTACGGACAAGCAGAAGCGCTTAGCTAGAGCAATTAGCATAACAGTGACATGTATGGGCTTATGTAGGTGGAGAGGAATCCTGCTGTTGAGTTGTGTGTCTCAAATGCAAATGCCTTTGCCTTCCTGCCATTTGTGTCTCAAATGCAAATATTCATGCCTTCCTGCTCTGTACTGTGATGCAAATGTCTATGCTTACTGCTGTGCACTATTGTCTAGCTGGGTATAAAAACCCAACCATATCGCTGTTCACTCTCTTTTTGCTGCTGATCCGCTTTTTGCCTGTTTTAGATACACGGGCTCGCCACAGCGCTCTGCCACAGCACTGGGTGAGCCCCGTGATGGAGGACATTAAAAGACCCCTTTAAACTTCAGTTCGCCGTGCCTTATTTCATCTGCCACTGGGTCCACACTTATATTTTGTGCCTCCACACTTGGGTGACTTTTATTTGATCCTCCACAACATCATCAATAAACACAAGTGACCCAGTGCCATTGGAAGCCATGCATGACCATGCCATCACACTGCCTCCACCATGTTTTACAGAAGATGTAGTGCTTTGGATCATGAGCTGTTCCAATTCTTCTCCAAACTTTCTTCTTCCCATCATTCTGGTACAGGTTGATCTTAGTCTCATCTGTCCAAAGAATGCTGTTCCAGAACTGGGCTGGCTTCTTCAGGTGTTTTTTGGCAAAGTCAATTCTGGCCTTTCTATTTTTGAGGCTGATTCATGGTTTGTACCTTGTGGTGAATCCTCTGCATTTACTCTCATGAAGTCTTCTCTTTATGGTAGACTTAGATACTGATACACCTACTTCCTGGAGCGTGTTCTCCACTTGAGTGGATGTTGTGAAGGTTTGTTCTTCACCATGGAAAGGATTCTGTGATCATCCACCACTGTTGTCTTCCGTGGACGTCCAGGCCTTTTTGAGTTCCCAAGCTCACCAGTGCACTCTTTTTTTCTCAGAATGTACCAAACTGTTGATTTGGCCACTCCTAACATTTCTGCTATCTCTCTGATGGATTTCTTCTTTTTTTTCAGCCTCAGGATGGTCTGTTTCACCTCCATTGAGAGCTCCTTTGACCGCATGGTGTGTGTTCACAGCAACAGCTTCCAAATGCAAACGCCACACCTGGAATCAACTCCAGACCTTTTAACTGCTTAATTGATGACAGGTTAACGAGGGAAGAGCCCATGCAGCCTTGATATTTTTTTTTTTTGCAGCCTTCTGAGTCAATTGTCCTATTACTTTTGGTCCCTTGAAAAAGCGGCGGCTATGTATTAAAGAGCTGTAATTCCTAAACCCTTGCTCCAATTTGGATGTGAATACTCTCAAATTACAGCTGAGAGTCTGCACTTTAAGCCCATATTGATTATATAATTGTATCCTGAATATGTTTTCGTAAACAGCTAAAATAACAAAACTTGTGTCACTGTCCAAATATTTTTGGGCCTAACTGTATAAGCGGCTATGATCTGAAATCAAGCAGACCTTATTTCTGTTCCAGAAGAGAATGAACAGGTTGGTGGAGTGGATCCTCCTCCAAAATCTGCGCAGCAATTGGACAATGTAAAAAAGTTTTTTTATTGATCTTAATGACAGACAAATCACTGCTAAACAGAAATGAATATTTTACCTTTATGATCACTAAATGTAAGAATTTCACTGCAGTTACTGACAGAGTATCAGGACAAAATCCATCTCAATAGACAAAAAAAAAAATAAAAAATCAGAAAATAGATTTGGAGATGAAATATCTGCATGTGAAGATAGAGGGAAAATGAAGTTTGTTCAGGAAATGAAGGCGCGTTAAAAACAAATTAGTGATGGTGTTTTATTAAAGGTGAATTTGAGTGATTAGTTCTCTGATTCTCTGCATTCACACTTCTGTTTGTGGATGTGGGTCCTCTTCTGTTTAAATATTCTAAACTTACCCCAACAGAACCTGAACATAACCTAGTCAAGAGTAACTTACGTTCACAGCCTTTGTTACCACAGTTACAAACATACTCTGACTTTTGGAACCAAAAACTCAGTTACCACAAACTCAGAGTTAACTGACCCAGGTAAGCCACTAAACCTGCTTTCTGGAACAGGCCCAGGAGTAAAGTCAGCAGTAACATTTATTGCTGTAAACAGCAGTAAATGTACATGGTCGGCTGCTCTTCAACAACAGTAAATAGCTCTTCAGTGGTGATGAGCAGCTGAAGCCTCAATGAAGCTCTGAGGCTTTCAAAGCTTACAGGCTTCATTCTAAGAACAGTGACATCTGGTGGCCATCATGCATGTTCTTACATACTATTAGTTTGGGCTGTGCGATATAACGACATATCAGATGACGATATAATAACGTTTATCGTTTCATAGAACATCGTTTATATCGTTATTTAAAATGCACATACTCTGGTTTATTCAGTAAAGCTCCTCACCACTACTCATTAGCGCCCCCTCTCTCCTCTGCAGTGCACACAGCAGGAAAGGTGTGTCGTAGGTGGCTAGGCTTCAGTCTGGTGGATGTTAATGCTAACTCCAAACTACCGGTTCAGGTATTTGCTGCTCCTGTTTGCCAGGGATGTGGGTCTGTTTTCCATCGTGCTGCGTCAGACAGGATAGTTTGCTAACCTTGTTTTAATAGGAGGTAAGTAACATTAACGCCGGTGTAGCCACACATGTGACTTACTTAGTGCTTCGCATAATGCCTCACATTTTAGATGAGAACAAGGTGCGGAGTTTCCTTGGAGATAACAGGAAGCTGTGAAAGGGTAATCTTTTGTTATGCGAGAGTCGGCTTGGAGGAGCCTTTTGTGTGCTCAAGACTGTGTGGGGGATTCTAAGGGAGTGAAGAGAGAATGCAATGTTACCTTTGTTGTGAATGCCATGTGACTTGTATATAAGGGACGAGTTTTACTGAGATGTCCACTTTCTACGATGAGCATGTTGAAGATGTGTAATAAACTGCTTTGAGACAAACCTGCCTCGTCATTACACACTCCACACTGGTGACCCAAGATGTAGAATGCAGCAAGAAGAGAATATCCCGGGGTCAGCCGCATTGGGAGCCCCCAGCCAAGCGCGTATGTCGTTACGGTCCAGTTACCGGACTTTTGGCAGCACAACCCGCGCTCCTGGTTCCACCTGGTGGAAGCGCAGTTCGCCCTCCGAGGAATTTCGGTAGACGACATGAAATTCTACCATGTGATCGCAAAGCTCGACAACCACACGGCTCAGCATGTGGAGAGCCTTCTGGAGCAGCCGCCAGCCAGCGACAAATACGACGCGTTGAAGGCCGCACTCATCCAGCACTCTACGATCTCGGTGGAGGAGAGAGCAGGGAGACTCCTGGCGCTTACCAAGTTGGGAGATTGCACGCCCATTGACATGATGGAGAAGATGCTGAGGTTGAAAGGATTGGACGATGACCACTTCATCTTCACCCACCTTTTCCTCAGGACCCTGCCGTCAAAGATGAGAGCGGTCCTGGCCAGTTCGCCGTTGTTGGCCAAGCGAGAACTACTGTGCGCTGGCCTGGGAGGCGCACCGGATTGTCTTTGCCAGCAGAGAGCGCGCGACTACAGCGGCAGCAACAGAGCTCGGCGCGACGGCCGGAGTTGGCGGGGAGCCATTGACAGTGGTAGCAGAACCACCGATGATGGCAGCGGCAGGGGCCAGACGCAGAGGAGACACCCTTTGTTTCTACCATCGCCGCTTTGCAGAGAGGGCACACAGATGTATCCCACCGTGCCAGTTCAAGCGCTCGAGGAAACGCCAAGACCGGGGGTCGGTAGCAGCTGCGACCCTCGGGGAGGAGAACAAGCTGCTTTACTTGACGGACGCACGCTCGGGGAGGCATTTCCTCGTGGACACGGGTGCCCAGTTGAGTTTCATCACGCCTTCATACGCTGACCGGCTGGCAGAGTCCAGAGGTCCCGAGATGGCAGCAGCGAACGGCTCGGAGATTAGGACCTTTGGTGAGAGGACCCTGCTTCTGTCTCTACATGGCCGTACATTTGAGTGGACTTTTGTCGTGGCAGCATTGAATTTCAATATATTGGGGGCTGATTTTTTGTGCTCACATGGTTTGTTGGTTGATGTCGCTAACAGGCGCTTGGTTAATGCACTTTCTTTTGATTCTATTGCCTGTACAGCTCGAGCGGCCCGGCCAACAGCACAAGCCAACGTCACAGCTGCAAGCGGTAAGTTCCACGCACTACTCACTCAGTTTCCAGCACTCACGGTCCCCACATTTTCGGCAGCCGTCACTAAACACGGGGTGGAGCATTTTATTACCACCACCGGCAAGCCCGTTTTTGCAAAACCTCGGCGCTTGGACGCAGCTAAACTGGCCATAGCGTGTGAGGAGTTCGCCAACCTGGAGAGGTTGGGCATCATCAGGCATCTGAACAGCCCATAGGCTTCCCCGGTACACATGGTCCTGAAAGCTGACGGTTCGTGGCGTCCTTGCGGGGATTTCCGCAGGTTGAACAACGCCACAGCACATGACCGCTACCCAATCCCTCATATCCAAGATTTTTCCGTTCATTTGGCAGGGGCGCGTGTTTTTTCTAAAATAGACTTGGTCCGCGGTTACCACCAAGTACCAGTGCGCGCTGAGGACATACCCAAAACAGTGGTGATAACGCCATTGGCCTATTCAAGTTTTTGCGCATGCCATTCAGAATTAAAGGGGCTGCACAGACGTTCCAACGCATGATGGACGCGGTGCTGTGCGACCTCCCCTTCGTGTTCGTCTATTTAGACAATATCCTGGTAGCCAGTGCGTCCGAAGACGAACACGAAAACCACCTTGCAGCAGTTTTTCGGAGGTTGGGGGAGCACGGGTTAATAATCAACCCAGCGAAGTGTTAGTTCGGGGTGAAGCAGATCGATTTTTTAGGACACCGCGTTTCACCCGAAGGAGCGGTTCCGCTACGGGATAAAGTGCGCGCAGTAGCAGATTTCCCCCAGCCACAGACGGTCAAGGCGTTACAGGAGTTTTTGGGAATGGTGAATTTTTATAACCGTTTCCTTCCCCGCGCAGCGCAGCTCATGCAACCGCCGTATGCCACGCTTAAAAAACAGAACCCCGCGAATAAGATCGAGTGGTCCCAGGAGCGGGAGCAAGTGTTCGCAGAGGTTAAAGCAGCCCTGGCAAATGCTGCATTGTTGGCTCATCCAGACCCAACCGCCCGCATAGCGCTGACCACTGACGCGTCAGATGTGGCCATAGGGGCGGTCGTGGAGCAGCATGTAGCTGGGGCTTGGCAGCCGCTCGCCTTTTTCAGCAGGACCTTGCGCGATAGTGAACGCAAATACAGCGCGTTTGACAGGGAGTTGCTGGCTCTCCATTTGGTCATTCGCCATTTCCAGTTCTGGCTAGAAGGACGTTGTTTCACTGCGTTCGTTGACCACAAGCCGTTAACATTTGCGATGGCCAAAGTTTCAGAACCGTGGTCGGGCCAGCAGCAGAGGCAGCTGGCCGCGATCTCAGAGTTTACTACCGATATTCAGCGCGTGTCGGGTATACTGAATGTAGTAGCAGACTGCCTCTCGCGCGCTGTGGCTGCCCCCGTCCGCGTGGGGATAGATTACGCAGCCATGGCTGCGGAGCAGGTTAGTGACGTGGATGTGCGCGCGCTCCAGTCTGGACCAACAGGGTTAAGGCTGGAGAGCAGGGTGCTGCAAGATGGTAGGCCCCCTCTAATCTGTGATGTCTCCACCGGACGACCGCGTCCCGTGGTACCGGCAGCATGGTGCCGCCGCATTTTTGACTCGATTCAATCTTTAGCGCACCCAGGGGTGTGCGCGTCGGTCAAAATGGTAGCGGAAAAATTTGTGTGGCCGGGCCTCCGAAAACAAGTGAAAGAGTGGGCAGCAGCCTGCATGGCGTGTCAACGAGCCAAGGTACACAGACACACGAGGGCTCCCTTGGAGCCATTTCACATCCCGGCTAAGAGGTTTGACCATGTTCACGTGGACCTTGTGGGCCCCCTCCTGCCGTCACAAGGGTGCACACACCTTCTGACAATGGTGGATCGCACCACGCGCTGGCCGAAGGCGGTTCCTTTGGCATCGACCACAGCCGAGGAGGTGGCGCGCGCATTTGTAACAGCATGGGTGGCGCATTTTGGAGTCCCGTCGGACATTACGTCCGATAGAGGCCCTCAATTTGTTTCCGAACTTTGGTCAACAATGGCCCGCAGCCTAGGTGTCACAATGCACCATACAACCGCATACAATCCACAGGCTAATGGGTTATGTGAACGTTTTCACAGATCATTGAAAGCAGCTCTCAGAGCGTCACTGACAGATGCAAATTGGGTAGACAGGTTACCGTGGGTGTTATTGGGGTTACGTTCTGCGCCTAAAGAGGACTTGGAGGCTTCCCCAGCCGAACTCGTTTTTGCGCAGCCACTTCGGTTGCCTGGGGAATTTCTCCCAGATAATCCTGCGCCGGGCAGCTCCTCATCTCGGCTGTTGCAACGTAGTATCGACACAGGCACGTTGCCAGGCCCTGCCCACCACAGTTTTCCGCGCGTTTTTGTGCCTAAAACCTTGAGAAACGTGGAGTTTGTTTTTGTCAGACATGACGCACATCGCGCCCCGTTGCGACTGCCTTATGACGGGCCGTTCAGAGTGCTGGAAACAGGGGACAAGCGTTTTTTGCTAGATTTGAGGGGTAGAAAGGAAAAGGTTGGCTTAAACAGACTCAAACCCGCTTTTGTGGTGGCGGGCGAGCAAGTGCTGTTGGCGAGGACCCCTCGGCGTGGAAGACCCCCGCGAGGAGCTCCCCAGAGTAAAATTGCCCCAGAACACCCGCAGGGATTGACTAAAGGTTTTCACCCCCAGACAGCAGCTGCCCAGCAGGACAGCGCCGCTGAGGCGGTGAATCCTGGTTACAGCAGATTCGGGAGAAGACTGAAGCCCAAGCAGCATGTAGATTGATGTGTAATGATTCTATCACAGCATGCAGACTGTTATTCTGTTGTTCAATCTAAATGTTTGGGGGGGGGTGTAGCCACACATGTGACTTACTTAGTGCTTTGCATAATGCCTCACATTTTAGATGAGAACAAGGTGCGGAGTTTCCTTGGAGATAACAGGAAGCTGTGAAAGGGTAATCTTTTGTTATGCGAGAGTCGGCTTGGAGGAGCCTTTTGTGTGCTCAAGACTGTGTGGGGGATTCTAAGGGAGTGAAGAGAGAATGCAATGTTACCTTTGTTGTGAATGCCATGTGACTTGTATATAAGGGACAAGTTTTACTGAGATGTCCTCTTTCTATGATGAGCATGTTGGAGATGTGTAATAAACTGCTTTGAGACAAACCAGCCTCGTCATTACACACTCCACACCATGTCTAATTATGAAATGCTAAATGACGATGCTAAGCTGTGCTAACTGGAAACCATAGCAGACCATCGATTTTTTTGGTTTAAATTACTGCCAAGTTTCTTGGTTTTGTCTGAAAATAATTTATTAAAGCTGCAAAAGTGCATGATGGTGGCACATACACACAAAATAAATAATAAATACATTAAAATGGGTCGGAGGAGCAATTTGGCTCTTAATGTAATTTATTTGGTTTCTAATCATTTTAATTAATCAAGTATTGATAATGAATAAAGTTAAAGTCATCACATGTATTTTATGACATTACCTTTTCTGTCTTCCACTTTCAGATCATGACCAATCTGAAATATTTTTCATCATCATTGCAGCAGTCTGTCAGGGGCAACAATGACTGTTTCATTTAGGTCAGATCAGATTCCTCCACGCAGCTCTGTCCTTCACCCTCCGCTGCCAGCAACTCCTGACCTTGTTAACCCGGGCGACGTCTGAGCCGGTATGAGTTGCTTTCTGACTGACCATGTCATGAAACTGCTCGCAAAGTATTTGAGTACCGCTAGTTTTGCTGGACTAGCGGCACATTCTTGGCAATATTTTTACTAAGAAGCAAAAAGGTTAAATCAGGCCAGAATGGCGGTCTTTAGGCTGCAGGGCTACACTGACATTTTCACGGATTTAAAAAACTGACAGCTAATTTATATCTGTAGGTGACAGCCATGGGTCATTTTCTCATGTTCAGACATTTTTTGACGTTATCTGGGTTTTTGTTTTTTTTTTTGCTTTTCTCCTCTGGCTCAGGAAATATTTAACTTGTTGATGTTTACTTTTTATTCACATGTGATTTAGAAGAAAAACCTGAAATTTATGAGAATCAAGATTCAAAAACACATTACAAAACTATTTTATAACAAAGCAAAATTATGAGGGGAAAACGGTACAGGTAAAAAAATGAAAAAAGAGGGTCCTTTTTATGTGATTATCTAAACTGTAGAATTTACAGAAAATGCATATTGTGATATATATTGTTATTGTGATATAAGATGACTTATATCGTGATATGAATTTTTTGTCATATCACACAGCCCTACCATTATTATTTTTTTGCGGTTTACAAAATTTTCCCTTTGTTTTGATCTACTGTTATTATGATGGGTTGGACTATAATTTATAAATGCCACATTTCCCAGCTTTAGTTTTTTTTAACTTTACCTTTCCATCATGTTGGTGTCCAGAACTCAGAACACAATATTATAAAATTACTGATCCAACAATAGAAAAGGATTTCATAGGAATCCATGGATCATTCTGCAGGGTAACTGGTTAAGATGGGAATTGTAGAAGAGCTTGGAAATGAAGAAGCGATTTGGTGTATAAGCAAAGTTTTAATATTCAGCTCTTCCAACAAGTCTCATCTGGTGCAGAGAGTGGCAGAAGGGATAAGAGGCAGAATCTCTCCAACTCACTGATTTTATACTTGCACACAACAAAAGACGTGCATAACAAAGGCTGACATCCCTCATTATCTTAATCCCCCTATTGTCTTGGTATTTCCTCTCCTCGCCTTGGGGGGTGAGGGTGGCTCCTCCGGTCTCCTCCGCCGTGTCCGGGAACGTCTTTGTTCTTCGCTCGGCGGATGAGAGTCCTTTGTCCTTTCAGAGGTGTGAAGTTCTTTACATATGTAATTACCAAACATTTCCACATGCTTCAACATATGTAGTTATGGAATATATGGTTAATATAGACCACAGGCCCCCCAAACGACTAAGAAAGGACAACAGAAAGGTTCACAGTCTAAGATAGTTATTATGACATACTAGGTGTTGCATCTGTTGCCACGGAAGAAACTTTCCAGCAGCCATGCTCCTAAGAGAGTTCAGTGGTAATTATAACAGCATAGTAAAATCATAAGTCAGTCCTAAACTGTTGCAGCACAATTAGTGAATAACTGTGGAGTGGTTTGTATCAGTCCCTGTGCTGTCTGGGTTTTAATCTTCTCCCAAAACTGCTGTAGGTTGGTTTAGGCGCCCTGCTGGGACCTTCCTGTAAGGAATCTGCAGCTTGGGGAGGAGAGTGGTTATTTGTTCCCTGCCTGGGGGCTGAGTCTTTTCTCTTGGGGGGTCTACCTCGCCGAGGTGCTCTCGCCAACTGTGCAGGCTTGTCTTTCAACAAGAAGGCAGGTTTAAGTCTGTCAATGCTGACTGTTTCTTTTCTATCCCCAAAATCAAGCACAAAGTGTTTATCACCAGGTTCCAGCACTCTGTATGGCCCATCGTATACCGGGCGCAAAGTTGGTTTTAAAGCTTCATGCTTAACAAAAACGAACTCAGCATTTTTTAAAGTTTGAGGGACAAAAACCTGTGGGAAGGAGTGATGAGCTGGACCGTGGAGAGAGTCTGGTCCGTTGCTGCCTAAAAACCTTGGGACTGGAAGGCGCCCTGGCTCTGGGTTCTCTGGTAAAAATTCACCTGGGAGCCTGAGAGGTTGTGCAAAGACTAATTCTGCGGTAGAGGTGTCTAGATCCTCTTTAGGTGCCGCACGCAACCCCAATAAAACCCAGGGAAGTTTATTTACCCAATTTGTATCCGTTAGTGAGGCTCTGAGGGCAGCCTTTAAAGACCTGTGAAAACGCTTGCATAACCCATTAGCCTGAGGGTGATAAGCGGTGGTGCGATGAATTGTTGCCCCTAAGCTGTTGGACATGGCTGACCAGAGCTCAGAGACAAATTGAGGCCCCCTATCGGACGTGATGTCCGATGGGACGCCGAAACGTGCCACCCAGTTTGTCAAAAAAACGCGAGCGACTTCCTCCGCTGTGGTTGCCGCTAGAGGGACTGCCTCTGGCCAGCGTGTGGTGCGGTCTATCACTGTTAACAGGAGTGTGAAACCTTGGGAGGAAGGTAGTGGCCCCACGAGGTCGACATGAACGTGGTCGAACCTTCTAGCAGGGATTGGAAAAGGCTCCAGAGGGGCTTTTGTGTGTCTGTGTATTTTGGCGCGTTGACAAGAAATGCAAGTTTTTGCCCATTCTTTTACATTTTTGCGCAGGCCCGGCCACACAAACTTTTCGGCGACCATTTTAACCGAGGCGCGCACACCTGGGTGCGCGAGGGAGTCAATTGCATCGAAAATACGGCGGCGCCATGTAGCTGGTACTAACGGGCGAGGTCGGCCGGTTGAAACATCGCATATTAGGGGGGGCACGCTGTCGCGTAAACCCTTTTTCTCCAGCCTTAACCCTGTTGGTCCAGACAGGAGTGCGCGCACGTCCGCGTCACTGTTTTGTACCTCCGCCATGGCTGCATAATCTATCCCTGCATGGACAGGTGCTGCGTATGTGTCTGGGTTAGTGAAGAGTTCTGCTGCTGAGGCAGTATAATCTGTCTCCCCGCGCTCTGGTGGTGTCACAGCGCGAGAGAGACAGTCCGCTACTACGTTAAGTTTGCCTGCCACGTGTCGAATGTCTGTGGTGAACTCTGAAATCGCAGCTAGCTGTCTTTGTTGCCTGCCTGACCATGGTTCTGAAATTTTAGCCATAGCAAAGGTGAGCGGTTTATGGTCTACAAAAGCCGTGAAACTCCACCCTTCTAACCAGAACTGGAAGTGGCGGATGGATAACTGAAGCACCAGCAGCTCTCTGTCAAAAGTGCTGTATTTGCGTTCAGTTTGGTTTAGCGATTTGCTAAAGAATGCTAAAGGTTGCCAGACCCCGCTGACAAGTTGTTCTACAACTGCCCCTATAGCTAGGTCTGAAGCATCTGTGGTTAGCGCGATGCGGGCCAAGGGATCTGGGTGAACTAACAATGTGGCGTTAGCTAGGGCGCTTTTTACTTCCGCGAAAGCGCGTTCGCGCTCCGGGGTCCATTCGACCGCGTTGGAAGCTTTCTTTTTTTAGAGCGCGTCATATAGGGGCTGCATGAGCTGAGCTGCGTGGGGGAGGAAGCGGTTGTAAAAATTAACCATCCCCAAAAATTCCTGTAGCAATTTGACCGTTTGCGGCCGTGGAAAACCTTCTATCGCATGAACTTTGTCTGGAAGTGGAACTGCCCCCTTCGGAGAGACTTTGTGTCCTAAAAAATCAATTTGCGATACGCCGAATTTGCATTTGGCTGGATTGATTATTAGCCCGTGCTCTTCTAGCCTCTGAAAAACCGTAGTGAGGTGCTGCTCGTGTTCTTCCTCAGACGAGCTGGCTACCAGCATGTCGTCGAGGTAGACGAAAACAAAGGGGAGGACGCGTAGGACCGCGTCCATCATTCGTTGAAAAGTTTGAGCAGCGCCTTTGAGGCCGAAAGGCATTCGCAGGAATTCAAAAAGGCCGAAAGGGGTTGTTACCGCTGTTTTAGGAACGTCTTCTGCTCGGACTGGGACTTGGTGATAACCGCGGACTAAGTCTATTTTTGAAAAAATGCGCGCACCCGCTAGATGTAGTGAAAAATCTTGAATGTGAGGGATTGGGTAACGGTCATGCGCTGTAGCGTTGTTTAGTCTGCGGTAATCTCCGCACGGTCTCCAAGAACCGTCGGATTTCGGAACCATGTGAAGTGGTGAGGCCCAGGGGCTCTTCGAGCGTCTAACAATGCCCAATTTTTCAAGAGTTGTAAACTCGTCCCGTGCTATGTTGAGCTTTGCCGCGTCTAAGCGGCGAGCTTTGGCAAAAACGGGGGGTCCCGTTGTTGGAATGAAGTGTTTAACTCCGTGTTTAGCTACTGGAAATTGGGTGAGGAGTTGCTCAAACTTACCTCCTGCCGTGGTGACGTTGGCCTGCACAGGTGGTGGAGAAACTCGAGCTGAGCGTGGAATAGAAGCAAAAGACAGTGCATTAACCAGGCGCCTATTTGCTAGATCCACTAATAACCCATGTGCACACAAAAAATCTGCGCCTAACAAGTTAAAACTCACCGCCGCTACAACAAATGTCCATCTGTAGCTGCGGCCGTGGATGAGGAGGTGTAGGCTCTTTTCGCCGAACGTGTCGATGTTAGAGCCGTTGGCTGCCACTGCTCCACTGCCCCGGGTGCCCATGGCTCGATCTGCGTGGGATGGCATGACGAAACTCAGCTGAGCTCCTGTGTCGATGAGGAACTGCTTGCCTGTGTGTCCATCCATCACGTACAACAGCTTATTTTTCTCGCCGAGAACCGCTGCTGTTAACGGCTCTCGGCTTTGGCGTTTCCCGACATCGTAAATTTGCAGGGGGGAACGCATTTGCGGGCCTTCTCGGCGAAGCGGTGGTGATAATAACAGACGTCGCTCTGTCTGTTACGTTTTGGCCGCGTCGCTGTCACCGTGGCCTGGGTCTGCTCCGTGGGTTGTGGCTCCCCATGGCTCGGGGCGTCAGCTTTGAGGTCTGCGGATGTTGCTGTGGGTGTCAGCTCCTTGCAGGCGTTGATGAGCCAATAAGCCTCGCTGGCCAGTGTGCGGAAGTCTTGGTGGGTGCTGCACTTCATGCTGGCGAGTGTCCCCCTCATGTGTGGCGGCAGCGTGCTGAGGAAAATAAACTGGAAGAGGAAGTTGTCATTGTCCTCTTCCTTGAGCTGCAGCAAATCCTCCATGAGGGCCTTCGGATTGCCCCCTCTGTGGCCGTAGACTGCCAGGATCTTCTCGGCTCTTTCTTCCGCTGATGGGACGTAGTTCGCCACAATGGTCACTTTGAGCGTCTCGTACTTGTCCCGGGCCGGTGGTCGCCGGATCATGCTCCGCACACACTTCGAAGTAGCGGAGTCGAGTTTGGAGACGATATGATAAAACTTAGTATCGTCTGCCGTGATGCCCGCCAGTATAAATTGGGCTTCAGCCTGCTGAAACCAAGAGGCGGGGTCCTCTTGCCAGAAGTCTGGCAGCTTGACAGCGACGGCGTTCGTGCACACCATCACTGCTGTGCCCGCCGGGTGAGAGTGCCTTGCCTCGGCTCTCACGGCGGTGCTGGTGCTCGGTTGAGCCCTCTCAACCTCTTCTGCCGGGGGGAACAGCTGTCCGTCTGCTCCCTCGTCTGCGTGGTTGCTGGCGTCTGCCTGAGTCGCCACGGATGAGTCGCTTGTGGGAGAACGCCTCCAGTCCATACTCGCGTCAAGGTCACCAGTGTAGAGGAGCTGGGCAATGAAGAGGCAATTTGGTTTATAAGCAAAGTTTTAATGTTCAGCTCTTCTAACAAGTCTCATCTGGTGCAGAGAGCGGCAGAAGGGAAAAGAGACAGAATTTCGCCAACTCACTGATTATATACATGCACACAACAAAAGACATGCATAACAAAGGCTGACATCCCTCATTATCTTAATCCCCCCATTGTCTTGGTATTTCCTCTCCTCGTCTTGGGAGGTGATGGTAATTCCTCTCCTCGCCTTGGGGGGTGAGGGTGGCTCGTCCGGTCTCCCCCGCCGCGTCCGGGAACGTCTTTGTTCTTCACTCGGCGGGTGAGATTCCTTTGTCCTTTCAGAGGTGTGAAGTTCCTTACATATGTAGTCACCAAACATTTCAACATGCTCTAACATATGTAGGTTATGGAATATATGGTTAATATAGACCACAGGGAAAAATATTCTGGACAAATGCTATGGGAATGTCAAAAATGCCTATATAGCAAGGGTTAAGCCCCCCTGGGGTCCTCAGACCATAATGCTGTTCATCTGATTCCTGCTTCCAAGTCTTTGCTTAAAAGCAGCAAACCACAGACAAAGACAATCTTCTTATGGGACAATGAAGGCATAGAAACTTTGAGAGGTTGTTTTTCTTGTACCGACTGGAGACTCTTCCATAACTTGGAGTTGGAGGAGGCCACAGATACCATAACTGAGTACATAAAATTCTGTAAAGAAAATGTTTTACCTCAGAAAGTAATCACTATGTACCCCAATAATAAGTCTTATATTTCCAAGGAATTAAAACGGTGCATAGTACAGAAAAAGATTGCTTTTAAGAATGGGGACATGTTAGGTATGAAAAATATACAGAAAGAAATTAATTACAAACTAAGAACAGCTAGAGATGAGACGAGGAAGAAATCTGAATCTGAATACCTAGGAAAAAGTTCTAGGAAACTGTGGGACTCAGTTAAAATAATGACAAAGATGACTCCATCCAAAAGCTGCATTAACCCCTTGCACTCCGGTAAATTTCCCTAAAAACGCCAAAAATTAACGTGCCCAAATTAAATCCAAAGCTGTTCTTCAACCCTTTGCAGCATCTTCATGGGGTTGGTCTCATTTAAAAGAAAACACTTTGAATTTTTTGGCAAAATAGTCATAATCTCTCTACGTGCTCTGGCCACTGAGTTACAGTCATCTAAACATAGTGAACTTGAAGAAAATAAATTTCGCCTGGGTGTTTTTTTGGATACAAATGCTTGCAAATAACACACAGCTTCAGATCCGGTCTGGAAAATGCAACAGAAATGTAGAACCAAGTGTTATCCAGCTGAGGTCAAAATTTTGTAACAATACCACAAAAAATGAATATATTACACAACTTTTTCCTCAGGCTGTTCCCAGGCGTTTTGGAACTGTGCCAAATGGCACAGTTTGGAAAAACGTCTGTAACTTTTGAATGATTCAATGTAGAATCTTCATTTTGGGCTCTAATGAAAGGTCACACTCAGGGCTGTGTCTGTGTGTGTGTGGGGGGGGGGTGTCCCCCCCTCGCTACAGAGGATGGGCATCGGCCATCGCTACATGACGGATTATCCTCATGTGGCGATGTGGGACAGCAGCGCAGTCACCGCAGCTTCCCCCCCCCTCGCTACAGAAGAATAGCGGGGGGGGCGGCGTTCATGGTCTGGACACGGCGAATGACCCCTTGTACCGCGGCGCACGAACTTCAGACTTCGTGCGCCGCACAGTTGTAATTTACCGATCGGTCAAAAGTCATTTTGGATTACAATTTTCAGGGACAGAATAATTTAGCTTATAACACCTTACCTCTTCACAGCAGCAGCGTAGCTGGCGAACTTCTCTTCCTCATTGTCAGACGAACGCGACGCTGGTCCGCTCGTGGTTCTGGTCTCGCGACCCGATCAAAACATAATTCCATTATTGCGGTTTTGTGCTTCCATGATTGCGGTTTTTGGCGAACGATTTTTCAAAACAAATAATAGTAGTAATTAAAAAAAGACTGGTGAAGGCGTGTGTGTCACTCAGCCTTCGTCGTCAACCTCAGTCGGTCTATGACCATGGAAGAAATCATAACGTCTACTCTGCTGGAACAAAAACAAAATAAGCACCGCCTGTGGCCGAACATGCCGATGCGCGAATGGCAGTCACTGTCACACAGGTTGCATTTGTGGATGGTCTCCTTGCTGCTGGGTCTGTGACGGTTCTTCCTGCGGGTCCTTTTTTGATCCGCTGCTTCAGTCAGTCTTCACCCAGCCTTAAAAAAAACAGCTCGCGAACTTCTCTGCTTCAATTGGCTCACTGCATTCACAGCATTGGTAGGTGGGTCCTTCTTGCTAGGTTTTCAGTCATTGGTTCTTCAAGGTTTCAGAAACCCAATTCAAGGCTATTAGTCGAATGAGAGGTCAATCAGATGAACTAATCTGTTCGCGGCTGTGTCTGCAGCTTTTATTTTCAGTGAGCGCTTGGACGCCATCACCATCTCCATCTCAATCATGCGTCCTAGAGCGCACGAGAGCGCCCTCGTGCGCTCTGTGACGCAGAGACTTGCCCGTCCGCGGTACAACGGAGTGCAAGAGGCTAATGTAATGAATGAGGAAGAAAAGGCAAACGAGTTGAATAATTTCTTTTGCAGATTTGAGACTAGAGATTTTTCTCATGAACAAAAAGCTGCTCTGGACGCTATATCAGTTTTAGGCTACGAAAAAATTATAGTTGACCAGCATGTTGTGGAAAAATTTTTCTCACGTTTGTGCCCCAGGAAAGCATCTGTACCAGACGGGATCTCTGGGCGCTTACTGAAGTCATGCAGTGAGGAGCTAGCAGAAGCCTGGAGTCCCATCTACCAGAAGTCTTTAGATACGTGTTCTGTCCCAGTAATTTGGAAAAGCTCTATTATAATTCCTGTACCAAAGAAAGCAAGCTGCAAAGAGAATAATGACTATCATCCTGTTGCACTGACCTCACTGGTAATGAAGTGTCTCGAGAAGATTGTCATTGACATTCTGAAAACTGATTTTGGAGGACTTTTGGATCCTCTGCAGTTTGCTTATAAAAATAATAGAAGTCCAGAGGACGCCATTTTAACCTTAACTCATTCTGTGTTTAAGCATTTGGAGGAGACAACCTCATATGCACGTCTTTTATTGGTTGATTTTAGTTCAGCTTTTAACACACTGCAGCCACACCTTAAGAGGTTAAATGATTTTAAAGTGCATCCTGTCATTATTAAATGGTACCACTCATTTTTAACTTATCGTAAACAGCAAATTAGTATAAATGGAACTTTATCTAAATCCAGAACCCTCAGCACAGGAGCTCCCCAAGGCTGTGTTAGTTCACCATTTTTGTTCACCTTGTACACTGATGAGTGCAGAAGTGACCAGGCAATCAAATTATTAAATTTTCTGATGACACTGCTATTTTATCACTACTTCAAAAGACTCATGATCTGTCAAGCTATTTTATAGAAATTCAGAGGTTTGTCAATTGGTGTGATGACAGTCATCTCATTTTCAGAATCAGAATCAGAATCAGAATCAGGTTTATTGCCATTGTTCATGTAGTACACAAACTAGGAATTTGTCTCGGTACAATGCTGCAACATTAAACATGATAAGATAAGAGAAATAAACTATACATGTAATAAAGTGTAGGATAAGATTAAGTGATACTGGTCAACAGTTAAAATATATATTAGCCAGCAGCAGATACTGTGGAGAACTATATAGTGCAGTCGGTAATGCAGGAAGAAAACAGTGATGATTGACATGAGTCTGGTTGAGCTGCTGTACATGGTGCACGAGAGTCACTTAGTGTTCAGCAGTCTAATGGCAGAGGGGAAGAAGCTGTTCATGTGACGGGAGGTTTTAGTCTGGATGGACCGAAGTCTTCTACCAGAGGGGAGGGGGGCAAACAGTACGTGACCAGGGTGTGAGGGATCGGCTATGATCCGGCCAGCACGCCTCCGGGTCCTGGAGATGTACAGATCCTGGAGAGATGAATACTGATAAAACAAAGGAGATGGTGTTTGACCCTTGGGGAGTTGGTGACCATAGGCCTGTGGTCATCCACAACCACACTATAACACAGGTTAGTTCCTATAAATATCTGGGAGTATTTATTGACAATTCATTAACCTGGAGCACACATATTGATTACCTCTGCAGTAGACTACAACAGCGGCTGCATTTCTTGCGTAGATTAAGAATACATGGCGTTGATAAAAGGATTATGTTAATATTTTACCAGGCTGTGTTGCAGAGCTGTATTAGATACAGCATTACAGCTTGGTTTGGCAACCTCTCTGTGAAACTAAAGAACAGAGTGTTGTGTTTAATTCACACAGCATGAAAAATTATTGGAGTTAAAGAGTATTTACCCATGCAGATCTTACACGACCAGGCAGCCTGTAGACAATCTCAAAAAATAATTAGTGACATGAGCCATGTACTAAACAATGAATATGTGCGGCTGCCTTCAGGGAGGAGATACAGAGTCCCCAAGTGCAGCTTCAATAGATATAAGAACTCATTTATCCCGACGTCAGTAAAACTTTTAAACTCAGACAAATACGTCAGGGACACTTAATAACTCCTGTTCTTAATGGCTGCGGTTATATATTTATGTATGTATGTACTGGTATTATTTATTGGGTTTTATTTCATTCATTATGTACTACATCCATTGGGTATGTGTGGATTGTGTGGTTGCAGCACGGGAGACAAGCACAAGACAAATTTCCCCCTGAGGGACAATAAAGTTTATCTTATCTTATCTTATCTGACCAGGGTGGGGGTTCTGCTGGATCACCCATGAAAGTTCCTCACAGGGCCCCCAAAGGACTATGGTTCCTCCTGAATGGGGGTCAGTTCATATTTGGTTTTGCCCCATGAAAACCCTCCAGCAGGCCAAAGGAAACTCTGGTCAACTCAACTTTTGGTTCCCCATGAAAACCCGATATAGGGGACAGAACCAGAGAGAAGAGGAATGAAAGTCAGTAGAAGCAAGACAGAAAACACGAGTGTGAATGAGAGGGAGGCAGGTATGACAGTGACGGTGGGAGGAGGAGAGGTAGTGAAGGTAGAGGAGTTTAAATACCTGGGGTCAACCATCCAAAGCAATGGAGAATGCACAAGAGAGGTGAAGAAGAGAGTGCAGGCAGGGTGGAGTGGGTGGAGTGGAGTGTCAGGGGTGATTTGTGACAGAACAGGATAGTAGCGAGAGTGAAAGGGAAGATTTTCAAGACGATAGTGAGACCTGCTATGATGTATGGTTTGGAGACAGTGGTGCTGACAAAAAGATTCATGGATGTAGTGAAAGAGGACATGGAGAGGGTTGGTGTTAGGGTGAGATGGAGGCAGATGATCCCTGAAGGGAGCTGCTATTGTTTATTAGCCCGGTTAGCATAGCGTGGCATAGACATCACATTGTTTATGTTGTTTACTAGTTTAGAAAGTGTGGTTGTCACAGAAACAGGACACTTTTCCTTGTTAAAAAACAATGACTTCGGCATCCAAAATGCGGGAACAGGGCCTTTTGCACCTCAAAAAGAGTAATATAATCAGACCACTTCCCACCACTATGGAGGGATGAGAAGATGAGCTTAAAAAGTGTCTTGGCAAACAGTAGCTCCGCTAGTTAGCTCCGCTGCTAAGATGCTAACGCTGTAAACAAAGCTCTGAGATACAGAGCATCCGGAAAGTCTTCACAGCGCTTCACTTTTTATGCTACAGCCTTATTCCAAAAGGGATTAAATTCATTTTTTCCTCAAAATTCTACACACAATAACCCATCATGACAATGTAGAAAAAGTGTTATTGAGATTTTGGAAAATTTATTAAAAATAAAAAACTAAGAAATCACATGTACATCAGTATTCACAGCCTTTGCTCAACACTTTGTTGATGCACCTTTGGCAGCAATTACAGCCTCAAGTCTTGTTGACTATGATGCCACCAGCTTGGCACACCTATCTTTGGGCAGTTTGGCCCATCCCTCTTTGCAGCACCTCTCAAGCTCCATCAGGTTGGATGGGAAGCGTCGCTGCACAGCCATGTTCAGATCTCTCCAGAGATGTTCAATTGGATCCAAGTCTTGGCTCTGGCTGGGCCACTCAGATACATTCTCAGAGTTGTCCTGAAGCCACTCCTTTGATATCTTGGCTGTGTGATTAGGTTCGTTGTCCTGCTGAAAGATGAACTGTCTCTCCAGTCTGATGTCAAGAACACTCTGGAGCAGATTTTCATCCAGGATGTCTCTGTACATTGCTGCATTCGTCTTTCCCTCTATCCTGACTAGTCTCCTAGTTCCTGCCACTGAAAAACATCCACACAGCATGATGCTGCCACCACCATTGGTGTGGTGATGAGCGATGCCTGGTTTCCTCCAAACATGACTCCTGGCATTCACGCCAATGAGTTCAATCATTGTCTCATCAGACCAGAGAATTTTGTTTCTCATTGTCTGAGAGTCCTTCAGGTGCCTTCTGGCAAACTCCAGGTGGGCTGCCACGTGCCTTTTACTAAGGAGTGGCTTCCGTCTGGCCACTCTACCATACAGGCCTGATTGGTGGATTGCTGCAGAGATGGTTGTCCTTCTGGAAGGTTCTCCTCTCTCCACAGAGGAATGCTGGAGCTCTGACAGAGTGACCATCGGGCTCCTGGGCTCCTCCCTGACTAAAGCCCTTCTCCCCTGATCGCTCAGTTTAGACGGCCGGCTCTAGGAAGAGTCCTGGTGGTTCTGGACTTCTTCCATTTACAGATGATGGAGGCCACTGTGCTCACTGGGACCTTCAAAGCAGCAGAAATTTTTCTGGACTCTTCCCCTGATTTGTGCCTCCAGACAATCCTGTCTCAGAGATCTACAGACAATTCCTTTGACTTGGTTTGTGCTCTGACCTGGTTTGACCTGGTTTGACCTGGTCTGACCTGGTTTGTGATCTGACCATGGACCTTCTATAGACAGGTGTGAGTCTTTCCACATCATGTCCAATCAGCTGAATTTACCACAGCTGGACTCCAGTTAAGCTGGAGAAACATCTCAAGATGATCACTGGAAACAGGATGAACCTGAACTCAGTTTTGAGCTTCATGGCAAAGGCTGTGAATACGGATGTACATGTGATTTATTAGTTTTTGATTTTTAATAAATTTGAAAAAATCTCAAACTTTTTTCACATTGTCATTATGGGGTTTTGTGTGTAGAATTTTGAGGAAAAAAATAATTTAATCCCTTTGAGAATCAGGCTGTAACAGAATAAAATATGGAAAAAGTGAAACACCGTGAAGACTTAGAGAATCAAAATTGGGAGTAGATGATTGCTGTAATTTTATAACTGCAACAATTACAAAGTCCATAGAAAAATTTACAAAGCAAATTAAAAGTAGACAACAGAAGATTAACCTACCATGGTTAAATAATGAAATAAGAAAACTTATGAAGAGGCGAGACTATGCACTGGAAACATCATTAACCTCTAAACTACAAAATGATCACCTTGTGTACAAAAGTTTAAGAAATAAAGTGGTACAAGAGCTGCAAAAATCAAAAGTATCTTATTACAATAAACTGATAGATCATGCAAAGGGTAACAACAGTTCCCTGTGGAGGCATTTAAATAACTTAACTAGTAAAAAAAATGATCAGAAGTGGGTAAAGGAACTTAGAATCAATGGCAAGACCATCAGTGACAAGGCTACTTTGGCAAATAATTTAATTCATATTTTGTGGGCTCTGTGGAAGAGGGTTAGGGTTAGGGCATGAACACTAAATACAACATAACCAGGACAAAAAAGCACAAATACAGAGACACACCCAGGGACCACTACCACCCCCCGACAGTTTATGTCGTCCGATGGTCAACGGAGGCGGACCAGGCGGCTCACCAGAGTCCAAAGTCCCGCACGTCCGCTTCTCCGGTGGTCAACTAGGTAGCCCCATGGCACACATAACAGGTCGGGTGGCCGAACCGAGGCGCCGAACCGGCAAAACAGTCCCTCCAGTGGCCGACCCGTGTCCCTCAGCCACCAGTCCAGGGCATCAACAACCCGCAGCGGTCTCCCAGACGAGAACAAAACTCTGGAGAACCGGGGCGAGCGAACAGGGACCCCTATGGCCCCCGGCGATGATGAAAAGGGGCGATGATTCCGAGGGGGTCAATGAGCAGGGCGAGCCAAGAATCCGCTCCGCGCTGCATCACCGCTGAACCCAGATTGGGTCCCAGCTGCACCCACGTTGGGCCCCGATTGGGCCAGAGCCACACCCGCGGTGTACCCCGATTGGGCCTCCGACGAACCCACGTCGGACCCCGATTGGGCCGAACCCGCCCCTGCGGTGGGACCCGATTGGGCCTCCGGTGCAGCTCCGCTGACGAACTCCATCCCCAAACCTGGGACCTCCACCTCGGTGACTCCGACCCATTCCCCGCCGGCGACACTAAAAGAAAGCTCGGGGACAGGAAAACCGGGATCAGTATCACCGGTAGCAACGGAACCCAGCGAGATGAGCTCGGGCGCAGCAGACGGCTGCTCCTCACTCGTCTCCCCGAGAGGCAGGCAAAAATGCTCAACAAAAGAGGACAGAGACATAAGAGGGAGCACTTGCCTGCACTTGGGTTCCGTTGCCACCCAGGACTCCGACGATCCGGGCTCAGGGCGACTCTCGTCAGCTGACTTGGACTCAGCTGCGTCGGGCTCCGCAGCTGGCACGATGACATCTGCGGCCTCAGGTTCCTCCCACGCTGTTGTCCACGCCGACGACCCGTATGGCGTGGAGGCAGGGAACCCTCAACCCACTGACTCGGACCGCTCCGGCAAGGAGACCCGGGGACGCTTCCTCGTCGGCTCAGGCTCCGGGCCGCAGTCCGCTCCTCTCCTCCTTCCATGACGTGACTGCAGGGCCGGATGCAGGCTATCCAGCACTGCAGGGGCCCTCTTCGTCCGGCGACGCTGGCCTGGCGTCGCGGACCGCTCCATGGGGGAGAACACAGAGGCAGTAGGTTTAATAATTTTATCCACAGCAGGTGGAGGGAGCTCGGGGGGCTGCGAACCCCGAACTCCGCCCCCAGGAGTCAGACAAGGCAGATCATTGTTAAGATGTGACAAACAAATGATCACTTGCCTTCCTCCAGGGGCAGAGATGGTTCCTGCTGTGGGGGACGTCGTTCCTCCTTCTCCCCGCTGGATGGCGACAGAGGGCCCCCTAGGACAACGAGGTGGGGCCGCTCTCGAGGATTCACTGACGGGATACGCCGGCAGCGAGTCCAGCCAGGGATTCCGCTGAGGATTGCCCGCGCCGTTACGCCGACGTCCTCGTCGGCCCCCAGACGGCGCGAACTCCTGGACCTGCTCCGGGACGGGAACGGAACACCAACGCGGGGAGCGAGGATGCCTCCTCCTCTGCTTCCCGCTCTCTTCCTCCTCCAGCCCACGAAGAACCTTGCGCTGAGCGGCGAGTTCCTCCCACCTCGATATCACCTCCGGATGATCGTCGTAGTCGAGGGGAAGGCTGTCCAGGTATTCCTCAGCGACGCCCAGATGCCAACGCATATAGCTGGAGGTGTCGTCAAATGTAGCAGCGAGGAGCGCCCCATCGGCGTATTCCAGCGTGCTCGCTACTTCCTGGTCCAGGCACCGACCGCGGCCCCTGGATGACGGCATTCTCCCCAGATGTTGACACCCGAGCGAGAAGAAACAACAGTCCAAAAAGGGCACAAACTCCCGGTGAAACGGCGTCTCAATGCGGCGCCCCCGTTTGGACGACCAGGCAGGATTATACTGTCATGTGGTGATCCTCGCGGATCACCAAGAGACGCCACAGAGTTCACCAGGGAGTTTGTCAAAGATGTTAATTTATTTCCTGATGTGACAAAGCATAACTATGAACCGATAAGGGCGAACAAACACACGACAGAGGCTTGGGCTCGTAGGGCTAACCCAGCCGCTACGAGCTAACTGCGACATAACAAGATAACAGACCTGACATGAAGGTCTGCGGCACTCACAGGAATGACGAGGCGCAGACCCAGGGCTAGGCAAGATGAAGCCACTCAGACGTAACGTAGACCAGAATAGACTGATAATCCTGCGTCCTACCGTCGCCAGTGCTGGGCTTAAATGGGCGAAGCACTAACGACGGTAATGACAATCAGCTGACCGGCCTTTGACAGGCGGAAGCCCCACCGAGCACTTTCACAATAAGAGCCCGGTGAGGCCAGAATACAGCCCGCAGCTGTCAAGGCCGGCAGCGAGACATAACTTCAGCCCGAGCGTGATCAGAACCGGCGCTCGGGTCATAACAGATGGAATAATATGTAGATATATAAACACACAGTACGGAGCATTGTAGCTAGGTGGAATAAATATGTAGATATATAAACACCCACAGTACGGAGCATTGCAGCTAGGTGGAATAAATATGTAAATATATAAACACACACAGTGCGGAGCAATGTAGCTAGATGGAATAATATGTAGATATATAAACACACAGTGCGGAGCATTGATACTAGGTGGAATAAATATGTAGATATATAAACACCCACAGTACGGAGCATTGCAGCTAGGGGGAATAAATATGTAAATATATAAACACACACAGTGCGGAGCATTGCAGCTAGATGGAATAATATGTAGATATATAAACACACAGTGTGGAGCATTGTAGCTAGGTGGAATAAATATGTAGATATATAAACACCCACAGTACGGAGCATTGCAGCTAGGTGGAATAAATATGTAAATATATAAACACACACAGTGCGGAGCAATGTAGCTAGATGGAATAATATGTAGATATATAAACACACAGTGCGGAGCATTGATACTAGGTGGAATAAATATGTAGATATATAAACACCCACAGTACGGAGCATTGCAGCTAGGTGGAATAAATATGTAAATATATAAACACACAGTGCGGAGCATTGCAGCTAGATGAAATAATATATAGATATATAAACACACAGTGCGGAGCATTGTAGCTAGGTGGAATAAATATGTAGATATATAAACACCCACAGTACGGAGCATTGCATCTAGGTGGAATAAATATGTAAATATATAAACACACACAGTGCGGAGCAATGTAGCTAGATGGAATAATATGTAGATATATAAACACAGTGCGGAGCATTGATACTAGGTGGAATAAATATGTAGATATATAAACACCCACAGTACGGAGCATTGCAGCTAGGTGGAATAAATATGTAAATATATAAACACACACAGTGCGGAGCATTGCAGCTAGATGGAATAATATATAGATATATAAACACACAGTGCGGAGCATTGTAGCTAGGTGGAATAAATATGTAGATATATAAACACCCACAGTACGGAGCATTGCAGCTAGGTGGAATAAATATGTAAATATATAAACACACACAGTGCGGAGCAATGTAGCTAGATGGAATAATATGTAGATATATAAACACAGTGCGGAGCATTGTAGCTGGGTGGAATAAATATGTAGATATATAAACACCCACAGTACGGAGCATTGCAGCTAGATGGAATAAATATGTAAATATAGAAACACACAGTACGGAGCATTGTAGCTAGGTGGAATAAATATGTAGATATATAAACACCCACAGTATGGAGCATTGCAGCTAGGTGGAATAAATATGTAAATATATAAACACACAGTGCGGAGCAATGTAGCTAGATGGAATAATATGTAGATATATAAATATAAACACACACAGTGCGGAGCATTGTAGCTAGATGGGATGAAACAGCACAACCGTCTACTTAGTTATCCTACATGGTATGATTATGTGCCCATACATATTCTCACCCTCCATAGCAACCGGTATTTTCCTAGTTGTATGCCAGAGGGGACCACTGTGTAAGTCTATTGCATCTTTTGCATTCAAAAAAACTATTAAGTTGTTACGTCTTTTTGCTATCTCTGCGAGCAGCCCTGCTTAGGTTATACAGTCTGACAGCCGTTGGTAGGAAGGACCTGCAAAACCTCTCGGTTGTGCACCTAGGATGATGTAGTCTGCTGCTAAATGAGCTCCTCAGTGCGTTCAGTGTGTCCTGCATAGGGTGGAACTCGGACTCCAGCAGAGATGACAGTTTAGCCACCGTCCTTCTCTCTCCTATCTCCTCCACCGGATCAAGGCGCTGCCCCAGGACAGAGCTAGCTTTCTTGATCAGTTTGTTCAGTCTCTTCCTATCGGCTGCTGTAATGCCACTGCCCCAGCAGACCACTCCAAAAGTGATGGCTGATGCCACCACCGTGTCATAGAATGTCTTCAGCAGCGCCCCTTGTACACCAAAAGACCTGAGTCTCCTCAGCAGGAACAGCCTGCGCTGTCCCTTCTTGTAGAGTGTGTCAGTATTGTGTGACCAGTCTAGTTTATTGTTCAGATGAACACCCAGGTACTTATAGGATGTCACCATCTCGATGTCTGTTCCCTGTATATTTACTGGTGTTGTGAGGGGTTGTCCTTGCCTGCGGCAGTCCACCACCAGCTCCTTAGTTTTCCTCGCGTTGATCTGGAGGCAGTTCCGATGGCACCAGTCCACGAAGTCCTGGATAAGCCCTCTGTACTCAGCTTCATCTCCATTGGAGATGAGGCCAACGATCGCAGAGTCATCAGAGAACTTCTGTAGATGGCAGTGTGTTGTGTTGTGTGAGAAGTCCGCAGTATAAAGAATGAACAGGAAGGGAGCCAGCACCGTTCCCTGGGGGGGCCCCCGTGCTACCGATGATCATGTCGGACACACAGTCCCGGGTTCTCACAAACTGAGGCCGGTTCGTGAGGTAGTCCAGGATCCATGATGACAGGTGCTGGTCCACCCCTGCGCGAAGCAGCTTGTCCTTCAGGATCATCGGTTGGATGTTGTTGAAAGCACTGGAGAAGTCAAAGAACATGATCCTCACCATATTCCCGGGCTTCTCCAGGTGGGACAGAGAACGGTGAAGGAGGAAGATCACCGCATCCTCCTCCCCAATGCCATGCTGGTAGGCGAACTGGAGTGGATCCATCGCTGGTTCCACCAGGGGGCGGAGGTGAGCAAGGAGCAGTCTCTCCAGGGTCTTCATCAAGTGGGACGTCAAGGCCACCGGTCTGCAGCTGTTCAGATCTTTGGGGTGAGAAGTTTTTGGTACAGGTACCACACAAGATGTTTTCCACAGCTGTGGTACCCTCCCCAGCTTCAGGCTCAAGTTGAAGATGTACGTCACAATCCCACACAGCTGGTCTGCACAGGACTTGAGGAGCTTTGCGCTGATACCGTCCGGTCCCGACGCCTTCCTCGCCTTGATCTTCCTCAGCTCTGTCCTCACCTGGGTCCTGGTCAGGGTCAGGATGGGGGGCTGTGTGTTGGGAGTGGGGGGTGTTGGTGGAGTGGGGAGTGGGCAGCAGGACTTGATTTCTTTAGAGGCAGCAGTGGTTGCTGTGCAGTCAGGGGGGAGGGCGGTTGGTCAAACCTATTGAAAAACAGATTCAGGTTGTTCGCCCACTCCCTGCCCCCCGTGGCCTGGGGGGAGGTATTCTGGAGCCCAGAGATGGTTTTGAGGTCTCTCCAGACCCCGCTGATGTCGCTCTGTTGCAGCTTGTCCTCCATCTTCTTCCTGAAGCTGTCCTTGCCTTCTCTGATCTTTCTCCTCAGCTCCCTCTGTATGGACTTCAGCATCTCCCTATTCCCCGACCTGAAGATCGTCTTCTTCTCTTTCAGAAGTGTTTTTATCTCAGGGTTGATCCAGGGTTTGTTGTTTGAGCAACACCGTATTGTCTTGGTGGGAACGGATTTGTCCACACAGAAGCTGAGGTAGTCTGTGAAGGTGTGAGTGAGGCCATCGATGTCCTCACCGTGTGGATCGCAGAGCTGTTTCCAGGCGGTGGCTTCAAAACAGCCCTTTAGAGTGTCCATTGTCTCCTCAGACCATAACTCCACTGTGCGCATGGCCGGAGGTTGTCTGTGCACTAGGGGTTTGTACACCGGCTGGAGATGAACCAAGTTGTGATCCGATCTCCCGAGTGGGGGGAGTTGTAATGAGGTGTACGCCTCCTTAGTGTTTGCGTAGAATAAGTCCAGTGTTCTATTGTCTCTAGTGTGGCATGTGACATACTGGGTGAATGTGGGTAGAATGGGAGATAGTGAAACATGGTTGAAATCGCCTGAGATGAGGAGAAGAGCATCTGGGTGTTCTGTCTGCAGCCTGCTGGTTACTGAATGGATGACGTCACGCGCTGTCCCAGCGTTCGCCGTCGGATTTGCATAAACAACAATGCAGATCACGTGTGAGTGTTCTCTCGGGAGATATGTAGGCCGCATGCTAACAGCTAGCAACTCAATGTCTTTGCTGCAGTGTCGTTGTTTAACAGTGATATGTCCCGGTCTGCACCAGTTGTTGTTAACATACATTATCACTCCACCGCCCCTTGCTTTGCCACTGTCTGGTGTTCGGTCTGCCCGTATCGTGTGGAAACCCTCCAGCTCAATGTTAGCATCTGCTGCTAGTTCAGTTAGCCACGTCTCAGAAAACAAAAGGAGAGAGCACTCCCGATATGTGCTATCGTAATGGCAGATAGCCGCTAGCTCATCTACCTTTCCCAGTAACGACCGTACATTTCCCATGACAATAGATGGAAGGGAGGGTCTGTACCTTATATTTTTTGTCCTCCGCCTTACTCCAGCCCGGCAGCCGCGGCGTTTTCACCTCAGTTCTCTCGGTATGTCGAGTTTTTCCAATGGGACCGGGTGGCGGTTGAGTGCTAGCAGCTTTTCCCTGCTGTATCGTCTCCTGCTATAAACAGTGGCTCCGTCCACCGGCTCAGGAGACATTTGGGACGATCTGTGTGTCCGTGATATAAGTGGAGTGAAAAAAAGACGGATCAAAAAGAGAAAGGAAGGGAAAAAGACTCGGAATCGAGCCGCTGTTGCAAAGGGCGGCCGACTCGTGTGGCGCCGGGAGGAAAAAAAAAAAAAATATTTACAGGAAAAATCTTGATTAAAAATGTCAGATTCGACTTCCGGTTATGGCTGCCACGTAGGACGGACGTGTCTCGCTCTGCTCTGCTCCTGGAGAAAAAAAATCGGCAAATAACTCTCTCATTTGGGACAGAACGTATCCCAGCGTTTGGGCGAGGATATGTCGGCGAAGCCTAAGGCTGGAAAACCAGGAAAAGGAAAAAGCGAGCCGCCGAAACAGTCCAAATTAACGGACTTTCAGGTCTGTGACGCAGCAAACAGGGCTCCATATATGGCGGAGGAGGCTGGCAACGCTGCGATTTCTGCGGGGAATGGCGCAGATGCGCTGATGGCTGCCATGAGTTCAATGAGAGCGGACTTTTCCTCTAGATTTGATGGGATTATGACAGCGTTGGAAGGAATAAGAAAGGAATTGGGTGACTGTGTAGAACGAACGGCGCAGATGGAGCTCCGTCTCGCTAGTGCTGAAGATGACGTCACCCGTCTTCAATTAAAGGTGCGCACTTTGGAAAAAAAAAATAAATCTCTGGAAGATAATATTTTGGATTTGGAATCTCGGTCGAGACAGAATAATTTGAGGCTGGTGGGTCTTCCAGAGGAATCAGAAGGTCGGGACGTATGTTCCTTTCTGGAAAAGTGGATTCCGGAGGTGCTGGGCAGCGAGGAGTTGCAATCAGCAGTGGTTCTGGAAAAAGCACATCGCATTGGCCCACGGAGAGATAAGGGACCGCCGAGGACCTTAATTATGAAGTTTCTTAACAACAGAGACAGGATGAAGATCTTCAACGCTGCACGAGCTAAAAAAGGAGAGATTAAACACCAGGACCAGCAGGTGCGGTTCTACCCAGATTTGGCCACAGGAATCCAGCAATTGAGGAAGCAGTTTGATCCCGTACGTAAGGAGCTGCGCAACCTTGGGATTCGTCATGGTGTAATCTATCCTGCGAGACTGCTGACCACGTATGAGGGCAGAACCCACATCTTCAAGACCCCAGAGGAGGCGCAGGAGTTCATCAAGAAGATCAAAGAAGAAGAAGAGACTGGTGGGAGCTAAGCATGAACAAAATATAAGGTAGAATAATTAAGCATTTGCACAGGCATCTGACTGACTTGAAGTAAATAGTAAGTTTACAAAATATAGATTGTATTATATATTAAAAAAAAACAAAACAAAAACAAAACAAACAAAAAAAAAACTATGATGTACAAAGTTGTTAAAAATTTTGGAGTTAAGTTGGAAAACTACAGAGGAGAGTTAATGTTACGTCATTAAAAGCAGTAGAGTTAGGGTGATTGGGAGGATGAAGAAGGAGTGGCTTAGGCTGTTCCCCGTGGGTGTGGAACGGTCGATGGCTATATCGGGAGACAGAATTTTTCTTTTGATTTTGGGGGGTTTGCCACAAGTGTGGGAAGGGGAAATTTGTTTGTGTGTAGTTTGTAGGATGAATGTTCAACCACTCATGTTTTTGCTTCTCTGTATGAGCATGTTTACACTGCAAGGTAATCCCAAACTCTCTATTGATCATGGACCAAAGTGTTAATCTTAATTTAACTTCATGGAATTGCAGAGGTCTACAAAATTTAAAAAAACTTAAACAAGTTATGAATAAAATAAAGGACATGGGTTCAAGAATTGTGTTTTTACAAGAAACTCATCTGATAGAGGAGGATGTTAAAAGAATTAGGAGTAGATGGCAGGGAAGTGTATTCACCTCTTCATTTTCATCCCGAGCCAGGGGAGTTATGACTCTCATACATAAATCAGTTCCTTTTCAAGTGAAAAATGTAATTGGAGACAAATTTGGAAGATATGTAATCATTCAAGGTTCTTTGCTATTAGAAAATATAAATCTTGTGAACTTATATGGTCCCAATATAGATGATCAGAAGTTCTTTGCTAATTTATTTCTCATCTTATCATCACTTACAGGGCAACATATAATAGCAGGGGATTTTAATTGTACATTGAATCCAGGTGTGGATAGATCAACAGGACTGGATTGTACGCACATTGGATGTAGGATGACTATTAATCATTTTATGAAAGAATTGAGATTGTTAGATATATGGAGAGAAATGAAACCACAAGTTAAAGCCTATTCTTGTTATTCCAGTACCTACAAGACATTCTCACGTATTGATTATTTTTTGATTTCCACAGAATTAAGGTCCAAGATTCAAAACTGCTTTTATGATAACATCGTGATCTCTGATCATGCACCCTGTTGTCTAATATATGTAGATAAAAAATTGACAAAGGAATCAGGTAGATGGCAATTTCAGCATAAATGGCTTCAGGATGAGGAATTTGTCAAGTATATAGAAAAACAGATAGACGAGTTCTTTGACATCAATACTACACAAACATCAGCATGTGTAAAGTGGGAGGCTTTCAAAGCTTTTATTAGGGGGCATATTATTAGTTATACAGGATCAAAATCTAAGAAGACTCGAGAGGAGAGAGCTAAATTGGAACATAAAATAAAAAATCTTCAGGAAAAAGTGTATGCAGGAAGTGACCCAAGGTTGGAGAATGAATTACTGATTTTGAGAGCTGAATACGACAAAAAATCAGCGAATAGAGCTGCCTCGAGTCTTCTAAGATTGAAACAATCTTTTTATGAACAAGGTGAAAAATCAGGAAAATTATTAGCATGGCAGATTAAACAATTGGAAATTAAAACACCAATTACCAGTATTATAAGTAACGGACAGGTAGTTATAGATCCTTTAGAAATTAATAGAGCCTTTAGAGATTACTATGAAAAATTATATGATACCAAAAATGAACCTGATTTAACAAAACTAAATGGGTTTTTGAACGAACTATCTATACCGTGTATTCCAAATGAAAACAGGGAGATATTGGAGTCTAAAATTAGTCAAGAAGAAGTTGGGCTAGCCATTGATAATATGAAATCAGGAAAAAGTGCAGGACCAGATGGTCTTCCAGTTGACCTTTATAAAAAATTTAAGAATAAATTAATAAAACCTTTTTTGGAAATGGTTTTAGAAGCATTTCAAAATAATAATTTACCATCATACATAAATAATGCCTTAATTATACTGCTGCCAAAACCAGGTAAGCCCTCTAATAAATGTGAAAATATGAGACCAATAAGCCTATTAAATGCCGACCTTAAGATAATCTGTAAAATTTTAGCAAGACGAATACAAGAAATTTTACCAAATATTATTAATCGAGATCAGAATGGCTTTATAAAGGGTAGACAAGGCTTCCATAATGTAAGAAGACTATTTAATATTATCTATTTTAATAAAGAAGCACCGGATACAGCTCTCCTATCATTGGACGCCGAAAAGGCCTTTGATAGAGTTGAATGGCCCTTTCTTTTTGAAGTCCTACAAAGGTTTGGACTTGGAAATAATTTCATAAAATGGGTTCAAATAATATACAATAATGCTACAGCAGAAATCCTAACAAATAACAATATTTCAAAACCAATAAAAATCAATAGAGGATGTCGACAAGGCTGTCCACTCTCACCTTTACTGTTTACTATGGCAATTGAACCTTTAGCGATAGCGATACGTTTACATTCACAAATATATGGAATTAAAGTTGGACCAACAGAACATAAAATCTCCCTGTACGCCGATGATATAATTTTGTTTATGTCGAATCTAAAAAAATCAATTCCAACCTTGTTGAATTTAATAAAGAATTTTGGGGAAATATCAGGATATAAAATAAATAAAACTAAATCTTCAATATTAATGCTAAATGAGACCCAGAGAAATTACCCAGCCCCTGAGGTAAATCAATTCAATGTTGTAAATCAGTTTAAATATTTAGGAATCCAAATTATGCCTAAGCTAGAATCAGTCGCCAGTGTCAACTATGAAGCCTTAATGTCAGATATCAGTGAGTTAACTCAGAGATGGATGTCACTACCAGTGTCGATGATCAGGAGAATCAATATACTTAAAAGTAATATTTTACCTAAAATACTTTATTTATTTCAATACATTCCCTTATCACCACCTTTAGATCTATTCTCAAGAATAAAAAAAAAGTTAGTGGAATTTATATGGAACAACAGGAGGGCTAGATTACGTCTGTCTTTATTATATTTACCATTTGATCGTGGAGGTCTGAAATGTCCAAATTTTATGTTGTATTATTGGTCGGCACAACTGAGGTCTATGACATATTATTTTTCATCAAATGATCTCCCTCACTGGACTGAAATGGAATCATACAATTTACCTTTACCTCTTCCCATATTCATATACTCAGATTCGGCAAAAAAAATTACAAAAACAAGTTAAAAATCCATTTGTAAAGCATATGATCAAAATATGGTGTGAAGCTAAAAACTATTTAAAAGAACCACAGTTATTGTCACAATTTAGTCCAATATGGGGTAATCAATATTTTAAACCAGGGAGAGCGGACGCTGTATTTAAAGTATGGAATTTAAAAGGGATACAAAAGATTCAGGATTTATATTTGCCATGTGCAGACAACATAATGTCTTTTGAAGAGCTGAGGATCAAATTTAATCTCAATAGAACACATTTTTTTAAATATCTTCAACTTAGAAACTTTATTCGATCAAATCAAAATAAAGCTCTCACTCGACCTATTTATTCATCCTTGGAAAAAATGATGATGAAAGATAGTAAAAGAAAGGGTATTATTTCAGAGTTTTATAACTCATTGACACTATCTTCAAGTGAAAATTCACTGAAAAGATTAAACTACTGGAAAGAAGATCTGCAAACTGAAATTTCAGAGGAACAATGGGAATTGGCTTGTACAGAAGCTCAAACCAAATCAATAAATGCACGCCTTAAATTGATACATTTCAAATGGTTAATGTGGATGTATGTTACACCGGAGGAGTTAAATAGATATAACAAAAATATACCAGATACATGCACAAAATGCATGGAAAGTAAAGGAACCCTATTTCATTGTTTATGGGAATGTAGATTAATAAGAATGTTTTGGGAAGAGGTGAGGGTAACAATTGAAAAAATAATCTCAAAACAAATCATATTGAATCCTAAACTGGTTTTGTTGGGTCTGTACCCAGAAAAGCATAATTTCAATAAAAGTGAAAGAACATTCATAGACCTCAGTTTGCTTAATGCCAAAAAATGTATTGCACTATTATGGAAAAAGACTCATAGACCAGATGTGACTCAGTGGTTAAGACAGATGTTAACAAACCTTCCATTAGAAAGAATAACATATATACTGAAATCAAAGGAAATTGTGTTTGAGAATATATGGAGACCTTTTATTGATTATGTAAAAAATTTAAACATAACTCTTGAAGAAGAAGGTGAATGATGTGTGTGGACCTTGTAAATTCCAAACTGGTGAACATAATATGTATACTTATGTATTGGATTGTCTAGACTAAACAGAGGAGCATTGTTGAAGACTTGATTTTGTTGGTGGTTGTTGGTGTTTTTAGTGCATTTTTTTTTTTTTTTGTAGTACTTTAGTGTTAGTGTTTGATTGTTTGTATCATGTTTGTTAAAAAAAAAAAAAGGTTCAATAAAGATATTGTGGAAAAAAAAAATGTCAGATTCACAAGGAGTTTTTGCAAAAAAAAAAAAAAAAAGCTGAGAAATGTGCAAGAAACTGTGCAAAACCTGCAAAAAAGTGACAGATTTACAGGAAAGATCTTGGAAAAAATAGCAAACTGACAAGAACAATTTGTCAGAAAAGGCAAACTTACAGGAAATAAAATGCAAAAAAGTGACAAATTTACAGGAAAGATCTTGGAAAAAATGTCAACTATGCAGGGAAAACTGAGTGAAAACTCTTTGCCGTGCAGCAGGGACGGCAGCGTTGGTGGCAGTGAGGGCCACACATTTGTTTGCTCACTTGCTGAGGGCCAGGTTTCCATGGAAACCTTTGCTGGAGGACCGCAACATCTTCCCCGTGCATAGTGACCAAGAGCGGCAGGAAACTGGCCAGCAGATAGAGATGAAGCTGGCCAAGTGAGTGGCTCTTTGTGGATCCAGATGACGAGCACACCATCAGCACCCCCACCCCACCCCTCTCTCAGCCAGCGTCATGGATGTGTGCTTCATCACTCGACGTCGTTTGTCCAGTTTGCTTCCCTTTCCCCACCTACTCTTTACTGCCCACTCTGCTTACCTGCTATGGAGGACAGACCCACATAAACGCCACTTATTTGCCTTTTCATTGATTGACAATGACATGAAGGGGGAAATATTGTGAGAGACAACAATTGTCAGCCTGTAGGATGTGCAGAGGTTTGTGGTCAGACGGAGGTTAAAAAGCTGGTAAAATAACCCAGGCTGTTCTGCATCCAGAAGCTGGCCCACTCTCACATGCAGCACACAGTTTGGCAGGTTTTCAGTACTAGAAGAACGTGAGTGCACGATCAGGCAAAAGGATTCATGATGCTCATTGGTTTATTTTACACTAAACATTCAGCTTTTTTGTTGTATTTGCTCAAATCACACAAAGCGCAGCTTTAAACAAGTTTATGATTTGCATCTTGGGGTAAATGGCAATTCGTTGTATCGTTTTAGCTCTGTGGTGGCGCTACATGGCTGCATGATGTAGTCATGCTCTGTCTGCAGGGGCAGTGTCACAAGTTACTGGGACAGAGAGAGGTCAACCACTGGTGTGGGCTGCTCCTGTTTAAGTTGTTGGTTCTTTAGTGCCTGGTGCAGATGAGGCAGAAGTTACACTGACCAAAGGACTGCTTTAACGTGGTCGACAAGATTGTTGGTCATAGTTGGGCTGTTTGGCTGCTGCCATCCATTGTGTTCTGTATGTTGTTGAGTTTTTAGAGAACTGCATCTGTCACAAGGTCTGTGGTGGACTTTTGCCAGTCGGTGCATCGTGACATGCACTACACAAAGAGCAGAGCTAAACAAACCTATCATCTGGTCAGTCACTGCAACAGATACTGGAGTCAGTTTGTCTTGGCCTGTCCTTGCCACTGATAATACCTCTAGCTGCCAAGAATGTGCCGCTAGTCCAGCAAGAGCTAGCAGTACTCAGATACTTTGCAAGCAGTTTCATGAAATGGTCAGTCAGAAAGCAACTCCTACCAGCTTGGACGTTGCCCGGGTTTGCAGGGTCGGGAGTTCCCGGCAACAGAGGGCGGGGGACAGAGCTGCGTAGAGGAATCTGATCAGACCTAAATGAAACAGTCATTGTCACCCATGACAGACTGCTATGATGATGATGATGATGGTTTCACAGTTTGTGTTTCACAGATTAGCTGTAAAATCCTTCCTCACACCGTGTTTTAGTCATTTTTCCACCCATTAACCCCCCCCCCACACACACACACACACACGGCCTCAGGGAGGATTGTGGGTAATGTGTGTGTGTTTACAGCAGTGGTTTATGGATCAGGATCCTGTGGTCTGGGTTCAGTCACCAAAAAACCACTTCAGTCAACATTTACATTAAATTAAAGCCAAACCTCAGTGAGCCGCCCCTCCCACACTCCCACCAGAAATCCTTCAGCCCTTTCAGTCCTGATCAGAGCAGAAAAGACATGAGAGGACATGAGAGAAACTGTCTGTGTCCCTCTGGGACCACTGTGGACTGTTGGTGGTCAAGTTCAGTTCCTCATCAAGGCTCAGACCTGCTAACTGGACTGAATCACATGGGACCAGGGTGGGGGTTCTGCTGGATCACCCATCAAAGTCCCTCACAGGGCCCCCAAAGGACTATGGTTCCTCCTGAATGGAGGTCAGTTCATATTTGGTTTTGCCCCATGAAAACCCTCCAGCAGGCCAAAGGAAACTCTGGTCAACTCAACTTTTGGTTCCCCATGAAAACCCGATATAGGGGACAGAACCAGAGAGAAGAGGAATGAAAGTCAGTAGAAGCAAGACAGAAAACACGAGTGTGAATGAGAGGGAGGCAGGTGTGACAGTGACGGTGAGAGGAGGAGAGGTAGTGAAGGTAGAGGAGTTTAAATACCTGGGGTCAACCATCCAAAGCAATGGAGAATGCACAAGAGAGGTGAAGAAGAGAGTGCAGGCAGGGTGGAGTGGGTGGAGTGGAGTGTCAGAGGTGATTTGTGACAGAACAGGATAGTAGTGAGAGTGAAAGGGAAGATTTTCAAGACGGTAGTGAGACCTGCTATGAAGTATGGTTTGGAGATGATGGTGCTGACAAAAAGATTCATGGATGTAGTGAAGGAGGACATGGAGAGGGTTGGTGTTAGGGTGAGATGGAGGCAGATGATCCCTGAAGGGAGCTGCTATTGTTTGTTAGCCCGGTTAGCATAGCGTGGCATAGACATCACATTGTTTACGTTGTTTCCTAGTTTAGAAAGTGTAGTTGTCACAGAAACAGACACTTTTCCTTGTTAAAAAACAATGACTCTGGCATCCAAAATGTGGGAACAGGGCCTTTTGCACCTCAAAAAGAGTAATATAATCAGACCACTTCCCACCACTATGGAGGGATGAGAAGATGAGCTTAAAAAGTGTCCTGGCAGACAGTAGCTCCGCTAGTTAGCTCCGCTGCTAAGATGCTAACGCTGTAAACAAAGCTCTGAGATACAGAGCATCCGGAAAGTCTTCACAGCGCTTCACTTTTTATGCTACAGCCTGATTCCAAAAGGGATTAAATTCATTTTTTCCTCGAAATTCTACACACAATTACCCATAATGACAATGTGAAAAAAATGTTTTTGATATTTTTGAAAATTTATTAAAAATAAAAAACTAAGAAATCACATGTGACTTCCGGTTATGGCTGCCACGTAGGACGGACGTGTCTCGCTCTGCTCTGCTCCTGGAGAAAAAAAAATCGGCAAATAACTCTCTCATTTGGGACAGAACGTATCCCAGCGTTTGGGCGAGGATATGTCGGCGAAGCCTAAGGCTGGAAAACCAGGAAAAGGAAAAAGCGAGCCGCCGAAACAGTCCAAATTAACGGACTTTCAGGTCTGTGACGCAGCAAACAGGGCTCCATATATGGCGGAGGAGGCTGGCAACGCTGCGATTTCTGCGGGGAATGGCGCAGATGCGCTGATGGCTGCCATGAGTTCAATGAGAGCGGACTTTTCCTCTAGATTTGATGGGATTATGACAGCGTTGGAAGGAATAAGAAAGGAATTGGGTGACTGTGTAGAACGAACGGCGCAGATGGAGCTCCGTCTCGCTAGTGCTGAAGATGACGTCACCCGTCTTCAATTAAAGGTGCGCACTTTGGAAAAAAAAAATAAATCTCTGGAAGATAATATTTTGGATTTGGAATCTCGGTCGAGACAGAATAATTTGAGGCTGGTGGGTCTTCCAGAGGAATCAGAAGGTCGGGACGTATGTTCCTTTCTGGAAAAGTGGATTCCGGAGGTGCTGGGCAGCGAGGAGTTGCAATCAGCAGTGGTTCTGGAAAAAGCACATCGCATTGGCCCACGGAGAGATAAGGGACCGCCGAGGACCTTAATTATGAAGTTTCTTAACAACAGAGACAGGATGAAGATCTTCAACGCTGCACGAGCTAAAAAAGGAGAGATTAAACACCAGGACCAGCAGGTGCGGTTCTACCCAGATTTGGCCACAGGAATCCAGCAATTGAGGAAGCAGTTTGATCCCGTACGTAAGGAGCTGCGCAACCTTGGGATTCGTCATGGTGTAATCTATCCTGCGAGACTGCTGACCACGTATGAGGGCAGAACCCACATCTTCAAGACCCCAGAGGAGGCGCAGGAGTTCATCAAGAAGATCAAAGAAGAAGAAGAGACTGGTGGGAGCTAAGCATGAACAAAATATAAGGTAGAATAATTAAGCATTTGCACAGGCATCTGACTGACTTGAAGTAAATAGTAAGTTTACAAAATATAGATTGTATTATATATTAAAAAAAAACAAAACAAAAACAAAACAAACAAAAAAAAAACTATGATGTACAAAGTTGTTAAAAATTTTGGAGTTAAGTTGGAAAACTACAGAGGAGAGTTAATGTTACGTCATTAAAAGCAGTAGAGTTAGGGTGATTGGGAGGATGAAGAAGGAGTGGCTTAGGCTGTTCCCCGTGGGTGTGGAACGGTCGATGGCTATATCGGGAGACAGAATTTTTCTTTTGATTTTGGGGGGTTTGCCACAAGTGTGGGAAGGGGAAATTTGTTTGTGTGTAGTTTGTAGGATGAATGTTCAACCACTCATGTTTTTGCTTCTCTGTATGAGCATGTTTACACTGCAAGGTAATCCCAAACTCTCTATTGATCATGGACCAAAGTGTTAATCTTAATTTAACTTCATGGAATTGCAGAGGTCTACAAAATTTAAAAAAACTTAAACAAGTTATGAATAAAATAAAGGACATGGGTTCAAGAATTGTGTTTTTACAAGAAACTCATCTGATAGAGGAGGATGTTAAAAGAATTAGGAGTAGATGGCAGGGAAGTGTATTCACCTCTTCATTTTCATCCCGAGCCAGGGGAGTTATGACTCTCATACATAAATCAGTTCCTTTTCAAGTGAAAAATGTAATTGGAGACAAATTTGGAAGATATGTAATCATTCAAGGTTCTTTGCTATTAGAAAATATAAATCTTGTGAACTTATATGGTCCCAATATAGATGATCAGAAGTTCTTTGCTAATTTATTTCTCATCTTATCATCACTTACAGGGCAACATATAATAGCAGGGGATTTTAATTGTACATTGAATCCAGGTGTGGATAGATCAACAGGACTGGATTGTACGCACATTGGATGTAGGATGACTATTAATCATTTTATGAAAGAATTGAGATTGTTAGATATATGGAGAGAAATGAAACCACAAGTTAAAGCCTATTCTTGTTATTCCAGTACCTACAAGACATTCTCACGTATTGATTATTTTTTGATTTCCACAGAATTAAGGTCCAAGATTCAAAACTGCTTTTATGATAACATCGTGATCTCTGATCATGCACCCTGTTGTCTAATATATGTAGATAAAAAATTGACAAAGGAATCAGGTAGATGGCAATTTCAGCATAAATGGCTTCAGGATGAGGAATTTGTCAAGTATATAGAAAAACAGATAGACGAGTTCTTTGACATCAATACTACACAAACATCAGCATGTGTAAAGTGGGAGGCTTTCAAAGCTTTTATTAGGGGGCATATTATTAGTTATACAGGATCAAAATCTAAGAAGACTCGAGAGGAGAGAGCTAAATTGGAACATAAAATAAAAAATCTTCAGGAAAAAGTGTATGCAGGAAGTGACCCAAGGTTGGAGAATGAATTACTGATTTTGAGAGCTGAATACGACAAAAAATCAGCGAATAGAGCTGCCTCGAGTCTTCTAAGATTGAAACAATCTTTTTATGAACAAGGTGAAAAATCAGGAAAATTATTAGCATGGCAGATTAAACAATTGGAAATTAAAACACCAATTACCAGTATTATAAGTAACGGACAGGTAGTTATAGATCCTTTAGAAATTAATAGAGCCTTTAGAGATTACTATGAAAAATTATATGATACCAAAAATGAACCTGATTTAACAAAACTAAATGGGTTTTTGAACGAACTATCTATACCGTGTATTCCAAATGAAAACAGGGAGATATTGGAGTCTAAAATTAGTCAAGAAGAAGTTGGGCTAGCCATTGATAATATGAAATCAGGAAAAAGTGCAGGACCAGATGGTCTTCCAGTTGACCTTTATAAAAAATTTAAGAATAAATTAATAAAACCTTTTTTGGAAATGGTTTTAGAAGCATTTCAAAATAATAATTTACCATCATACATAAATAATGCCTTAATTATACTGCTGCCAAAACCAGGTAAGCCCTCTAATAAATGTGAAAATATGAGACCAATAAGCCTATTAAACGCCGACCTTAAGATAATCTGTAAAATTTTAGCAAGACGAATACAAGAAATTTTACCAAATTTTATTAATCGAGATCAGAATGGCTTTATAAAGGGTAGACAAGGCTTCCATAATGTAAGAAGACTATTTAATATTATCTATTTTAATAAAGAAGCACCGGATACAGCTCTCCTATCATTGGACGCCGAAAAGGCCTTTGATAGAGTTGAATGGCCCTTTCTTTTTGAAGTCCTACAAAGGTTTGGACTTGGAAATAATTTCATAAAATGGGTTCAAATAATATACAATAATGCTACAGCAGAAATCCTAACAAATAACAATATTTCAAAACCAATAAAAATCAATAGAGGATGTCGACAAGGCTGTCCACTCTCACCTTTACTGTTTACTATGGCAATTGAACCTTTAGCGATAGCGATACGTTTACATTCACAAATATATGGAATTAAAGTTGGACCAACAGAACATAAAATCTCCCTGTACGCCGATGATATAATTTTGTTTATGTCGAATCTAAAAAAATCAATTCCAACCTTGTTGAATTTAATAAAGAATTTTGGGGAAATATCAGGATATAAAATAAATAAAACTAAATCTTCAATATTAATGCTAAATGAGACCCAGAGAAATTACCCAGCCCCTGAGGTAAATCAATTCAATGTTGTAAATCAGTTTAAATATTTAGGAATCCAAATTATGCCTAAGCTAGAATCAGTCGCCAGTGTCAACTATGAAGCCTTAATGTCAGATATCAGTGAGTTAACTCAGAGATGGATGTCACTACCAATGTCGATGATCGGGAGAATCAATATACTTAAAAGTAATATTTTACCTAAAATACTTTATTTATTTCAATACATTCCCTTATCACCACCTTTAGATCTATTCTCAAGAATAAAAAAAAAGTTAGTGGAATTTATATGGAACAACAGGAGGGCTAGATTACGTCTGTCTTTATTATATTTACCATTTGATCGTGGAGGTCTGAAATGTCCAAATTTTATGTTGTATTATTGGTCGGCACAACTGAGGTCTATGACATATTATTTTTCATCAAATGATCTCCCTCACTGGACTGAAATGGAATCATACAATTTACCTTTACCTCTTCCCATATTCATATACTCAGATTCGGCAAAAAAATTACAAAAACAAGTTAAAAATCCATTTGTAAAGCATATGATCAAAATATGGTGTGAAGCTAAAAACTATTTAAAAGAACCACAGTTATTGTCACAATTTAGTCCAATATGGGGTAATCAATATTTTAAACCAGGGAGAGCGGACGCTGTATTTAAAGTATGGAATTTAAAAGGGATACAAAAGATTCAGGATTTATATTTGCCATGTGCAGACAACATAATGTCTTTTGAAGAGCTGAGGATCAAATTTAATCTCAATAGAACACATTTTTTTAAATATCTTCAACTTAGAAACTTTATTCGATCAAATCAAAATAAAGCTCTCACTCGACCTATTTATTCATCCTTGGAAAAAATGATGATGAAAGATAGTAAAAGAAAGGGTATTATTTCAGAGTTTTATAACTCATTGACACTATCTTCAAGTGAAAATTCACTGAAAAGATTAAACTACTGGAAAGAAGATCTGCAAATTGAAATTTCAGAGGAACAATGGGAATTGGCTTGTACAGAAGCTCAAACCAAATCAATAAATGCACGCCTTAAATTGATACATTTCAAATGGTTAATGCGGATGTATGTTACACCGGAGGAGTTAAATAGATATAACAAAAATATACCAGATACATGCACAAAATGCATGGAAAGTAAAGGAACCCTATTTCATTGTTTATGGGAATGTAGATTAATAAGAATGTTTTGGGAAGAGGTGAGGGTAACAATTGAAAAAATAATCTCAAAACAAATCATATTGAATCCTAAACTGGTTTTGTTGGGTCTGTACCCAGAAAAGCATAATTTCAATAAAAGTGAAAGAACTTTCATAGACCTCAGTTTGCTTAATGCCAAAAAATGTATTGCACTATTATGGAAAAAGACTCATAGACCAGATGTGACTCAGTGGTTAAGACAGATGTTAACAAACCTTCCATTAGAAAGAATAACATATATACTGAAATCAAAGGAAATTGTGTTTGAGAATATATGGAGACCTTTTATTGATTATGTAAAAAATTTAAACATAACTCTTGAAGAAGAAGGTGAATGATGTGTGTGGACCTTGTAAATTCCAAACTGGTGAACATAATATGTATACTTATGTATTGGATTGTCTAGACTAAACAGAGGAGCATTGTTGAAGACTTGATTTTGTTGGTGGTTGTTGGTGTTTTTAGTGCATTTTTTTTTTTTTTGTAGTACTTTAGTGTTAGTGTTTGATTGTTTGTATCATGTTTGTTAAAAAAAAAAAAAAGGTTCAATAAAGATATTGTGGAAAAAAAAGAAATCACATGTACATCAGTATTCAAGCCTTTGCTCAACACTTTGTTGATGCACCTTTGGCAGCAATTACAGCCTCAAGTCTTGACTATGATGCCACCAGCTTGGCACACCTATCTCTGGGCAGTTTGGCCCATCCCTCTTTGCAGCACCTCTCAAGCTCCATCAGGTTGGATGGGAAGCGTCGCTACACAGCCATGTTCAGGTCTCTCCAGAGATGTTCAATTGGATCCAAGTCTGGGCTCTGGCTGGGCCACTCAAAGACATTCACAGAGTTGTCCTGAAGCCACTCCTTTGATATCTTGGCTGTGTGTTTAGGTTTGTTGTCCTGCTGAAAGATGAACCGCCGCTCCAGTCTGAGATCAAGAGCACTGTGGAGCAGGTTTTCATCCAGGATGTCTCTGTATATTGCTGCATTCATCTTTCCCTCTATCCTGACTAGTCTCCTAGTTCCTCCCACTGAAAAACATCCACACAGCATGATGCTGCCACCACCATTGACGTGGTTATGAATGGTGCCTGGTTTCCTCCAAACATGACACCTGGCATTCACGCCAAAGAGTTCCATCTTTGTCTCATCAGACCAGAGAATTTTGTTTCTCATGGTCTGACAGTCCTTCAGGTGCCTTCTGGCAAACTCTAGGTGGGCTGCCACGTGCCTTTTACTAAGGAGTGGCTTCCATCTGGCCACTCTACCATACAGGCCTGATTGGTGGATTGCTGCAGAGATGGTTGTCCTTCTGGAAGGTTCTCCCCTCTCCATAGAAAAACACTGGAGTGTTTTTCTATGGAGAGGGGAGAGAGAGCAGGCAGAGGTGGAGAGGTGAGAGGAGAGGCCACCTCTCTCCTGTAGACGGACTCGTCGCCGTTGGAGATGAGCCCGATGAGGGTGGTGTCGTCCGCAAACTTGATCAGCTTAACAGACTGGTGGCTGGAGGTGCAGGAGTTGGTATAAAGGGAGAAGATTAGGGGGGAAAGTACACAGCCCTGGGGTGATCCGGTGCTGATGCTGACAGAGTCTGAGACAGTCTTCCCCAGCCGCACATGCTGCCTCCGATCCGTCAGGAAGTCGGTGATCCACCTGCAGAGGGAGTCAGGCACACCGAGCAGGGACAGCTTGTCCTGGAGCAGAGCGGGGCGGATGGTGTTGAATGCGGAGCTGAAGTCCACAAACAGGATCCTGGCGTAGGTTCCCGGGGAGTCCAGGTGCTGCAGGATGGAGTGGAGGGCCAGGTTGACTGCGTCGTCTACAGACCTGTTGGCTCAGTAGGCAAACTGCATCGGGTCCAGGAGGGGAGTGGTGATGGACTTGAGGTGGGGCAGGACCAGGCGCTCAAAGGACTTCATGACTACAGAGGTGAGCGCTACAGGTCTGTAGTCGTTAAGTCCAGTGATCCGTGGCTTCTTGGGGACAGGGATGATGGTGGAGGATTTGAGGCAGGTTGGCACGTGGCATAGCTTAAGGGAGGTGTTAAAAATGTCTGTGAAGACAGGAGTCAGCTCCTTCGCACAGTGTCTCAGGGTGGAGGGAGACACGCTGTCCAGACCGGGGGCCTTGCGCGGGTTCAGTCTGGAGAACTGTCTGTGCACATCCTGCTCGCTGATGACAAGGGCAGGGGGGGAGGAGGGGGGGATCGCTTTTGATGAAGTGGGGACCGAGGAGGCAGTGGAGCTGGGGGGAGGGGGGAGATGGACACAGCTGACGAGGTGTCAAAACGGGCATAATGTTGTGACAGTCTTTGGCAAAGGGCTTTGTCATCCTGACCTTTAGAAGCCTGAGGCCGATAGTTGGTGATTTGCCTCAGTCCTCTCCACACAGAAGCCGAGTCATTAGCAGTGAACTGCTGCTGGAGTCTCTCAGAATACACAGATTTAGCTCTCCTCAGCTCTCTGTTAAACCGATATTTAACCTCCCTGTAGCAGTCCCTGTCTCCACTTTTCAGCGCTGCTTCCTTCTCCTTCCTGATCTGTCTGAGCTTAGCAGTGAACCAGGGCTTGTCAGAGTATCTCACCCTGGTGCGCGATGGAAGGATGCTCTCCTCACAAAAGTGGATATATGAGTTCACAGTGTCCGTGTACTCATCCAGATCATGCGTGGCTCCTTTAAACATGCCCTAGTCAGTTATTTCCATGCACGTTTCCAGCTTCTCCTCAGCTTCACTGGTCCATTTCTTCGTAGTGGTTACAACAGGTTTAGCGAGCTTCAGTCTCTGTCTGTATGTGGGAATGAGGTGGACCATCACGTGATCAGATAGTCCGAGCGCAGCGCGGGGAACAGCGCGATATGCGTCCTTCACTGTAGTGCAACAGTGATCCAGCGTGTTTTTTCCTCTGGTGGGGCATTTAATAAACTGTTTGTAACAGGGGAGATCGTGGCTCAGATTGCTCTGGTTAAAGTCGCCAACCACAATAACCAGAGAGTCCGGGAAAGTCCGCTCCGTATGTTGAATGTGATCCACGAGCGCGCGCTGAGCCTCGCGCCCGTCCGTGTGGGGCGGGACGTAGACAGCGGCGAGGATGAATGAGGCGAACTCCCGCGGGGAATAAAAAGGCTTGCAGTTGATGAATAAAAATTCCAGAGCAGGAGAACAGTGTTGGGAGATCACAGTTACATCAGAGCACCAGCTGCTGTTGATGTAGAAGCAGACTCCTCCTCCCGAGGACTTACCGGAGAGCTCTGTGACGCGATCAGCACGAAACAGCTGAAATCCCTCTAGGTGAAGCGCGCTGTCCGGTATATTCCCCCTGAGCCAGGTCTCAGTAAAACAGAGAGCAGACAAGGAAGAGAGGTCCTTAAATCGCATCAGCAGTCTCAATTCATCTACCTTGTTTGAGAGAGAGTTGGCATTGGTGAGAAATATGCCAGGCAAAGGCGTGCGCGTGCCTCTCCTGCGGAGCCAGACGAGAGCGCCTGCTCGTCTACCTCTTTTTCGCCGTCTCACTTTTTGAGCTAAACAGTGAATCAGATCGGCGGCAGGAGCTAAAAAAAACTGGCAGTAGGTCCGTGGGAGTGAAAGTCCTGATATTTAGAAGCTCTTCACGGGTGTAAGAGCAGGCAGACACACCAGTGTCTGCCTCTGCCTGAGAGGAGAGAGGTGGCCCAGCTGGCGTCCTGGTGCAGCCACAACAACCGCAGCTGAATGCTCTGAAGACAGTGGAGATGATTGTGGACTTCAGGAAAGTCACAACCCCTCTGCCCCCCCTCACCCTCACAGGCTCTCCCATCACCACTGCAGATTCCTTCCGCTTCCTAGGCACCACCATCACCAGGGACCTCAAATGGGAGCAGACCATCAGCTCCCTCATCAAAAAGGCCCAGCAGAGGATGTTCTTCCTGCGGCAGCTGAGGAAGCTCAAGCTACCCACCAAGATGTTAGTGCAGTTCTACATGGCCATCATCGAGTCCATCCTCACCACCTCCATAACCGTGTGGTACGCAGGAGCCACTGCCAGGGACAGACTAAGGCTGCAGCGCGTCATGCGCACTGCTGAGAAGGTGATCGGCTGCAAGCTCCCATCCCTCCAGGACCTGTACATCTCCAGGACCCAAAGGCGTGTGGGCCGGATCATAGCCGATCCTTCACACCCTGGTCACGTACTGTTTGCCCCCCTCCCCTCAGGTAGAAGACTTCGGTCCATTCAGACTAAAACCTCCCACTACATGAACAGCTTCTTCCCCTCTACCATCAGACTGCTGAACACTAAGTGACTTATTGACTCTCGTGCACTATGTACAGCAGCTCAACCAGACTCATGTCAATCATCACGGTTTTCTTTTTGCATTACCGACTGCACTATGTGGTACTCCACAATATCTGCTGCTCGCTAATATATTTAAAAACCGCTTTGACTAGTATTACTCATTCTTATTCTACACTTATTGCATGTATAGTTTTTTTATTCTTTTATCTTATCATGTTTAATGTTGCAGCATTGCACCGAGACAAATTCCTAGTTTGTGTACTACATGAACAATGGCAATAAATCTGATTCTGATTCTGATTCTGGAGCTCTGACAGAGTGACCATCGGGTTCTTGGTCACCTCCCTGACTAAGGTCCTTCTCCCCTGATCGCTCAGTGTAGACGGCCGGCTCTAGGAAGAGTCCTGGTGGTTCTGGACTTCTTCCATTTACGGATGATGGAGGCCACTGTACTCATTGGGACCTTCAAAGCAGCAGAAATTTTTCTGTACCTTCCCCAGATTTGTGCCTCCAGACAATCCTGTCTCAGAGGTCTACAGACAATTCCTTTGACTTCATGCTTGGTTTGTGCTCTGACCTGCACTGTCACTGTGGACCTTCTATAGACAGGTGTGAGTCTTTCCACATCATGTCCAATCAGCTGAATTTACCACAGCTGGACTCCAGTTAAGCTGGAGAAACATCTCAAGATGATCAGTGGAAACAGGTTGAACCTGAGCTCAATTTTGAGCTTCATGGCAAAGGCTGTGAATACTGATGTACATGTGATTTATTAGTTTTTGATTTTTAATAAATTTGAAAAAATCTCAAACTTTTTTCACATTGTCATCATGGGGTTTTGTGTGTAGAATTTTGAGGAAAAAATCAATGTAATCCTTTTTAGAATCAGGCTGTAACAGAACAAAATGTGGAAAAAGTGAAGCGCTGTGACGACTTTCTGGATCTACTGTATATCAACGTCTCCACTTTAATAAAGTCAGATGCATTTTGTTAAAAGATGTTGGACATCATCAGATTTCCCTCAGAACAGACGCAGAAGCCAGTCAGAGCCACAAAGAACCACAACAGCGTTCTTGGCTGTTCTAATGTTGGGGTAGAACAGCTGCAGCCGTTTGTAGAGTAACCGCCACCAGTCTGAGACATGATAGCGATGCTAAGCTAAAGGGCATGCTACTCCACTGCCTCAGCATCGAGGGACGTGTATCTTCTGAATGTTTGGATCCGTGGACACCTACAATGACTACGATGAGTGTGTTGGTTTCCTAGCCAAGCACTTCCATGTTCCAGAGAGCATGATGGCCAAAAGTCGTGTGTTTTACCGGCACCAGCAGCATGTGGGTGAGTCAACTCAATGTTCTGCCATGGAGCTCCGAGTCTTAGCAAGCACGTGCACCTTTGGACCCGTAGAAGACGAGCTAATCCGTGACAAGCTAGCTGAAGAGCACAGCACAGAGAGCAAACACAGCACAGAGAGAGAGCAGCGACTGGACTCGCCTCAGATCCTCGACCAGCATAAGCCTCAGGGAGCCAATGTGGAGCTGCAGGAGAGGGAGCCCACATCTATCAGGAACCCCGGGACACAACAACCCGGCGTAGGTTCTACTAATGGTGACAGCAACACATCACCATGACCGGACTTCCCAGGAAAGGTGATGAAAAGGCCAGACTACTTCAGAATCCATGCCCAGCACAAGCCTCCAGGAGCCACCACTGAGCTGCAGGATGAAGAGTCCGTGACCCAACAGGATGCCGCAGAACCACCACAACCTGGTGGACGCCTCACAGCAGACGTGAGAGCAACGCCATCACAACCATGATGCCGAGTACAGCCAAACAGAGTGTCGCTCACAGTGATGGACTGGGTTCAGGTCTGCAGATCCCAAGGCTCAGACCCACAGTCGGCCTCAACATCGTCACAACAGACACCCATGAAGATCGCCACACAGCTGAGACCAGCCGCCATCCAGATGGCTAATGGTTCGAGATGGCGAGCCGGCCTTCTGCAAAAGGTAAGAGCAGCTGCTGCGGATCAAGACGCAGTGTTGGATCTGACCCAGCTGGTGTGGGATCCTGGCTGGACACTGCTGACAACACTGTGATGGACTGGTGATCTGTCCAGGGTGGACCCTGCCTCTCACCCAAAGATGCTGGGATAGGCTCCAGCCCCCCGAAAAAGGATTAAGTGGTAGCTGTCATATCCCAAGCGCCTTTGTCCGCGCTCGGGTTATTCCTCATCCTTGTCAAGTTTTTGACAGCAGGTGTCGTCACTCGGGATTCCCGGGCTCTGATTGGCCAGACGCTCGGGGGCTCTCCACTGTCAGAGCCTGAGCAGCTGCGCCGCGTTTCCAATCATGAGCAGCTGGCTTTAAATGTCAGTGCGAGTGAATTGGACTCTGCGGCTGTCTCGTCAGAAGTCTTATGACTTTTCCCTGTCTCCTTACCACATGCTCCCTGGGTTCCCCGACGTATCCCGCTGCATGTAAATTGTCTATTATTTGGAATGGTACTTCTCCCTCGCTGACATTCCTTCCTAATTACGGCGGACGAGAGCTCCTCGTCTCTGCCATAACTCTCTCCCTGTTCCTCGTTTAATATTCCTTGCCTTTGCGGCGTACGAGTGCCCCTCGTCCTAGCCGCTAACCTTTATTGTGAATTCATATTGTGTTGTGTAACAAAGCCTGAGTGGCAAGTTGTGTTGTACACCCAAGCCCTGTGCGATAAAATAAAAGAACTGAATTGCTACTTACTGAACTGTGGCGTCTTATGCTGGCTCGTGAGGGCCAGCCGTGACAGTAGACAGCTGCCAGAAGGAGACGCCGTTCTCAGTAAGTGGCGTTCTGGGAACTTTGCCCCTTCCTGTCCAGGTACATGGCGTTGGAAACATGCCATCTGAGCGGAGTCGTTCTCGGGGTTCCCACGGCCTGCTGACCAAGGCGCTGGAGGAGGTAGATGAAATCCTCATCATCGCCTCCGACCTCGATGGGCATCCAGACACCTCCCTCGCCCCTCTTCTCCTCGGTTATCAGCCCGATGAACAGTGGTATTTAGACCGGGCTGAGGAGGTGCTTGACCGTCTGCCTTCCCGCTACAACGGTCACCCCGAGGTCGACACGAGGAGACTCGACATCGCTGCCCAACGCCAGATTCTTCAGATGTACGAAGAGGAGGAGGCCGCAAGGTGGGGTGATCTCTGGCTCCAGCTGCCTGAGGCGCTGGAGGAGGTGGATGACTTCATCAGCACTTCCGCCTGCCTTGACGACTCATCCGAAGTACACTATTACCTGGACTGCGCTGAGAGAACGCTCGACCGGTTGTCTCCCCGCTACACCGACCACTTGGACGTCCAAGCGAAGAGACAAGAGATCGCCGCCCACCGCGAGGCGCTCCAGGAGATCGTGGAGGAACGAGGCCAATGGCGGAGTGATCGGAGCTCCCGCTGCCCGCTCTGGAATCTGGATCCTTTCCTCGACCCAGTCCTGGAGTTCGCACCACCTGGGGCCCGTCGTAGACATCGGCGCCGTGGCCAGAGACGTTCTCAGCGCGACTCCTTTCCGGAACCCGCTCCGGTTCACTGGACTGACCCCATTCATCCCACTGCTGTCTCTCCAGCGTCTCACCAGGAGGAGATCCCTGCAGCCTTTCCCCCCGAGCCTGCTTCCCCCGCTGAGCTGTCAGCGCGTCACGCCCGGCTCGACTCGGCTGTTGCCCCCTCCGCCTCGACGCCTTCTCCAGCGGCTGGGAGTTTGAGAAGTTTTGCTCCACTGGACAGCGCGGCTACACCATCCCGAGTGGCCCCCTCTCCTCCTTCAAGAGAGTCTCCGGCCACCACCCGGTGGGAGGAGGATGGAATGACGTTCCCTACAGCAGGTTCCACCGCCCCTCCGGGAGGCAGGCAAGTACAAGTTCACTTTTTTCCATCCAATAGTGATTTGTTCTGTCTGACTCCTGGGGGTGAGGCTCGGGATTTGCAGCCCCCCGAGCCTCTCCTCCCTGCTGATATGTTAATTAAACCCGCTGCCTCTGTATCTCCCCCTGCTGAGCACGCTTCAACTTCTGAGGAGCGTCACCAGACGAGGAGTGAGCCTGCGGCCCTCGGGCAGAAGACCCCAGCCCCGCAGCCTTTTTCTGGGCAGAGGAGATCAGACGACTGGTTGGAGCCTGTGCCGACGACGGAGCGTCCCCGGGACTCCACAGATGAACAGTCTGGTCCAGCGGGCCGAGAGCCCCCCACCTCCACGCCACATGAACCGCCAGCGTGGACGATGACGTCGGGGGGTCCTCGAGCTGCAGGAGCCCCTCTTCCAGGGGCGGATGACGTCACGACGGAGTGGGAACCGGACGACGACCTCCTCCCGTTTGAACCCGGAGCATCGAAGTCCTGGATGGCGGCAGAACCCGAGATCAGGCAAGTGCTCTATTTTCTATCCCTCATCTTCTTTCTGGAGCATTATTGCCTGTCTCTCGGGGGGGGCGAGCCGGGTGCAGCCGTCTGCTGCGCTCGAGCCTGTCTCGCCGGGCCCTGCCGCTGCCGGTGATCCTGATCCCGGTTCCTTTTGTCCCTCTGAGCCTCTCCCCAGGGTCACTGGAGGCGATCCTGCTCTAGGTGCCACCTTGGAGGTTCCGGCTCTCGGCATGGGGTCCACCGGGAGTGCTCCGCCGGTTCAAGCGGAGCTCGATATCAGGGAGGTTCCGGCCCAATCGGGGTCCGACGCGGGTGCTGCTCTCGCTCGATCGGAGCTCGACGTCAGGGAGGTTCCGGCCCAATTGGGGTCCGATGCGGGTGCTGCTCTCGCTCGATCGGAGCTTGACGTCATGGAAGTTCCGGCCCAATCGGGGTCCGACACAGGTGCTGCTCTCGCTCGATCGGAGCTCGACGTCAGGGAGGTTCCGGCCCAATCGGGGTCCGACGCGGGTGCTGCTCTCGTTCGATTGGAACTTGACGTCATGGAAGTTCCGTCCCAATCGGGGTCCGACGCGGGTGCTGCTCTCGCTCAATCGGAGCTCGGCGGCATGGTCGTTCTGACCCAGGCGGGTCCCGGAGATTGTGCTGCTGACCCTCTGCTGAGCGCTTTCCAGGCCATGCTCCGTCCTCGCCATGGCCCCTCCTTCCCCGCTTTTGAGACTGCGGGAGTTTATTCCAGCTGGCCCGGTTCGCCAACCTTCCCCCAGCCGGTCTGTTGGCAGGCCGATACTGCCCGACCACCCGGTGACTGGCTCTGTCCTTTTGGCGTCCGGGTCCGGCCTCCTGACAAGCAGGATGATTCTTTCGGCGCCCTGGTCCGCCCGCAGGAGACATGGTTTCCCTCGGCCCGGGGTTTGGATGGGCCGTTAGGGCACGTTCCGCTGCTTTTGCTGGCGGCCTGGATGCTGGGTGCTGGGAGACCTCCTGAGCGGAATTATTTAACTCTATTCTCCAATGTTTTTTTTTTTCCCTCTCCTTCTCTTGCCCCACCACTGGCTTGTGACTGGTTTTTCTTTTTCTCTCCTCCCCTCTCAGACTGAAATACCCCACTGGGGATTGATCTTCGTGTATTAAGTGACTGTTTTCCATTTATGGACATATGTTCTCTTGCCGTAGCTATTTTTTCATGTTATTTTTTGGGATGACCGTTTGGGTTTGTTCCTTGCACTCCCGATTTGAGACTCTTTAGAGCAGAATTTTCTTTTCCTTTTGACAGAATGTTATCATGAGTATTGTTTGTTTCTTTTAGGGTGTAATTGTATATTTTCGATGTTACTCCCTTACTCGGGTTTAGTTCCTTTTTGGCACCTGTGTTGTCTTTTGGTTTTGAAGATTTTCTGTACACATTAGCCTGGAGATGAAGGTATTATTTGTCCTTTTATTTCTTTGACCCTGCCTTTTAGTATTGACTGGTATTCTATGTATCCTCATCTTGGTTTTCTTTTTTGTGGCGATATGTGTGTGAAGTTACATGGGTTGGTAGTTCGTGTCTTTTGTTATATGTGAGAGATGCCCATTTAGCGTTGGTTTTTCTTTTTTATTCGTCTTTTTGTTCCCGTTTATGTACTGTTTTTGCCTTTTTTTTCTCTCCCTCCCTTCCCCGATGTTTTTGTCCCCTTGTTGTTGTGAGTTGACCCTGCTCCCCCTCCACCTGCTTCCCCCTCCACCCTCCCTGGGGTGGGGTGGGGGGGTCTGGATGTTACGCGCGACCAGGAGTTCGCGTAGGGGGAGGGGTTCTGTCATATCCCGAGCGCCTTTGTCCGCGCTCGGGTTATTCCTCATCCTTGTCAAGTTTTTGACAGCAGGTGTCGTCACTCGGGCTTCCCGGGCTCTGATTGGCCAGACGCTCGGGGGCTCTCAGCTGTCAGAACCTGAGCAGCTGCGCCGCGTTTCCAATCATGAGCAGCTGGCTTTAAATGTCAGTGCGAGTGAATTGGACTCTGTGGCTGTCTCGTCAGAAGTCTTATGACTTTTCCCTGTCTCCTTATCACATGCTCCCTGGGTTCCCCAACGTATCCCGCTGCATGTAAGTTGTCTATTATTTGGAATGGTACTTCTCCCTCGCTGACATTCCTTCCTAATTGCGGCGGACGAGAGCTCCTCGTCTCTGCCATAACTCTCTCCCTGCTCCTTGTTTAATATTCCTTGCCTTTGCGGCGTACGAGTGCCCCTCGTCCTAGCCGCTAACCTTTATTGTGAATTCATATTGTGTTGTGTAACGAAGCCCGAGTGGCAAGTTGTGTTGTACACCCAAGCCCTGTGCGATAAAATAAAAGAACTGAATTGCTACTTACTGAACTGTGGCGTCTTATGCTGGCTCGTGAGGGCCAGCCGTGACAGTAGCGGATGGATGGATGGATGAATGGATGGAAATATTTCACCATCCATTCAAATTCTATGGTCATACCAAGCAGGTAAAACCAAGTTTTTTCACAATGCAATGTTTGTTTGATTTTTTTTATTTATTATTTATTTGACACTATTATTCCAGACTTCAATAGTGCTGATTTTGTTTATGTTTCAAAATGCTGCTGCTTGGTGTCACCATAGAATGTGGATGAATGGTGGAACGTTCCAGAAGTCAAACTTCTTCTGCTCCCCGCGATGCTGCAGAGCTCACTCTGCGCTGCACCGCAGTAGTGAGAGCTGAGGCTGCAGTGCAGCAGGGAGTCTTCGCCTCTGACACCTGATAGGCTGCCATCATCAGCTGACATGGCAGACAATCTTTAAAACATTTCTGGGCTGCTTTTTCACACGTTTTCACACATACAGGGGTGTGAAAAAGTGTTTGCCCCTTCCTGATTTCTCATTTTTGTATGTTTGTCACACTTAAATGTTTCAGATCAAACAAATTTAAATATTAGACAAAGAAAACACAAATAAACACAAAATGCAGTTTTTAAATGAAGGCGTTTATGATTAAGGGGAAAAAAATCCAAACCTACATGGCCCTGAGTGAAAAAGTGATTGCTCCCTAAACCTAATAACTGGTTGGGCCACAATTAGCACCAGCAACTGCAATCAAGCGTTTGTGATAACTGGCAATGAGTCTTCAACAGCGCTGTGGAAGAATTTTGGGCCACGCATCTTTGCAGAATTGTTGTAATTCAGCCACATTGGAGGGTTTTCCAGCATGAACCGCCTTTTTAAGGTCATGCCACAGCATCTCAATCAGATTCAGGTCAGGACTTTGACTAGGCCACTCCAAAGTCTTCATTTTGTTTTTCTTAAGCCATTCAGAGGTGGACTTGCTGGTGTGTTTTGGATCATTACCCTGCTGCAGAAACCAAGTGGGGTTCAGCTTGAGGTCACAAACAGATGGCCAGACATTCTCCTTCAGGACTTTTTGGTAGACAGCAGAATTCATGGTTCCATTTACTACAGCAAGTCTTCCAGGTCCTGAAGCAGCAAAACAGCCCCAGACCATCACACTACCACCACCATATTTTGCTGTTGGTATGATCCTTTTCTGAAATGCTGTGTTACTTTTACGCCGGATGGAATGGGACACACACCTTCCAAAAAGTTCACTTTTGTCTCATCAGTCTACAGAGTATTTTCCCAAAAGTCTTGGGGATCATCAAGATGTTTTCTGATGAGACAAACCTTTGTGTTCTTTTTGCTCAGCAGTGGTTTTCATCTTGGAACTCTGCCATGCAGGCATTTTTGCCCAATCTCTTTCTGATGGTGGAGTCATGAACACTGACCTTAACTGAGGCAAGTGAGGCCTGCAGTTCTTTGGATGTTGTTGTGGGGTCTTTTGTGACCTCTTGGATGAGTCATCGCTGCACTCTTGGGGTAATTTTGGTCGGCTGGCCACTCCTGGGAAGGTTCACCACTGCTCCATGTTTTTGCCATTTGTGGATAATGGCTCTCACTGTGGTTCACTGGAGTCCCAAAGCTTTAGAACTGGCTTTGTAACCTTTTCCAGACTGATAGATCTCAGTTACTTTGTTTATCATTTTTCCTGAATTTCTTTGGATTGCAGCATGATGTCCAGCTTTTGAGGACCTTTTGGTCGATTTCACTTTGTCAGGCAGGTCCTATTTAAGTGATTTCTTGATTGAGAACAGTTGTGGCAGTAATCAGGCCTGAGTGTGGCTTGAGAAATTCAACTCTGCTTTCCAAAGATGTGATAAACCACAGTTAATTTATGTTTTAATGGGGAAGGGGGGGATTACTTTTTAGCAGAGAGCCATGTAGGTTTGGATTTTTTTTACCCTTAATAATCAACACTTTCGTTTAAAAACTGCATTTTGAGTTTACTTGTGTTATCTTTGTCAAATATTTAAATTTGTTTGATGACTTGAAACATTTAAGTGTGACAAACATACAAAAAAATGAGAAATCAGGAAGGGGGCAAACACTTTTTCACACCACTGTAAATTTAATGCTGTAAGCTCTCAGAAGTGAAAACAAATTGCACATTTTGTATAAACACGGTGGTATTGAGAATCTGTATTTATAAAAGTATTGACTCCAAAGTATCGACCAGCTGGTATCGAAGTATCAACACTCGAGTATCGATACTTCAATACTCGAGTATCGATAGGCCCATCCCTAAGACCGGGTGACGGTTGG
>JAJAQF010000033.1:97475-108873 GCA_020510985.1 Pholidichthys leucotaenia
CCGGGATAATGGGTCCCAAGAGAGCTCTGCAAAATGAAGATGAAATAAAAAAAAGCGCTGGATTTCTTGGCGGAAGAGATTTCCGCTGTAAAGTCACAGCAAAGAAGCATCCTGGACCTAATGGAGGAGATTAAAGCGCTGCGGAACCAGAACGCTGAGAAAGACAGGAGGCTGGCGTATCTGGAGAGCAGAATGGCTGAGATGGACCAGAGCACTCGTGCGAACGACATGATCATCACGGGGCTCCACATCAAACCCCGATCATACACGAGAGCAGTTGCCGCAGACAGCAGTGGAGGTGAGCTGGAGGACGAATCCACTGAGCAACAAGTGTTGGCCTTCATGCAGTCCAAAGGAATTCAGCTGGACTGCAACAACATGGAGTCCTGCCACCCTCTGCCCCAGAAAAACGGCGACAAACCGGCTGTGATCATGGAAGGTTTGTGAACAGAAAACACAGAACCTGCGCTACTGACACAAGGTAGGAAGCTGAAAGGAACGAACATTTACATAAACGAGCACCTCACGAAAGAAAATGCAGAAATAGCCAGGAAAAGCAAGATACATGAAAAAGCAGAAAAAGATCAAAACACCTGGACATCAAACAGTAAAAATATACATCAAATTACACGGATCACCTGAAGAAGCCAAGGTCATTAACATCCATAATATATGGAACTGGCCAAATATCAATGAATATTAGAACTGGGAGTCACAGCAACAATTCAGACAACTGTAGGACACTGAAGGATTTTACTCATCTGCAACAAAACATTAAACAACATGAATCAAAAAATCAACAGGGACAACAGGAACTGAAAGTTTTTGAATACACAGATCACAACCCACAGGACGTAGAATATGACATAGACCCTGATAATAATTTACTTAGCTCCATCAATAATGACTGTAATTACTACACAGATGAACAGTTTAACACAATGGTCACATCTGATTTCAATATTTCTATGATCCACTTCAACAGCAGGAGTCTCTATGCAAACTTTAATAGCATTAAAGATTATTTACATCAGTTTAAAGAGCCCTTCAATATTGTGGCAATATCAGAGACGTGGCTCAGTGAAGAGAAAGGAGTGGATTTTACCATGGATGGCTATGAATTAAATCATATAAATAGAAAAGTGAAAAAAGGAGGAGGAGTTGCAATTTATGTTGACAAGAGCTTGAAATACAAGGTTGTTGAAAATCTGTCAGTAACTGTGGATGATTTATTTGAATGTATTACAATAGAAATCTGTCTGGACAATGTGAAGAATGTAGTAGTGAGCTGTGGATATAGAACACCTGGATCAAACACTGACTTATTTAAGGACTGGATGGAAAAAATGTCTGCAAAACTAACTCATAAAGTTATGTTCATCTGTGGGGATTTCAGTATAGATCTGATGAACTCAAAACAACATAGTTTGACAGAAGAATTTATCAACACAATGTACAGTATGGGCTTACATCCAACAATTACTGGACCTAGCAGAATCACGTCACACAGTGCCACACTAATAGATAACATATTCACAAACATTATGGAAAATAATATCAGGAGTGGGCTTTTATTGAATGATACAGTGACCACCTGCCGATTTGTTGTCTATCAATGTAATTATAGGAAGAAAAGATATACCAAAAATATTAAATATAAAAGAATAAGAACCAGAAGAATCAATGCATTTACTGACAAAGAATTATTAATACAAGATTGGAAGATAGTTTATGATGAAAATGACATAAATAGAGCATATGATAATTTTTTACAATATTTCAATCATTGTACAATAAAAACTGTCCCTATAAAACAATACAGTGACAGACAACAAAAAAAAATATTCCTTGGGTCACCAAGGGGTTAATAAACTGCATGTAAAAAGAAGAATACATTATATAAACAATCATTAAATGCAGAACAGGTGGAAGCTTGAGATCAAATATAAAAAGATACAAAAATAAGCTTACTACTATAATGATGACCTGTAAGAAAGAATATTACAGGCAGAATACTAGAGGATAACAAAAATAACATAAAAGGAATATGGCAAGTACTCAATGGGATATTAGTAACCGTCCTAAGAATGCAAATTATCCAGAATATTTTATCGAAAATGGCAATTTGATAAATAATATGGAAGATGTGGTCAGTGGTTTCAATAAATTTTTTGTAAACGTTGCTCCTGAATTAGCAAAATCAATAGTGACACCAGAAACAAACTACAGTGGTTCTGTGAATGAAATAGAAGATAGAAATCCAAACACAATCTTTTTGGGTTGCAGTTACTGAAAAGGAAATTATCGAGACTGTGAGTAATTTAAGACAAAAAATCAACGGACTGGAATGAAATTGACATGACAATAGTGAAAAAAGTAATTGAGGGAATTGTTAAGCCACTCACCCACATCTGGAACCTGTCATTTCAAACTGGTACATTTCCAGACAAAATGAAAATAGCAAAAGTAATACCTCTATACAAAACAGGAGACAGTCATCGCTTCACAAATTACAGGCCAGTCTCTTTACTCTCACAATTCTCCAAAATACTTGAAAAAATCTTCACTAAGAGACTGGATGATTTCACTGAAAAACACAACCTCCGTACAGATAGCCAGTATGGTTTTAGAGCAGATAAATCTACATCTTTGGCACTGATCGAACTTATAGAAGGAATTACTAGTTGTATAGATAAAAAAAAAGGTTGCTGTAGGAGTATTTATAGATTTAAAGAAAGCTTTTGACACCATTGACCACAGAATACTACTAAGGAAACTGGCAAAGGTATGGGATAAGAGGGGTTGGACTGAGTTGGGTGGAAGTTATTTAAGTAACAGATGAAGCGGATGATAAAATAAAGGCAGCGTTGATGAGTTTTAAGTAGAGTTTATTATCATACCGCCTTCACAGGATCCCCCGCTCCGGTGCAAGTGTGAGCAGCCCGGAGCGGGAATCCTCAGGCTGTCAGAGAAGAGAGGGACATAAAGTGTGTGTGTCCAGCAGCAGCAGTTGCAGAGTGAAGAGAGAGAGAGTATGAGCATGAATTGCAGTGCAGTACTTATACCCAACTCAGACAATACATCAAAGGATATTCCTCAGCGGTTGGTATGATCAAAGAGACTGCAGAACAGGCATGAGACATTTGCATTTAAGAGACCTACATAACAATAGGCAGATTTGCTAGCCTCTGCTCCAGCTGCAGGGCAAAGAGGTTACAAGGCACACCTACATATTGATCTCAGTCTCTAGGTCACAGTAAGGACAGGACGCATGAACACTATACATGAATGGCACATTACATCACAATACATGAATGGCACATTACATCTCAGTAGTGCAGCGGGAAAAACCAAGAGAAGAGAGCTGACTGTCCTTAATCTGTTGTGGGGGTTAACCGAACTGCCACACGCTCCCCCCCCCAGAGGGCACGGCAGGGGGCCGAGACCTCGATATTCCATCTATGGGAGCGAGCTGTGGGAGAAGCTCGCTGCAGGCGGAGGGGGAGGGAGGAGGGGGGTAGTAAGTGCCGGCAGGGGGACGGTGAAATCGTCCGAGCCGCGCAAAAATTGCTTGCTGCTCCGCGCGTCGAGGGGCTGTCCCGTTGCACGTGCGGAGATCACAAGAAGAAAAATTAGTCTCTGACTCCTCCCGTGGCCATGAAGAAAAATAGGAGCGGCGAGGCTGCGTAGCGGCTGTAAGAAAAAAAGGAAACAAAAGCAGTGGGATTTGGCTTGTTGGCTTTTGGTGCGGGCGCAGCCCTAAAGCCCTAGGGAAAAGCTGACGGCTGAATTCCCTTATGTGCCGTGGCTGAGACCATTAGAAATCCTGTAGGCGAGCTGCGTGCGTGCTTGCTTCAGGTGAACGAGCAGCCCTGAAGTTCTGTGTGCAGCGGCGAAGGATGCTGGCGGTCTGTGAAACCGAATGCGTCCCGTGCGTGGTGTGCCATCCTCGTAACTCCCCGGTGCGTGGCGTGGGTGGGCCGCTGGAGTGGCGAGTCAAGGTTCAGAATCTTGGTGGAGATCGGCGCAGATGGTGCCGATAATATCCAGGTTGAGCTGTGGCTGCAGATTGGCCATGGTGCGTTGGAGCGGTGAGAGGAAATAGATGATCTTTTGTCCTTCAGGCTCGTGCCGTGGTGCGTTCAGGTCTATGCGTTGCGTTCTCCACCGGCCATGGAGGCCGCCGTCGTGGAGAGGGGACGAGGTGCCTGCGATCTCGTGTGGAGGAGCTGCGAGCGCGGCCGGTCCAGCGTGGATGAGCAGATCTCAGACGTGCAGATCTCATCATGAAGAACGGGTCACCAGTGCAGCTGTCCAGATCAGATGGTTGCTTTGCACAAAACGTGTGCGTGCTCGGGGTCACCAGTGAAGCGTTCACTGGCAGCGTGTTCTTTTCTGCCTTCAGGTCATGGTGCGTTGGAGCGGCGAGAGGGAGGAGACGTCTTGTGTCCCTCGGCCGGTTCAGCGTGGATGTCCAGACCAGAAGGTTGCGTCGCACAAAACGCGTGCGTCTTCGGGGTCACCAGTGAAGAGGCAGAAAATAAAAAGGCGGCAGCGTTGGTGTTAGTTTTAAGTAGAGTTTATTATCATACCGCCTTCACAGGATCCCCCGCTCCGGTGCAAGTGTGAGCAGCCCGGAGCGGGAATCCTCAGGCTCTCAGAGAAGAGAGGGACACAAAGTGTGTGTGTCCAGCAGCAGCAGTTGCAGAGTGAAGAGAGAGAGAGTATGAGCATGAATTGCAGTGCAGTACTTATACCCAACTCAGACAATACATCAAAGGATATTCCTCAGCAGTTGGTATGATCAAAGAGACTGCAGAACAGGCATGAGACATTTGCATTTAAGAGACCTACATAACAATAGGCAGATTTGCTAGCCTCTGCTCCAGCTGCAGGGCGAAGAGGTTACAAGGCACACCTACATATTGATCTCAGTCTCTAGGTCACAGTAAGGACAGGACGCATGAACACTATACATGAATGGCACATTACATCACAATACATGAATGGCACATCACATCTCAGTAGTGCAGCGGGAAAAACCAAGAGAAGAGAGCTGAGTGCCCTTAATCTGTTGTGGGGGTTAACCAAACTGCCACACAGACAACAATTTGTACAAATTGGTGAGCACAAATCACCCTTCATGGACATCACTTGTGGTGTGCCCCAGGGGTCAGTTTTGGGACCCAAACTCTTTATTTTTTATATAAAAGACATATGCCAAGTATCAAAAATTCTGAAATTTATTTTGTTTGCGGATGTCACAAATATCCTTTGCACTGGTGAGAATTTGCAGCAGGTTTTAGAGGTGGTCACAACTGAAATGGAAAAATTAACGCAGTGGTTCAACAAAAATAAATTATCTCTAAATCTAAAAAAAACAAAGATTATGGTGTTTGGAAATTATAAAATAAATCATGAAATAATGGTAACGATAGATGATACCAGAATAGAAACAGTACAGGAAAATAAGTTTCTGGGGGTGACGCGAGACAGTAAAATCTGCTGGAAACCTCACATCAGTCACATCCGGGCCAAATTAGCAAAATGTATAGGCATACTTGGGAAGACAAAACACTTCTTGGACTATAAATCATTGGTCTTATTGTACAATTCACTGTTTTTACCTTATCTTAACTACTGTGTAGAAGTCTGGGGAAACACCTACAAGACCAACCTACAGGCAATATGCACATTACAAAAAAGAGCTATTATGGGGTAACCCCCACAACAGCCACGGACAAACAGAGAGCCCAGCTGGGGCAATTAACAGAGCAATGAGATGTGGGTGTTGAGATCAATAGGCAGCCTCTCCGTGTCTAGTTCAGGCGCCAGTATCCTGCTGTTATGTATGACTTCCTGCTCTGTACTCAAATGTAAATGTCCCATGCCTGAATGCAGTTTCTTCGATCATAACATGCCTCTCATGTGTTGTCTGAACTGGGTATAAATACCGCACATGTTCTGTAACTCATCCTCTTTTCTTCAAATAAATACAGGGCACACCTTGATCCGACTGTGGGGGGGGAATGTTTGTTTTGTTCCCAAGTTGAGACCCTCGACCATTTGTTTGTCCATTGTTTGCGTTTATCTGGACTTTTTGACATTTTGCGTGGGTGGTTTCGGGCTTTGGGTGAACGATTCTCTTTTGGTCTGTTCATTTACGGTCCGAAGTACAAAGTGGCAAGGAAGGCTTCCCACACTTTGATGAACTTCCTATCTGGGACTGCTAAGCTTGCCATCTGGCTCACGAGGAAAAATCGGGCAAGCAATGCTGGCAATGTGGATCCTGTGTCCGCTTTCAAGGTCTTGTTGACAGTCAGACTCCGGGTAGAGTTCTCTTACTATCAAATGGTAGACAATCTGGAGGCGTTCATCAATAGATGGGCTGTAGGGAATGTTTTGTGTTCAGTGGGTCAGGGGGATGAGTTATGTTTGCACTTTTGAGATGTGACACACTTGGAAAACTGATATTGGTCTTTGTGCAATTTGGAAATGTGCAATAAAGCCTTTTTTAAAAGTCAAAGTCTTCTGACTGCTTCTGACTACTGCTCATGAGAGCCTGAGAGTGATCCCCAGCATGCATATACAGCAGCTGGGGTGAGCTCCGTGATGGCGATGATTTGATCAATAAACTTCATTAAAACTCCAGACGCCGTGCCTTTATATCAACATCGCTACACTGGTGACCCGACGCTGAAAAGAACACGCTGACAACGAATGCAGCCCCGTTGGCATCTCCGACGACAAGCGAACGCAGCAGCCTGACACGAGAGCACTGCCCTCCCTTCTGCCACACGAGAGACCTCGATGCAGAACCGAAATCAGGCGAACTCCCTCGGAGATCATCCACGACTGGGAAAGCTGCAGAAAGCGTCATTGTACGATCCACGCCTGAGATCTGCACACCCAACGCACCATGACCCAGCACGAGCGACGACCAACAGCCCGAACGGGGGAGACCATCGGCGCCGACTGCGCAGATCTCCATCAAGCCCCCTGACCCTGATTCGCCTCGCGACAGCGGACCGGCCATGCACAGAAGCCTTGCATCTGAACAGCACAGCTGGAAGGTACGCAGCCGCAGCGCGTGCCGCACACCAGAGACAAGCTGGCTCTGCAGACCCCCACCCTCCTTCACCGCTGCACACTGGCCCTTCAGGGTTGCTCGTTCACCTGAGGCATGCACACAGCTGGCGCACAGGATTTTCTTATGGTCTCAGCCATGGCGCACAACGGGGATCCAGCCGTCAGCTGTCCCCGAGGGCTTTAGGTCCGCGAACGCACCTGAAGCCAACACGCCAAGTCCCTCACACAGCTTCAGCTCCTGTTTTTCTTCATTGCCGGACTGAATCGCGAGAGGAATCAGAGACTAATTTTTCTTCCCACAGCCACGGACATCCCCAGCCACTTGCTACCCCCACCCTCCTCCCTTTCCCGGCACAGACCTTCACCGCAGCTCGCCACCAAAGCGGGACTATCGAGGTCTCAGCTCCCCGCTAAGCCCTCTGGGGGGGGAGTGTATGGGGTAACCCCCACAACAGCCACGGACAAACAGAGAGCCCAGCTGGGGCAATTAGCAGAGCAATGAGATGTGGGTGTTGAGATCAATAGGCAGCCTCTCCGTGTCTAGTTCAGGCGCCAGTATCCTGCTGTTATGTATGACTTCCTGCTCTGTACTCAAATGTAAATGTCCCATGCCTGAATGCAGTTTCTTTGATCATAACATGCCTTTCATGTATTGTCTGAACTGGGTATAAATACCGCACATGTTCAGTAACTCATCCTCTTTTCTTCTTCTGACTGCTTCTGACTACTGCTCATGAGAGCCTGAGAGTGATCCCCAGCATGCTTATGCAGCAGCTGGGGTGAGCTCCGTGATGGCGATGATTTGATCAATAAACTTCATTAAAGGACAACCCCTCACAGCACCAGTAAATATACAGGGAACAGACATTGAGATGGTGACATCCTACAAGTACCTGGGTGTTCATCTGAACAATAAACTAGACTGGTCACACAATACTGACGCACTCTACAAGAAGGGACAGCGCAGGCTGTTCCTACTGAGGAGACTCAGGTCTTTTGGTGTACAAGGGGCACTGCTGAAGACATTCTATGACACGGTTTTGGGCGCATGCGCACGCAGTGACCAGCAGTTTGGTGATATAGTGCATGTGTGCGTGTGTGTGTTTTTTGTACTTTTTTACGTTTTTAGAAAGTCCTCTGTGTCGTTTCTGCTCTGGAGCGTTTGTGGAATATATGGCGAACAGCTCCCTAGTATCTGCAACATGGATTTCCTCTCATATCTCGCACTGCTGCTTTCTGTGTTCTGGCTCTTTGTCTCTGAGGTAAACGCGTTCGGCTCCATGACGAGCAGAATAGCGGGCAGAATACAATATTCCAGGGACGTGTTGCTGCGCTTTAACACAGCTGGTGCAGAGTCTCTGATTGCGCCCAAATTTCATCTGCCGGACTTTATTTTGAGAGACGGTCACAGCGGTGAAAAAAGAAGCGGCAGGAGGAAGCGTGGAAGACGTGGAGGTGTGAAATTGCGCCTTAGGAGACGTCAGTTTGGTAACATTCCTCTTCCTTCGATCATTTTTGGGAATGCACAGTCTGTGAGAAACAAGGTGGAGGAAATTCAAGGCAATGTACGTTACCAGAAGGATTTTAAGAACTGCTGCGTCATGGCTTTCACTGAATCTTGGCTTACTGCGCATGATCGAGATGCAGACCTGTGGATTGACGGCTTTGGAGCTCCGCTGCGCTCGGATCGGCAGGAAGAGGTAACTGGGAAGCGTCAGGGGGGCGGAGTATGTTTATACATTAATAAGCAGTACTGCACATCTGTCACGGTCAGAGAGCGCATCTGTACACCCCATGTGGAGCTGCTGTCTGTGTCACTACGCCCCTTTTATTTGCCTCGAGAGTTTCCCCAACTTTTCATCACAACTGTGTACATTCATCCGAGGGCAGACGCTGACTCCGCCTCCAGCACCATCTCTGATGTGGTGCAGCGGCTGCAGTCAATTTCTCCAGAGGCGCCAAACTTCATTCTTGGGGATTTTAACCATGTTTCTTTAAAGAAGACACTTAAAAACTTTCATCAGTATGTCTCCTGCCCAACCAGGCGAAAAAAGACATTGGACCTGTGCTATGGATCCATAGAGAGGGCCTATAAATCACTCCCCCTTCCTCCTTTAGGATCATCAGATCACAACTGTGTTCATTTGCTGCCCACATATAAAACTGCTCTCAGAAGAGGCAAAGTGGAGACCAGAGACATTGATGTGTGGACAGAAGATTCAGAGCACAGCCTCCAGGAATGCTTTGACTGTACAGACTGGAAGATGTTCATAATGGCCTGCGGGGATGATTTGGACTCTCTGGCTGAGCTCACATGCTCATACATGGCTCACTGTCAAAATAAGTTTGTTCCACGTAAACGTGTCAAAATATATCCCAACAACAAACCATGGGTTACTAAATCAGTTAAATCCTGCTTACAGAGGAAAGCTCTTGCCTTTAAACAAGGGTCTGTTTCTGAGCTACAGGTTGCCACCAAGGAGCTGAAGGCCGAAATTTTAAGAGCAAAACAGAATTATAAATCAGAGTTGGAAAGCAAGATGGCAGCAAATAAACTTGGTTCGGCCTGGGCCAGTATGAAAACTATTGCAGGCCTTCAGAGCACAGAGCGCAGTAATCGTGTGTTTTTAGATGGTTTTAGTTCAGACACAGAGCTGGCTAATGCTCTTAATTGTTTTTATGGTCGTTTTGACTCCTTTGATTTCAGCACAGAAATCCAAGATTTGAAACAGAAACTCAAAGACAATCAGCACTTTAATATTGAGATGCAGGATGTTAAAAGGGAGTTCCGCGCTGTAAAAGTGAACAAAAGTCAGGGCCCTGATAATATATGTGGACGCCTGGTAAAGTCCTGTGCACATGAACTGAGTCCTATATTTCATTATATTTTCAATAAGTCCTTACAGACACAACATGTGCCTAAGATCTGGAAAGATGCCGTGGTTGTTCCCGTTCCAAAATCCAGCTGTCCTAAAACGGTAAACGACTTTAGACCAGTTGCTGTGACTTCAATTTTAATGAAAAGTTTTGAAAAACTGGTCAGATGTGAGGTCCTAAGGCAGACTGAACATGCATTGGATCCTCTGCAGTTTGCCTATAGGCCTCACAGAGGAGTGGAGGATGCCACTGTCACTCTGTTTGACATGCTTTTTAAACATCTGGATTTTAATGGGGACACACGCCAGGCTTTTATTTGTGGACTTTTCTTCTGCCTTTAATACAATCCAACCTCATATTTTAGTTGAAAGGCTCCTGCAACAATTTGATTTAAGCAATAATTTGGTGGGTTGGATTCTGGATTTCTTAACCAACAGGACGCAGAGAGTAAGGGTCAATGGCACATTGTCTGACCTAAAGTGCTCTTCTACTGGCTCTCCTCAGGGGTGTGTGTTGTCACCACTACTCTTCATCCTGTACACAAACATGTGTCGGAGCAGACATGACAACAGACACATTATAAAGTATGCTGATGACTCAGTCATTGTCAGTCTCCTCCAGGATGGTGAGAGTGGCCACGGCCCAGTAGTTGATGACTTTGTTCACTGGTGTGAGGATTCCTACCTGCAGCTGAATACAACAAAAACGAAAGATATGATTATTGACTTTAGGAGGAAAACTCCCAGGCACAAAGTCACCATACTAAAAGGCCAGACCACCGAATGTGTACAATCGTACAAATATCTTGGGACGATTATTGATAGTGGATTGAACTTTGAGGTGAACTGTGAAAGGGTGTGCAAAAAGGGTCAGCAAAATTTGCATTGTTTGAGGAAACTTGCACGCTTCCAAATTGACCGAACCATAATGACTATGTTCTATCGGGCTTTTATTGAATCTGTTTTATCCTTTTCTTTAATGTCATGGTTTGGTCAGATAAAACTGAAACAGAGGAAATCCTTGGATCAGGTAGTCAGATGGTCCAGTCGTTTGCTTGGTGAGTCACAGCTGAGCCTGACATCCCTGTACACCAGACAAGTACAGAGGATGGCCGACTCGATTTTAAATGATGACTCCCACCCTTTGCACTGCAACTTTCAGCTTCTTCCCTCCAGACGGAGGTTTGCGGTCCCAAAAAGTAGAACCCAGCGCTACAAAAACAGCTTTGTCCCTGCTGCTGTAAAAGAGTTGAACAAGCTATAAAAATTATATTGTACATATTTTATATTTACCTATTTTGTAAGATGTGTGCCTGTGTTTGTGTCTATGTTGAATGTAATTGTGGCTTGTAAATATGGATGTCACCAACTGCAAAACAAATCTACCTACGGGTACAAATAAAGTAACCTGAACCTGAACCTGAACCTAACCT
>JAJAQF010000033.1:108895-187569 GCA_020510985.1 Pholidichthys leucotaenia
ACGACTGGGTTGGCACCACACCAGAACCAACCTCCAACGTTGAACCTGGACCCTTCAGCACCACGAGGAATGGCAACTCCCCGCCGGCGACCCTGGAAGAAGGCTCAGAAGAGAAAACAGAACCAGGATCAGGATCACCGGCAGCGCCAGAACCCGGCGAGACGAGCTCGGACGCAGCGGGCGGCTGCACCCGGCTCATCTCCCCTAGAGACAGGCTAAAGTGCTCAAAGATAAGAAGGGAGAAAAGAAAGGAGAGCACTCGCCTGATCTCGGGTTCTGACGCAGTCCAGGACTGCGAAGATCCAGGATCCGTCGTCAGGAGGTCGTTGTCAGGCTCCCACTCAGTTGCGTCGGGCCCCACAGCCGGCACGATGGTCAGCACAGCTTGAGGTTCCTCCAGCACTGATAACCACACCGACGGTCCACACGGCGTGATGGCAGGAGAACCTCGTCCCACTGGACCGAACCGCTCCTCCGTGGAGACCCGGGGACGCTTGGTCGTCGGCGCAGACTCCACGCAGCAGTCAGTCCTCCTCCTCCGTCCACAATGTAGCTGCGGAACCAGAACCGCAGGCCCCCTCCTTGTCCCACGATGTTGACCCGGAACCGGAGACCGCTCGGCGGAGGGAGACACAGAGGATGCAGGATTAAGATCACAGGTTACAGCAGGTGGTGGGAGTTCGGGGAGCTGCGAACCCCGAACTCCACCTCCAGGAGTTTGACAGAGCAAATCACAAAACTGATGTGAAAAAACTGGGACTTGCCTGCCTCCTGGAGGTTGGATGGCGCCTGCTGTGGTGGAGATTGCTTCTTCCTCTCCCCGCCGGGCGATAACGGAGGACCCCCTAAGAAGTCGTCTGGGGACCGCTTGCGTTGTCTCCAGGAGAGGGCTCACCAGCTCAGAATTCCAGGCACACACAACAGTCGGGGAGCTCGTCGAGGAGGAGGGGGTGACAGCCAGGGTGAGCCAGCCCGAATGCCTTGGGGTGACAGCGGGGGAACGAGGCTCAGGGAACGAGGCTGAGAAATCCCCACGCTGACGAGACGAAGAGGTGACAGCTGCGTGGGGGGAAAGGTCCTGGCGGCAGCCCAGAACTGGATCCAGAAGGGGTTCGTGCGGAGGTGACTTGGCGATGTGATGACGGCTATTCCCAGGAGACGAAGCGAGGGGGGGACCCAGGAATCGCCGCTCCTGAGCAGAGACCAAAGCGAGGAGGGCGTTAAACTCGGGAAAGCTCCATAGCCCTGGACTCCTCTCCACCAATCTCACCGCCGCCGCCACACGCCTGAAGATGGTAAATGGGTGCACAGCGGAGCTCGCGACAGCCACTCGGTCCTGAACATAACTGCTGTCAGCTGCGGCTCCTTCAGGGGAATCCCGAGTGACGTAGTGCAGAACGGGGGAAGCCCTCTGGGTGGCGCAAACTCCCGGGCTGGAATGGAAGCAGGAACGGGATCCCGAAGCGGAGGGCAACGTCATCCACTTCGGCTTCCTGCCGGGATTTCCTTCCAACCCGCGGAGCTCCTCTCGCAGTGCAGCCACGGCATCTCTCCTGGCACGGGCCTCGGGATGGTACGAGTGATGAGGAAAACTGTTCAGGTGGCCCTCAGCACGGTCCAGATGCCAGCGTCTCGCGTTGGAGGCGTTGTGCAGGGTGAAGAGCGTCCTGTCGACAGCCCCCAAGATGGACACCAGCTCGTCGCCCTGGCGTCGCACGTGACTCCTGGGAGACGGCATGCTAACGGCGCTGACACCCGGACAGGAAGGTACAAATCCACACCAACTCACGGCCGCTGGCAACTCGTCTGGCGGCGACTTACTGTTACGTGTGGCTCTGGGGAACCACACAATGAGAGCCAAGGGCTCTCAGTTGTGATGTTTATTGTAGGCAAGGGGTGAGGGACAAGGAAAGCACAGATACTCATACAGAGGAACACTCACGAGTTGTACAACACAGGAGTAGGGCGCCAGCACCGGGCGTAGGGGTACGAGGCATAAATACTCACAGCAGGTAACACTCATAGGAATGCTGTAAGAGGAGTAGAGGACTGACACAAGACGTAGGGGCTTCAGCCTAACAGTACTGTAAGTCGCCGCCCCGAGTGATCGAGGCTGCTCCTTTTTATCCTCATTAGCAGCGTCCCAGCTGATGAGGATTAATTGGCCCCAGCCGTCCCGTAACACTGACAGCTGGGAGCCAGCTGAGACGCTGCCCAATGAGAGGCAGGGATGAGAAGGGACATGGGCTGAGCACCGAGACCCGGCGTCTCATCCCATGTGACAGTTGACTGAATGTGTCTGAGGTCACAGAACAGAGGGAGAACGTTTTCTGGACTGTCAGTGATGTCATTGGCTATGTTTACATGGACACAAGTAACCAGATTAAAAGCCTGATCGGAATAAAAATCCTTCATGTAAACATGGCAATCTGAATATTCTAACACGATCACACTCATTCGGATCAAAATTTCATTCCGATTGAGAGGGGTGGGTTATGTCGATTGTTAATCCAAATGGTGCGCATAAAAACATTATTCTGAACGTAGGGCAGGAAAATATGTTTACTGCGCATGTCTGTACACCAGCCATACATCAACGTGACGAATTTCTGCCTTAGCAGCAGCTAGCAGAAAACATAGCGAGAGTAAAACAAAACTGGTCTGTATCGTCCTGCTGTCTCCCTCTGTTCGTCATATGCAGAAATATGTACTTGTAGCTTCATTACAGAGACCAGCAGAAGCAAAAGTACAGTCTGAATAACACAATACAGGTAAATTTCGACACGAAGCGGGGCTCGCTAACACCGGAAGTTGCTTCTTCTTCTACTATTTTTGGAATGTCGAAATGTCAACGTGCGCATGTCAAAATGATTTATTCCATTCAAACGTGTGACACATGGAAACGCACGTCCTGATCAGATCAGCTTTTTCAGGATCCATGTAAACAGTAAAATTCTGATGGGAATTGTAATCAGATTGAAGAAATTTTGCCCATTTAACTGTGGCCAGAAGGTTCATGTTAGTATTGTTGGACCTCACTGCTTCCTTCAACTCTGTTGCCTTCATATCACAATTTTTGGACCAATGCCTGATAAATGATATTCTGCTCTGCCCTGGAATTCATACCATGTAGGGTAACTAAATAGACGGTTATGCTGTTTAGTCCATCATATTCACTGCTCTTATTATCAAATCAAATCAAATCAACCTTTATTGTCATGTTGCTGTACATACAACTGTAGTGCAGGCAAGATGAAATTGCGTTTCTCTCGGCATCCATATAAGCCGTATAAGAAAAAGAACATGATTTAAGACACACTCACACATACCCCCACCCCACCACAGCCATTCACACTTCCCTGGGACATACTTGAAAACTAACCAGAACTATAATATACAAATAATATACATAATGTCCGTAGGTGCAGTAGTATGTATGAGAGATTCCGGATCAGCTGTTCAGCATCCTAACAGCTTGTGGAAGGAAGCTGTTAATCAGTCTGGTGGTTCTGCCTCTGATGCTTCGGAATCGTTTGCCGGATGGCAGAAGTTCAAAGTGTTTATTCAGAGGGTGAGAACGGTCCTTGACAATGTTCAGTGCCCTGCTCCTACAACAGTTGTGAAAAAGTTCTTGGACAGAGGGGAGGAAGACTCCAATTACCCTCTCAGCTCCCTTAACTATCCTCTGCAGGGCTTTTTTGTCTGACATACTGCAGCTGGAGTACCATGTAGCAATGCAGTACGTCAGAACACTCTCCACCACACCTCTGTAGAAGGTCCTGAGGATGCAGATGGGGAGAGAGGCCTGTTTGAGTTTCCTCAAGAAGTGCAGTCTCTGCTGGGCCCGCTTCCTGATCCCCAAGGAATTCTTGCTCCATGTCAGGTCCTGTGAGATCTGCACTCCGAGGAGCTTGATGTTCTCCACTCTCTCCACTAAACGGCCACCGATGCTGAGAGGGACGTGTTCAGGCTGTGACCGCCGGAAGTCGATAATCATCTCCTTCGTTTTGTCCACGTTGAGCACCAGATTGTTCTCCCTGCACCAGCCCTCCAGGTCTCTCACTTCTTCCCTGTACATTGATTCCTCATCCCTCTGACTAAGTCCCACCACTGTGGTGTCGTCTGCAAACTTAATAATCTGGTTCCCCTCGTGTCTGGATACACAGTCATGTGTTAGAAGTGTAAACAACAGTGGACTGAGTATGCAGCCTTGAGGGGATCCGGTGCTCAGCGTGATAGAGTTGGAGATGTTATTTCCAACTCGGACAGACTGAGGTCTCTCAGTCAGGAAATCCAGGATCCATAGACATGTGGCGGTGTTCAGACCAGGAAGAAATAATTTCTCCATCAGTCTCTGGGGAATAATGGTGTTGAATGCTGAACTGAAATCAATGTACAGGAGTCTGGCGTAGGTGTCTTTCTGATCCAGGTGGGTGATGACAGAGTGCAGGGTGGTGACTATAGCATCCTCCGTGGAGCGGTTTGAACGATATGCAAACTGGAGCGGGTCATGTGATGCAGGGAGGCAGGCTGTGATGTGTGGTTTGACAAGCCGTTCAAAACACTTCATCACAATTGGTGTCAGTGCAACAGGACGATAGTCATTCAGACAGGACACAACTGGTTTCTTTGCCACTGGTACTATGGTAGAGGTCTTAAAGCATCTGGGCAATATGGCCTGACTCAGGGAGATGTTATAAATGTCAGTCAGGACATCCACCAACTCGCTTGTGCAGCCTCGGAGCACACGTCCCGGGATGTTGTCCAGACCTGCAGCTTTATATGGGTTGACCCTGGTTAGGGTCCTCCGTGTGTCTGCTGTGTTGATGGTGAAAACTGGTCCGACCGATGGTGGGGATGGGCCAGCCCTCCCTCTGATTGTCGGGTTTGATGCTTCAAAACGTGCAAAGAAGTCGTTGAGCCTGTCTGGAAACGAAGCATCGTCATCATCGACCCCCTGCCTAGACTTATAGCCCGTCAGTGTCCGAACTCCCTGCCACATCTGCTTGGTGTTCCTAGTGTCACAGAGGTGTCCCTGGATTTTTTCCGCATAGGCACGCTTCGCCAACTTAATTCCCTTTGAGAGCGCAGACCTGGCTGAGCGGAGGGCGATCCTGTCCTTCGCTTTGAAGGCTGCATCTCTGGCTGTAAGCAGCGAGCGCACCTCTGCAGTCATCCAGGGCTTATAGTTTCCCCGTATAGTGATGGTCTTCACTATAGGGACATCCTCTGTGCACTTGGCGATGTAGTTGGTGACCGTTTCAGCATACTCCTCCACATCTGTCTTGTCTTCCTGGGACGCTGCTGTTTTGAAGACCTCCCAGTCTGTGTGTAGAAAACAGTCTTTCAGTGCAGAGGTTGCACTCTCTGGCCAAATCCTGATTTGTTTCACTACTGGCCTGCTGTGCTTCAGTAGAGGTTTGTAGGCAGGCACCAGCATCACGGATATGTGGTCAGAAAGGCTGAGGTGGGGGCGAGGTGTTGCCTTATAAGCATCTGTGTTTGTGTGCACTAAGTCCAACATATTCTCTCCTCTGGTCTTAAAGTCCACACATTGTTTAAACTTGGGGAGCACAGTCTTTAAACTGGTGTGGTTAAAATCCCCCGCAACAAGCACAAAACTGTCTGGGTGTGAAGTTTGGATTTCGCTAATAGCACCGTGCAGCTCTCCGAGTGCCTCTTTAGCATTCACATTAGCTTTAGCGTTAGCGCTCGGCGCTATGTAAACAGCAGCTACAAACACGTTGGTGAATTCCCTCGGCAGATAATATGGCCGACAATTTACAATAAGGAACTCCACCAATGGAGAGGAGTGTTTAGATGCTAACGTGGCTTTAACGCACCAGTTCTTGTTAACATAGATGCACAGCCCCCCCCCCCCCCCAGCTCTTACTGGACCTCGTGGTTTCTCTGTCTGCCCGGAACGCCGTCGTACCTTCCAGTTGAATGGCCTTGTTAGGGATGTTGTCGTGGAGCCATGTCTCCGTGAATGCAAGCACACAGCAGTCCCTCCACTCTCTCCGGGTTTCTCTCAGCAGACGCAGCTCGTCCAGCTTGTTGTCGAGGGAGCGGACATTAGAGAGAAGGAGTGACAGTACTGCTGGTCTGGAGGGGTTAGCCTTTAGCCTAGCATGAATCCTGGCCCTTTTTCCTCACGATTGCTTACGTTCGCTCCGCTTATGCCTCCTCCTCTCCCGGGTAGCCTCCAGCGGGAACTCCGTCAGAATTCCATGAATCAGAATCAGAATCAGAATCAGGTTTATTGCCATTGTTCATGTAGTACACAAACTAGGAATTTGTCTCGGTGCAATGCTGCAACATTAAACATGATAAAATAAAAGAAATAAACTATACATGCAATAAAGTGTAGAATAAGAGTAAGTGATACTGGTCAGCAGTTAAAATATATTAGCGAGCAGCAGATACTGTGGAGAACTATATAGTGCAGTCGGTAATGCAGGAAGAAAACAGTGATGATTGACATGAGTCTGGTTGAGCTGCTGTACATAGTGCACGAGAGTCAATAAGTCACTTAGTGTTCAGCAGTCTGATGGCAGAGGGGAAGAAGCTGTTCATGTGACAGGAGGTTTTAGTCTGGATGGACCGAAGTCTTCTACCTGAGGGGAGGGGGGCAAACAGTACGTGACCAGGGTGTGAGGGATCGGCTATGATCCGGCCAGCACGCCTCCGGGTCCTGGAGATGTACAGATCCTGGAGAGATGGGAGCTTGCAGCCGATCACCTTCTCAGCAGTGCGCACGATGCGCTGCAGCCTTAGTCTGTCCCTGGCAGTGGCTCCTGCGTACCACACGGTTATGGAGGTGGTGAGGATGGACTCGATGATGGCTGTGTAGAACTGCACTAACATCTTGGTGGGTAGCTTGAGCTTCCTCAGCTGCCGCAGGAAGAACATCCTCTGCTGGGCTTTTTTGATGAGTGAGCTGATGGTCGGCTCCCATTTGAGGTCCCTGGTGATGGTAGTGCCTAGGAAGCGGAAAGAATCAGCAGTGGTGATGGGAGAGCCTGAGAGGGTGAGGGGGGGCAGAGGGGTAGTGACTTTCCTGAAGTCTACAATCATCTCCACTGTCTTCAGAGCGTTCAGCTGCAGGTTGTTATTGTTGCACCAGGACGCCAGCTGGGCCACCTCTCTCCTGTAGGCGGACTCGTCGCCGTTGGAAATGAGCCCGATGAGGGTGGTGTCGTCCGCAAACTTGATCAACTTGACAGACTGGTGGCTGGAGGTGCAGGAGTTGGTGTAAAGGGAGAAGAGTAGGGGGGAAAGTACACAGCCCTGGGGTGATCCGGTGCTGATGCTAGTAGAGTCTGAGACAGTCTTTCCCAGCCGCACATGCTGCCTCCGGTCCGTCAGGAAGTCGGTGATCCACCTGCAGAGGGAGTCAGGCACGTTGAGCAGGGACAGCTTGTCCCGGAGCAGAGCGGGGCGGATGGTGTTGAATGCGGAGCTGAAGTCCACAAACAGGATCCTGGCGTAGGTTCCCGGGGAGTCCAGGTGCTGCAGGATGGAGTGGAGGGCCAGGTTGACTGCGTCGCCTACAGACCTGTTGGCTCGGTAGGCAAACTGCAGCGGGTCCAGGAGAGGGGTGGTGATGGACTTGAGGTGGGGCAGGACCAGGCGCTCAAAGGACTTCATGACTACAGAGGTGAGCGCTACAGGTCTGTAGTCATTAAGTCCAGTGATCCGTGGCTTCTTGGGGACAGGGATGATGGTGGAGGATTTGAGGCAGGACGGCACGTGGCATAACTTAAGGGAGGTGTTAAAAATGTCTGTGAAGACAGGAGCCAGCTGTTTCGCACAGTGTCTCAGGGTGGAGGGAGACACGCCGTCCAGGCCGGGGGCCTTGCGCGGGTTCAGTCTGGAGAACTGTTTGAGCACGTCCTGCTCACTGATGATAAGGGCAGGGGGGGAGGAGCGGGGGGTGCCTTTAATGAAGTAGGGATTGTGGAGGCTGTGGAGCTGGAGGGAGGGGGGGAGTTGGACACAGATGACGAGGTGTCAAAACGGGCATAGTGTTGGGACAGTGTTTGACAAAGGGCTTTGCCATCCTGACCTTTAGGATGACATGCTGGCGTAGAATGTCCAAGTCACAACCGAGCGCCGCGATTCTTGCAGCGTGCAGTACCTTGATGTTTAATAAGGTCTCACGGTTGTAAGTTTTGCAGAATGTATGTCTGGGAAGATCAAAACACTCAAAACTCTCACACTCACTGATGCCAAGAGGGGCCGCTGTGTCCATGCTCGCCGCCTTCCGTCCGTGATCAGATTTCTTATCTTCTAAATCATTGCTCTGAGTGTTGCTATCCCTGTGCTGTTGTAATCCTGGAATTTCCCCAGTGTGGGACTAATAAAGGCTTGCCTTATCTTATCTTATCTTATGAATAAACCAGGGTGGATGTTTTGAACTTGGCCCCCGGTAACTGAATGAGGGCCAGGAGTTCAAAACAGTTGGGAGGATTTTTGGAAGATTCTCCCGCCAGACCCCTCACGGTTACTGACGGGCCAGATCGCTAGGTTTAGCCGGACATTTCGATATTATGTGGTCAGTGGCCCCACAAAACATACATGCCCCCGCCCGCCCTCGATGCCAGCATTCCTCCGGAGTCAGATAAGCCCTACCGAGGGCCATCGGCTCAGATGACGCCAACGGATCAGCACCAGAGGACAGGTGGCATGCCGTGTAGCAAACGGGGAAGCAAGCAGCGACACTCTGCTCCCTTGCACCCTCCTTGAACCAGTTATTGAGGGCCACCACCTGCGCAATAAGCTCATCCAGAGAGGAGGGAGATTCTTGGATAGCCAGCTCATTGCGGAGGTTAGTGTTGAGACCCCATAGGTAGATGCTGCGCAGAGCAACATCATTCCATCTGGAGTCTGCCGCAGCGACCTGGAACTCGATGGAGAAATCGGCTACAGACCGATTCCCCTGCTGGAGTCCCATCAGCTGTCTAAGAATATCCCCCTCGCTCTCTGTATGGTGGAAAGCCTCAGAAAATTCCAGCACAAACCGTTTAAATGTGTATAGGGGGCTGGCCGGACCACTCAAGACGGACTGTGCCCACTTGAGCACCCGGTCTCGCAGGAACAGGGTCATAAAATGAATTTTTGCTGAATCTTCCCTATACTCCCTCTAAACCTGCTGGAAATAAAGCCAGCAGTGGAGTAAGAACCCTTTGCAACAGAAATGGTCGTGCGGATTGAAGGGACTGCCAGAACAGCAGGTGCAGGGGGAGCCGCCGCACCAGAAAGCCGACACAAATACTTGGTGACGGTTGCCAATTGTTGGGTTAGGGTTTGGAGCTGGTCAGACAGGAACATGCCCTGGTGTTCCGTGGCATCCAAGCGAGAGAGTGCTGACTGCTCACCGGGTGGAGTGCCCGCTGAGCCTTGATCCTGGCTGGTCCATTCTGTCATGATTACACCAGAAAGGCTCAAATGCAGAGCAAACCACACCGGATGAACACTCAGACTCGATGGTGAAAAGATACACAATTCTAATGAAAACACATGAAAACTCAAAATAAACTTAAATAAAGGTGCAAAACTAAAGAACAACACAAATTTGACACAAACTTAAATTGACACACAAAATGCAGGAGCACGCTGGAACGCACACAGCCTGGGGGGAGAGAAGAGTGAGAGATAGTAAGAGGCGAGTAAGCTCAAGGTAGAGGAAAATAAGAAGGGAGGAGATAGCTTACTGCGTGGAGCAGAGGACCTGGCAGGGGACTCCTGCATGGGACCAAGGGAGAGAAAGGAAATGGGCGGATGACCTGGGTGGAGAATCCGTTTTCTTTGAGGGAGAGGTTCAGGCGAGCGTGGCCAGCCCCAGAGAACACACCGCTGAGATAGCAGCAAACGTGAGGAGGAGAAGACACACAAGGAAAGACTACATGGGTCAAAAAATGCCAAACAACGTAACAGTAGTTGTTCTGGGCAACAATACCCAACGGTCCAGTGGCGCAGCATCCACACACTGGATCTTAAATACGCTGGAGACCCAGAGAGCAGCAGATGCAGCAAATCACGCAGGCATGCTGATAACTCTGGAGCCGGGAAAACAGGAACAGGAGAGGAGGGGGAGCACGCTCGCCTGATCATCACATCTGTGCCAATATATAGATAACGAAATTAGATTATAACTTATGTTTTGAAAATGCCTTATTTGTTTATACAGATAATTCTGGTACACAGAGAGATTTTTACTATATTCTGAATTTACTCCTTTTTATAGTAAATCTTTTATTCATCAATGTAAATTTAGCAATCAAAAAACCTTTATTTAAAATGTTTACATTAGATTTCAATCTTTATATTCAAACTATTATTGTTCTGTTATTATGTTATTGTTATGTGTGGTAAAATACCTTTATAAAGGATGAGGCCAGATGACTGGACAAACACAGCTTGTTGAAGACGTCAGAACAGCCGACACACAGCAGGCACCAGCAGAGGGCACCGGTGGAAGAGGCCGCATCATGGATGCCCTCTGCTATTTATAGGGCGGTGCAGTGGCGGAACAGGAAGTGCTCACACAACAAAACCTAAAATAGGACGGACGGGTGACTACCGTCCTGCCCACACGGCACGGTGGATTATTCTGCCACTTGATAAACTAAGAAAAGTCCATTAGTAAACTAAAAATTACTGCCGTGTTCCCAAACTGAATAAAACAAACAAAATAATGCCATTTTACAACATACATAAACATAAGAACATCAGAACTATTAACACAAAATTTACAGCACTGTTCATTGGGCAAGAGGAGCAGAACTGGCATGGGGAGGCCCAGGGCAGCCTCTCAGCAAGCGTGCCCCTGGAAGCAGCAGGCCTCGGGACGATGGCTGATCTCCCGGACGAAAGCGCCTCTCCTCATCACCACCGACTCTCGCTCTCGTCCAGCCCCGTCACCAGAAGCCTCTTCCTGGACACTCTAAAGCTGATTGGCGTGCCTCGCCGAGCCATCCGACAGCTTGAAGTACGCTGCGCCCAGCTTAGCCACTATGCTCAGGCACTGCTGGTGTTTCACTGGCTGTCGTCTGGCCCATCGTTGCCGTGGACTTTTCCCCACTTAAATCAACTTTTTCTCATAATTTGTGTGTCGTGCTAATTTAGGGCTTTTTTCTTGTACCTTTGAGACTTTACTCTGATAAATTTAGGAGGTTTTCCTCATAAATTACAAATCAAAAATAAAATGAGCAAAGTTGCAGTGTTTTCTGTTATATTCTAGCATATTTATAGCCTATTAATAGCCTATTTTCCAACCTCCACCCCAGGTGAAAACCTCATGTATTGTGAAACCTAAATGTTTGCAGGTATGCATCAACTCTGACTGAATATATTCAGACAGACCCCAAAACTATTCACACTGTTGCAGAATATTCCAGCTGAGGCTGGTGTCATACATCATATTGAGTGTGTTCCCTGTAGAAAAGCTGCAGCAGCCTCATGCTGTTGCCATAGGGAGGGACCTCTGTGTGTGTGTGTGTGTGTGTGTGTGTGTGTGTGTGTGTGTGTGCGCGCACCAGGGCTCCAGCCTGGTGGAGGGAGTGGGGGGGACCTGTGGTGAGAGGAGGGATCATACCATTTGGGTGGCGGGGGGGGGGGGGCGGATTTCATTTTTATTTTTAACACTAGAAGTCCCAGAGAGGGGCCATTTGGCCTTTTTGGCTAGAAAACCCATAGGGGGACCATCAAGTGGCCACAAGAGGGCTAATGTCTGGGACTTCTAGTGTTTTTAATTCTTGAGAATAAATCTAAAGGTGGTGGTAAGGGAATGTATTGAAATAAATAAAGTATTTTAGGTAAAATATTACTTTTAAGTATATTGATTCTCCCTATCATCGACATTGGTAGTGACATCCATCTCTGAGTTAACTCATTGATATCTGACATTAAGGCTTCATAGTTGACACTGGCGACTGATTCTAGCTTAGGCACAATTTGGATTCCTAAATATTTAAACTGATTTACAACATTGAATTGATTTACCTCAGGGTCTGGGTAATTTCTCTGGGTCTCATTTAGCATTAATATTGAAGATTTAGTTTTATTTATTTTATATCCTGATATTTCCCCAAAATTCTTTATTAAATTCAACAAGGTTGGAATTGATTTTTTTAGATTCGACATAAACAAAATTATGTCATCGGCATACAGGGAGATTTTATGTTCTGTTGGTCCAACTTTAATTCCATATATTTGTGAATGTAAACGTATCGCTATCGCTAAAGGTTCAATTGCCATAGTAAACAGTAAAGGTGAAAGTGGACAGCCTTGTCGACATCCTCTATTGATTTTTATTGGTTTTGAAATATTGTTATTTGTTAGGATTTCTGCTGTAGCATTATTGTATATTATTTGAACCCATTTTATGAATTTATTTCCAAGTCCAAACCTTTGTAGGACTTCAAAAAGAAAGGGCCATTCAACTCTATCAAAGGCCTTTTCGGCGTCCAATGATAGGAGAGCTGTATCCGGTGCTTCTTTATTAAAATAAATAATATTAAATAGTCTTCTTACATTATGGAAGCCTTGTCTTCCCTTTATAAAGCCATTCTGATCTCGATTAATAATATTTGGTAAAATTTCTTGTATTCGTCTTGCTAAAATTTTACAGATTATCTTAAGGTCGGCGTTTAATAGGCTTATTGGTCTCATATTTTCACATTTATTAGAGGGCTTACCTGGTTTTGGCAGCAGTATAATTAAGGCATTATTTATGTATGATGGTAAATTATTATTTTGAAATGCTTCTAAAACCATTTCCAAAAAAGGTTTTATTAATTTATTCTTAAATTTTTTATAAAGGTCAACTGGAAGACCATCTGGTCCTGCACTTTTTCCTGATTTCATATTATCAATGGCTAGCCCAACTTCTTCTTGACTAATTTTAGACTCCAATATCTCCCTGTTTTCATTTGGAATACACGGTATAGATAGTTCGTTCAAAAACCCACTTAGTTTTGTTAAATCAAATTCATTTTTAGTATCATATAATTTTTCATAGTAATCTCTAAAGGCTCTATTAATTTCTAAAGGATCTATAACTACCTGTCATTTACTTATAATACTAGTAATTGGTGTTTTAGTTTCTAATTGTTTAATCTGCCATGCCAATAATTTTCCTGATTTTTCACCTTGTTCATAAAAACATTGTTTCAATCTTAGAAGACTCGAGGCAGCTCTATTCGCTGATTTTTTGTCGTATTCAGCTCTCAAAATCAGTAATTCATTCTCCAACCTTGGATCACTTCCTGCATACACTTTTTCCTGAAGACTTTTCATTTTATGTTCCAATTTAGCCCTCTCCTCTCGAGTCTTCTTAGATTTTGATCCTGTATAACTAATAATATGTCCCCTAATAAAAGCTTTGAAAGCCTCCCACTTTACACATGCTGATGTTTGTGTAGTATTGATGTCAAAGTACTCGTCTATCTGTTTTTCTATATACTTGACAAATTCCTCATCCTGAAGCCATTTATGCTGAAATTGCCATCTACCTGATTCCTTTGTCAATTTTTTATCTACATACAGTATATTAGACAACAGGGTGCATGATCAGAGATCACGATGTTATCATAAAAGCAGTTTTGAATCTTGGATCTTAATTCTGTGGAAATCAAAAAATAATCAATACGTGAGAATGTCTTGTAGGTACTGGAATAACAAGAGTAGGCTTTAACTTGTGGTTTCATTTCTCTCCATATATCTAACAATCTCATTTCTTTCATAAAATGATTAATAGTCATCCTACATCCATTGTGCGTACAATCCAGTCCTGTTGATCTATCTATACCTGGATTCAATGTACAATTAAAATCCCCTGCTATTATATGTTGCCCTGTAAGTGATGATAAAATAAGAAATAAATTAGCAAAGAACTTTTGGTCATCTATATTGGGACCATATAAGTTCACAAGATTTATATTTTCTAATAGCAAAGAACCTTGAATGATTACATATCTTCCAAGTTTGTCTCCGATTACATTTTTCACTTGAAAAGGGACTGATTTATGTATGAGAGTCATAACTCCCCTGGCCCGGGATGAGAATGATGAGGTGAAGACACTTCCTTGCCATCTACTCCTAATTCTTTTTATATCCTCCTCTATTAGATGAGTTTCTTGTAAAAACACAATTTTTGAACCCATGTCTTTTATTTTATTCATAACTTGTTTAAGTTTTTTTAAATTTTGTAGACCTCTGCAATTCCATGAAGTTAAATTAAGATTAACACTTTGGTTTATGATCAATAGAGAGTTTGGGATTACCTTGCAGTGTAAACATGCTCATACAGAGAAGCAAAAACATGAGTGGTTGAACATTCATCCTACAAACTACACACAAACAAATTCCCCCTTCCCACACTTGTGGCGAACCCCCCAAAATCAAAAGAAAAATTCCGTCTCCCGATATAACCATCGACCGTTCCACACCCACGAGGAACAGCCAAAGCCACTCCTTCTTCATCCTCCCAATCACCCTAACTCTACTGCTTTTAATGACGTAACATTAACTCTCCTCTGTAGTTTTCCAACTTAACTCCAAAATTTTTAACAACTTTGTACATCATAGTTTTTTTTTGTTTGTTTTGTTTTTGTTTTTTTTAATATATAATACAATCTATATTTTGTAAACTTGCTATTTACTTCAAGTCAGTCAGATGCCTGTGCAAATGCTTAATTATTCTACCTTATATTTTGTTCATGCTTAGCTCCCACCAGTCTCTTCTTCTTCTTTGATCTTCTTGATGAACTCCTGCGCCTCCTCTGGGGTCTTGAAGATGTGGGTTCTGCCCTCATACGTGGTCAGCAGTCTCGCAGGATAGATTACACCATGACGAATCCCAAGGTTGCGCAGCTCCTTACGTATGGGATCAAACTGCTTCCTCACTTGTTGGATTCCTGTGGCCAAATCTGGGTAGAACCGCACCTGCTGATCCTGGTGTTTAATCTCTCCTTTAGCTCGTGCAGCGTTGAAGATCTTCATCCTGTCTCTGTTGCTAAGAAACTTCATAATTAAGGTCCTCGGCGGTCCCTTATCTCTCCGTGGGCCAATACGATGTGCTTTTTCCAGAACCACTGCTGATTGCAACTCCTCGCTGCCCAGCACCTCCGGAATCCACTTTTCCAGAAAGGAATATACGTCCCGACCTTCTGATTCCTCTGGAAGACCCACCAGCCTCAAGTTATTCTGTCTCGACCGAGATTCCAAATCCAAAATATTATCTTCTAGACATTTATTTTTTTTTTCCAAAGTGCGCACCTTTAATTGAAGACGGGTGATGTCATCTTCAGCACTAGCGAGACGGAGCTCCATCTGCGCCGTTCGTTCTACACAGTCACCCAATTCCTTTCTTATTCCTTCCAACGCTGTCATAATCCCATCAAATCTAGAGGAAAAGTCCGCTCTCATTGAACTCATGGCAGCCATCAGCGCATCTGCGCCGCTCCCCGCAGATTTCGCACCGTTGCCAGCCTCCTCCGCCATATATGGAGTTTTGTTTGCTGCGTCACAGACCTGAAAGTCCGTTAATTTGGACTGTTTCGCCGGCTCACTTTTTCCTTTACCTGGTTTTCCAGCCTTAGGCTTCGCCGACATATCCTCGCCCAAACGCTGGGATACGTTCTGTCCCAAATGAGAGAGTTATTTGCCGATTTTTTTCTCCAGGAGCAGAGCAGAGTGAGACACGTCCGTCTTACGTGGCAGCCATAACCGGAAGTAGTTTTTAACTTTTAATATGACCCTTCTCTCTTACCTCTGGTTTTTCTCTCATCTCTTTGTCCTTTTATACCCTGATTGATGGAGCCTTGAGTATTTTTATCATGTTTATAATCAATTTCATGTGTGCTTGTGTTTGTGTCTATGTTGAATGTAATTTGTGGCTTGTATATATGGATGTCACCAGACTGCAAAACAAATCTACCTACGGGTACAAATAAAATAACCTGAACCATCACTCTCTAAAACACCGAAAACTAATGTACTAAACTGGCCTAACCGCTGCTCCTCCACATTGAAAGGAACCAATTGAGGTGGTATGGGCATCTGATTGGGATGCCTCCTGGACGCCTCCCACTTGAGAGGTGTTTCGGGCACATCCCACTGGGAAGAGACCCCGGGGCAGATCCAGGACTTGCTGGAGAGACTGTGTCTCCCAGCTGGTCTGGGAACGCCTTGGTATCCTCTCTGAAGAGCTGGAGCAGGTGGCTGGGGAGAGGGAAGTCTGGGCTTCTCTGCTTGAACTGCTGCCTCTGTGACCCAGACCTCCGGAAAAGTGGTAGAAGATGGATGGCTGGATTAACATCTGTTTGTTCTCTCCCATAGATTGAGTCCCCGTCATGCTGTTTGCTCTCTACATGTCTGTTCTTTTCTTCTTCTTCTCTATCCCCTCACCCCCCAGTCAGTCGCATCAGATGACTGCCCCTCCCTGAGCCTGGTTCTGCTGGAGGTTCCTTCCTGCTTAAAGGGAGTTTTTCCTCTCCACTGTCGCCAAGTGCTGCTCACAGGGGATTGCCTGATTGCTGGGGTCTTTCCGCAGTTGTGGGGGTTTCCCCTACAGTTGAAAGTGCTATGAGATGACTGTTGTTGTGAAATGGAGCTATATAAATAAAGTTGAATTGAATTGATTTGAATTGACGATGCCCAACTGCTCTAAGTTGGCAAACTCCTCGCACTGGCCATTTTAGCCACGTCCAGGTGGCGAGGTCACACAAACACTGGCGGGCCTTTCGTGGTTATGAAATGTTCAACCCCGTATTTCGTTACCATGGCCGAAAAAGTCAGGCCCGTGAGTTCTGGGAACTGTCCAAATAAATGCTGGTACTTACCCCCTGGAGCTATAACATTAGTCAGTGTTGTTGACCCAGTTCCCCGAGCCATGCAGGGAAGGGAGGTGAAAGAGACAACGTCCACTAAATGTCTGTTGGCAACATCTACTAATAACCCATAAGCACATAAAAATCTGCACTTTAAATGGGGGCAGAACATGCAGCTACCACAAAGTCCCAATGGAAATTGCATCTGTGCAAGCATATTGGCGTTAACCAAGATGGCGGCGCGTGCACAACGCGAGGCTCAGCGTCTTTTCAGATTTTGTGGATTAGCAGTGTTATTTCTGCTCATTTCGGGTATGTTCGTTCAGAACAGCCTTGCTTTCACATCTTACACCCGAGAGGAGCTTTTAGACATTGGATTACAAAATAACGATAACAATCTTTTTATCAGCAACCTACGTCTCATCCCTGAGCTCCGGAGAACACCCGATGCTCGGCAGGCTTCCCGGCCGACCGGAAGTGCTCGCAGGCGGCGTAGAGACCGTAAACAAAGGCGGGGTAAGCGCAGTGGGCTAAGAGCTAAGCTAAAGCTAACACCGTACCGGCTTTCTCTACCCAGTATTTTCCTCGCTAATGTACGGTCACTGGCGAACAAAATGAGTGAACTACGGCTTCGGATCACCAACAATAAGAGACTTATGAACTGCAATATCATGATTTTCACGGAAACATGGCTACATAGTGGAATACCCGACAATGCTATTGAGCTAGCCGGCCTACACACGCTCCGAGCAGACAGAGCAGCAGAAGACTCCGGTAAGACCAGAGGTGGAGGATTGTGCATTTATATTAACAAGGCTTGGTGCACGAACTCTGTCACTGTTGAGAGACACTGCTCAGCTAACCTGGAGTTTCTCATGGTTAAGTGTAGACCTTTCTATCTGCCACGCAAGTTCACTTGTACCATCATAACAGCTGCTTACATTTCTCCGGATGCTAATGCTAAGCTTGCTATGAAAGAACTGCATGCAGCTATTAGCAAACAACAAACTGCACACCCAGAGGCAGCATTTATTGTGGCGGGTGATTTTAACCACTCTAACCTCAAGACAGTGCTTCCTAAATTCTACCAGCATGTCTCCTGTCACACAAGAGGGGACAAAACATTGGATCATGTTTACACCAATATTGTGGGAGCCTACACAGCAACTCCCCTCCCCCACCTAGGTCAGTCTGATCACTTCTCCTTGTTCCTTACCCCCAAGTATGTGCCGCTCATCAACCGGGTGAAGCCATCAGTGAGGACCATCAAAGTGTGGCCAGAGGGGGTTGACTCTGTACTCCAGGAGAAGTTTAGGAACACAGACTGGAGTATGTTCACCTCTCAGGTTACCTGTGGCTCCCACATAAACATCGACTCTTACACCCACTCAGTCCTGGACCATATCAACACCACCATTGACAGTGTCACCACGGAAAGACAGATCACCACGTACCCAAATCAGAAGCCGTGGATGAACAGAGAAGTGCGGCTTCTACTAAAGGCACGTAACAATGCCTTTAGATCTGGTGATGCACAGGCCTACAGTTCATCCAGGGCAGATCTGAAGAGGGGCATCAAGAAGGCCAAGCACAGCTACAAGCTGAAGGTGGAGGAACATTTTGGGGACTCTGACCCCCGACGCATGTGGCAGGGCATTCAAGCTATCTCTGATTATAAGCCCAGCAACTCCATACCTATAGCCATGACTGTGCCCTTTCTCAATGAGCTAAATGACTTCTATGCTCATTTTGACAAGGACAATAATGAAAAGAACATCAATTTCCCACCCTCTGACGACCTCCACCACCTCACACTCACCCACACCGACGTCCGTAACGCACTGAGTCATGTCAACGTACGTAAGGCTGCTGGCCCTGACGGCATTCCTGGGCGTGTGCTGAGGGCATGCGCTGAGCAGCTGGCAGGGGTCTTCACAGACATCTTCAACCTGTCCCTGGCCTAGGCCGTGGTACCAGCGTGCTTCAAGACCACTTCAATAGTACCAGTGCCGAAACATTCAACACCATCGTGCCTAAATGACTATCGCCCTGTGGCACTGACGCCCATAGTCATGAACTGCTTTGAGCGACTGGTCTTGGCACAGCTCAAAAAATGCCTGCCCCCTACACTGGACCCTCACCAGTTTGCCTACCGGAGCAACAGGGGTACAGAGGATGCGGTTTCTACAGCGCTGCACTATGTACTCTCACACCTGGATGACAAGAACACCTACGCAAGAATGCTGTTTGTTGACTTCAGCTCAGCATTCAACACAGTTATCCCTTCCAAGTTGCTCACTAAACTTGGGGACCTGGGAATCAGTACCTCCACCTGCAACTGGATCATGGATTTTCTGACCAACAGACCCCAGCATGTTAGGTCAGGCCCCAACCGTTCTTCCGTCATCACACTCAACACTGGTGTACCACAGGGCTGTGTGCTCAGCCCATTCCTCTACTCCCTCTTCACCCATGACTGCAGGCCTATGTATGGATCCAATTCCATCATAAAGTTCGCAGATGACACCACGGTGATTGGACTCATCAGAGACAACGATGAGTCAGATTACAGGGCAGAGGTTGAGCACTTGGCTACTTGGTGCGCTGACAATAACCTGCTCCTTAACACCAGCAAAACCAAGGAGCTCATAGTGGACTACAGGAAGGAGAGGGGAGAGACACATGACCCCATCCATATCAATGGCATAGCTGTTGAACGTGTCCCCAGCTTCAAATTCCTGGGGACCCACATCTCGGAGGACCTGTCCTGGTTAGTTAACACCACCAGCCTGATCAAGAAGGCCCATCAGTGCCTCTTCTTCTTGAGGACACTGAAGAAGAACCATCTGTTAACTGACATCCTGGGCAACTTCTACCGCTGCGTGATAGAGAGTACCCTGACCAACTGTGTCACAGTCTGGTATAGGAGCTGCTCTGTCGCTGACCGTAAGGCGCTGCAGCGGGTGGTGAAAACCGCCCAACGCATCACAGGGACTCCACTACCAGTTATAGAGGACGTCTACAGGAGAAGATGTCTGCGCCGGGCACGCAGCATTCTTAGGGACTCCAACCATCCTGCTCATGGACTGTTCCAGCTTCTCCCCTCCAGAAGGCATTTCAGAAGCCTTCGGACTAGAACCAGCAGGTTTAAGAACAGTTTCTTTCCAACAGCTGTCACGTTATTGAACTTAGTTCCCTGCTGACTCTCTTACCATCATCTCTTACCATCCTCACCTGTACATAACTGCCCATCTAACTTATTGTACATTATTTGCACATAACAGTACTCCTAACTTTCTGCACTGCTGCATATATTTGCATATATTTGCTTAAATTGCACATACTGTTAATTACTGTATATACTGCACTGCTGTCCTTTGCACTTCTGATTGGATGCTAAACTGTGTTTCGTTATCTTGTATTCATACATGTGTAATGACAATAAAGTTGAATCTAATCTAATCTAATCATATCGTCAGCGTCCGTTCGCCAAACGTCCTAATGGTCCTAATTGGCGGCCATGAGCTCTGGACCACTGCCTCCTACTGACCTGTCTACACTGACTGACAGGATGAGGTTCTTCTGGGAGCCGGAGTCCACCAAAAACTGTCTCCCTGAACGTGTGTCCGTGACATAAAGCAACTTGTTCCTGTCGCCAGTGGTTGCAGCTGCTACTGACTGCCGGCCGTGCCGTCTTCCCGGCTTCTTGAATTGTCATGGCGGCAGGCAGTGTTGGGCATTCGAGCCAAAACTGCGATGATAGAAACAGATCGCCCCATTCCTTCGTCTCTTGGTGTCCGTCCCGGCTACCACCAACGGCTCCTCAACCTTGCTGGAGTCCCTCATGGATGTGATGCCACTGCCTGCACGCTGAGAGTTGTGGTCACCAAAATGATGCCGTCCGCTTCCTGTGCCAGGGTGCAGTAGTCTAATTCTGATTTACTACATTTACAAAAAAGGTCACAAAATTACATGAATAAATTTAGAAATATATCAAGAAAAATCTTCAGAATCAGCTTTATTGCCAAGTATATTTACAAGTAAACATACGAGGAATTTGACTTGACATTGGACACGCACGTCAGGCCCATCCAATGATGCGGCGCCATGCAAGGCGCCTGTCATACAGTGGAGGTAAAGAGGGGAAGGGAGGGGGAGGAAAACACAATAGGAGAGAGAAAAAAACATAGTTAATCAGAATAACGCTCGTATAAGCTCATATAAAGCTCAATGAGCCAAATTTTGACTACACAGAAAAAAAAACCTTCTATGCACAATTAGCAGACAATATAGATCACACAAACAAGAGTTGAGAGAGGCAGTGTATATATGAGTCAGTATATATGTGTCAGTTTGTGTAATGTTGTGTGCATTTGTGTAGTGTAGGTGTGACAGTTGCTAGTGAACAGCAGAGGGCGCCTCCAGGCAGTAGATAGATGTTAAAGTCATGTGACTTATAAACAAGTCCGGAGTCTGTCTCTTCGCTTGCAAATGAAGGCACATGGACTGTCCCTGAGAAGTTCATCCGCTGAACACAGCAGCTGTCTGTCAATTGTTTGGGTTAAGAGCCGCTCCTACCGCTTATCTTCATCAGGAGGAATGTAAATACCGGGCACCAAAGAAGGTCAAATCTGCACAGTGCACTCAGAGAATAGAATTTCCTCACCCGAGCAATTCTGTGCTTCAGAATTTCCATGTGCAGGCTTAAACATTAACATGTTCTGAAGAGCACTGGCGACTTCAAGATGTATTCCACCATCTGAATCTCCATTCAGTTCACCATGCCGCCTCGTGCCCTCCCCAACTGGTCGAATTGGTGAAGGAGCTTGCCTGGATCCGCATTTTGAACAGCTCTCCACCTTCCTCAATTTTGAAACAAACACCAGGAAACTCCAGAGCCAAAAATAGAATCCTGTGTCATAGCCAATACAGTGATCCCTCGCTACTTCGCGTTTTACCTTTCGCGCCCTCAGTGCATCGCGGATTTTTCAAAAATATTCATCAAAAATTCAAAATTGAGAAAAAATGGCACGAAAGTTGCCCGGGCGCTAGCAGAAGGCAGGGAGACTACATTAGAACATCAGGTATCAACACGGAGAGCCCGCACAACTCAAAATCCACCTCTCTGACCACCGTTCCACTCCTCTCCGCCCACCTCTTCACCGCTCGGGAATCTCGCAAGCTGATTGGCCGAGACGTTTTACCTCGCAAGCTGATTGGCCGAGACGTTTTACCCAGCTTCTCTACCTGCAGAGTGCCCATACCCAGCGAAGGAAGACCGCATTCATTGTTCTTTATCGCTCGTGTTGCTTAGTGGCACTTTTCGCTGTTCTCTTGTGCCTTTTTGTGCAAAATAGTGCTTGTGACACCCTTGGGGGGGGGGGTGACGCTACTTCGCGGTTTTTCACTTTTCGCGGTCGGTTCTGGTCCCCATTAAACGCGATAAGTGAGGGATCACTGTAGATGTCTTCTGCATCTCCAGTCGAATCATACACTCAGCAGGTTCCAATTCTTGGGCTCCCCCTTGGCCCGATTCTTGTTGAAAAAATAGTGACAATAACACGTTTAAGCCGCTACCAAATCCATAATTTCCGTTTAGATTAAGATTCAGCAGAAGAAGAGCGACTAAACACAGACAAAAATGCAACATTGCAAGCTGGGATCAGAAGGGAAAAGAGAGGATTAGAAAAGGCGTCTGCTCTCTCTCGAAGACGGAAGTGAAGGATTCATGTGATGAAAATTCCAATTTTATGAACAAAAAATTTACATTTACAAAGAAATCTGCAAAAAATATCTGGGAAAATTATTTCAAATTACATTAAAAAAATTGCATATTTACCATAAAAAATAGTAAAATTACAAGAAAAAGGGCGCAACTTTACACAAAAAAGCTGTAAATTTATGAAAAAGTAGAAATTTACATGAAAAAAATCTTTATAGCAATAACCATTGTATCTGAATGCAATGATAAAGGTTGTAAAATAGCCTCCTGTCTTGCAATTCACTGGATTTATAACATCACTTTATTCTGAATCCTTAGTTTTTTATGGAAACTAAAATCTGAGCCAAAGGACGTCTGAGCTGGGGCTGGAACTCACAGCCTCTCACATCAGAGTCCGTCACTCTACTCATGTCACTCAGAGGCTCGATCACTTTGCAGATCCAAGAGAAATATTTTTTATTTATAATCCTTTATTAGTCCCACAGTGGGGAAATTACAGGACATCCACCTGGATGGATGAGGCAGCCACGGTGCAGCGCCAGTCCCTTCACCATTCACACACATTCACACCTAGGGCCACTTTAGAGTCTCCAGTTAAGCTAACCTGCATGTTTTTGGCCTGTGGGAGGAAACCAGAGTACCCGGGATAAACCCACGCAGACATCAATCAATCAATCAAGCAACTTTATTTATAAAGCACTTTAACCTCTTGCACTCCGTTGTACCGCGGGCGGGCAAGTCTCTGCGTCCCAGAGCACACGAGGGCGCTCTCGTGCACCCTCGTGCGCTCTAGGACGCATGATGGAGCTGCGTCCAAGCGCACACTGAAAATAAAAGCTGCATTTCCGTTCTTCCACTGCAGACACAGCCGCGAACAGATTAGTTCATCTGATTGACCTCTCATTCGACTAATAAGAGCCTTGAATTGGGTTTCTGAAACCTTGAAGAACCAATGACTGAAAACCTAGCAAGAAGGACCCGCCTACCAAAGCTGTGAATGCAGGAAGAACCGTCACAGACCCAGCAGCACGGAGACCACCCACAAGTGCTACCTGTGTGACAGGGACTGCCATTCGCACATCAGCCTCTTCAGTCACAGGCGGTGCTTTTTTTTTTTTTTTTTTTTATTCGAGCAGAATAGACGTTTAGGATTCTCTTCCATGGTCATCATGGACCGACGGAGGCCGACGACGAAGGTCGTAAATCATTTGCCATAATCATGGAATTATGTTTTGACCGGGTCGCGAGACCAGAACCACGAGTGGACCAGCGTCGCGTTCGTCTGACAATGAGGAAGAGAAGTTCTCCAGGACGCTGCTGTGAAGAGGTAAGGTGTTATAAGCTAAATTATTCTTTATCCCTGAAAATTGTAATCAAAAATGACTTTTGACCGATCGGTAAATTACAACTGTGCGGCGCATGAAGTCCGAAGTTTGTGCGCCGCAGTACACGGGTCATGCGCCGCGTCCAGACCGTGAACGCCCCCCCCCCCGCTACTCTTCTGTAGCGAGGGGGGGGGAGCCGCGGTGACTGCGCCGCTGCCGCCACATGACTATTCCGTCATGTAGCGATGGCCGATGTCCGTCCTCTGTAGCGAGGCGGGGGACAACCCCCCCCCCACACACACACACACAGCCCTGAATGTCACCTTTCATTAGAGCCCAAGATGAAGCTTCTATATTGAATCATTCAAAAGTTACAGACGTTTTTCCAAACTGTGCCATTTGGCACAATTTGGCACAGTTCCAAAATGCCTGGGAACAACCTGAGAAAAAAGCTGTGTAATATATTCATTTTTTGTGGTATTGTTACAAAATTTTGACCTCAGCTGGATAGCACTTGGTTCTACATTTCTGTTGCATTTTCCAGCCCGGATCTGAAGCTGTGTGTTATTTGCAAGCATTTGTATCCAAAAAAACACCCAGGCCAAATTTATTTTCTTCAAGTTCAGTATGTTTAGATGACTGTAACTCAGTGGCCGGAGCACTTAGAGAGATTATGACTGTTTTGCCAAAAAATTCAAAGTGTTTTCTTTTAAATGAGACCAACCCCATGAAGATGCTGCAAAGGGTTGAAGAACAGCTTTCGATTTACTTTGGGCACGTTATTTTTTGGCATTTTTAGGGAAATTGACCGGAGTGCAAGGGGTTAAAAGCAACACTCGCTACACAAAGTGCTGTACAGCAAGAGAACATAAAAGCAGGGCACTAACACAAAGGGTGCTAACACAAGGACCACAGTAAAAAAAAAAAAAAAATCATAAATAAAATAAAAAGTAAAATAAATAAAAATCCATTTCATTCAATAAAATCAATGTCTCATACTGGGTCGAAGGCCAGGGAGTAAAAATGTGTTTTAAGACGTGTTTTAAAAATGGACAGTGAAGGTGCTTGTCTGATGTCCAGGGGTAAATCATTCCATAACCTGGGGGCCATGATCGAAAAGGCTCTGTCCCCTCTGAGCTTGCGCCTCGCCTTTGGTACCTCTAAAAGCAGCTGTTCAGCTGACCTAAGGGACTGGGTGGGAGCGTCGGGATGCAGAAGCTCAGAGAGGTTAGGTGGAGCAAAACCATTCAAGGATTTAAAAACAAATAGAAGAATTTTAAAATGAACTCTAAAATACATGGGCGGCCAGTGGAGTGAAGCTAAGATGGGTGTGATGTGATCTCTTCCACGTGTACCTGTTAAAAGACGAGCAGCTGCGTTTTGAACCAGCTGCAGATGGGAAAGAGTTGACTGGATGACACTGGCGTAAAGTGCGTTACGGTAATCCATCCGAGATGAAATAAAAGCATGGATTACTGTTTCCAAGTGTGGTCTAGAGAGAATGGGTTTTACTTTTGCTAAACTTCTTAGATGAAAGAAGCTGGATTTTACCACAGAACGAATCTGCACGTCTAATTTAAAATCATTGTCCATGATAAAACCAAGGTTCCTACAATTAGGCCCAGAAATATTTGGACAGTGACACAATCTTCATGATTTGGGCTCTGCATGCCACCACATTGGATTTGAAATGAAACAACTACAACGGAATTGAAGTGGAGACTTTAAGGTTTAATTCAAGGGGTTGAACAAAAATATATGATTAAACATGTAGGAATTGTAGCTATTTTTATACAAACGCTCCTCATTTCAGGGGCTCAAAAGTAATTGGACAAATAAACATAACCCTAAGTAAAATGTTACTTTTCAATATTTTGTTGAGAATCCTTTGCAGGCAATGACGGCCTGAAGTCTGGAACCCATGGACATCACCAAACGCTGGGTTTCCTCCTTTGTGATGCTTTGCCAGGCCTTTACTGCAGCTGTCTTCAGTTGTTGCTTGTTTGTGGGTCTTTCTGCCTTAAGTTTTGTCTTGAGCAAGTGAAATGCATGCTCGATTGGGTTGAGATCTGGTGATTGACTCGGCCATTGCAGAATATTCCACTTCTTTGCTTTAAAAAACTCCTGGGTTGCTTTTGCAGTATGTTTCCATCTGTACTGTGAAGCGCCGTCCAATCAACTTTGCTGCATTTGGCTGAATCTGAGCAGAAAGTATATCCCTATACACTTCAGAATTCATCCGGCTGCTTCTGTCTTTTGTCACATCATCAATAAACACAAGTGACCCAGTGCCATTGGAAGCCATGCATGCCCATGCCATCACACTGCCTCCACCATGTTTTACAGAAGATGTGGTGTGCTTTGGATCATGAGCTGTTCCAATTCTTCTCCAAACTTTCTTCTTCCCATCATTCTGGTACAGGTTGAGCTTAGTCTCATCTGTCCAAAGAATGCTGTTCCAGAACTGGGCTGGCTTCTTCAGGTGTTTTTTGGCAAAGTCAATTCTGGCCTTTCTATTTTTGAGGCTGATTAATGGTTTGCACCTTGTGGTGAATCCTTTGTATTTACTCTCATGAAGTCTTCTCTTTATGGTAGACTTAGATACTGATACACCTACTTCCTGAAGACTGTTCTTCACTTGAGTGGATGTTGTGAAGGGGTTGTTCAGGATTATGCGATCCTCCACCACTGTTGTCTTCCGTGGACGTCCAGGCCTTTTTGAGTTCCCAAGCTCACCAGTGCACTCCTTTTTTTCTCAGAATGTACCAAAGTGTTGATTTGGCCACTCCTAACATTTCTGCTATCTCTCTGATGGATTTCTTTTTTTTTTCAGCCTCAGGATGGTCTGTTTCACCTCCATTGAGAGCTCTTTTGACCGCATGTTGTGTGTTCACAGCATCAGCTTCCAAATGCAAACGCCACACCTGGAATCAACTCCAGACCTTTTAACTGCTTAACCCCTTGCACTCCAGTCAATTTCCCTAAAAACGCCAAAAAATAACGTGCCCTAAGTAAATCAAAAACTGTTCTTCAACCCGTTGCAGCATCTTCATGGGGTTGGTCTCATTTAAAAGAAAACACTGAATTTTTTGGCAAAACAGTCATAATCTCTCTAAGTGCTCCGGCCACTGAGTAACAGTCATCTAAACATACTGAACTTGAAGAACATAAATTTGGCCTGGGTGTTTTTTTGGATACAAATGCTTGCAAATAACACACAGCTTCAGATCCGGGCTGGAAAATGCAGCAGAAATGTAGAACCAAGTGTTATCCAGCTGAGGTCAAAATTTTGTAACAATACCACAAAAAATGAATATATTACACAGCTTTTTCCTCAGGTTGTTCCCAGGCGTTTTTGAACTGTGCCAAATTGTGCCAAATGGCACAGTTTGGAAAAATGTCTGTAACTTTTGAATTACTCAATATAGAAGCTTCATCTTGGGCTCTAATGAAAGGTGACACTCAGGGCTGTGTGTGTGTGTGTGTGTGGGGGGGGGGTGTCCCCCCCACCCCTCGCTACAGAGGACGGACATCGCCCGTTGTGCAGCGGTCCGTCATGTGGCGATGACGCACAGCTGTAATTTACCGATCGGTCAAAAGTCATTTTTGATTACAATTTTCAGGGATAAAGAATAATTTAGCTTATAACACTTACCTCTTCACAGCAGCAGCGTAGCTGGCGAACTTCTTCCTCATTGTCAGACGAACGCAACGCTGGTCCGCTTGTTACGACTCATGGTTCTGGTCTCGCGACCCGGTCAAAACATAATTCCATTATTGCGGTTTTGCGCTTCCATGATTGCAGTTTTGACGAGTGATTTTTCAAAACAAATAACAGTAGTAATTCAGAAAGACTGGCGAACGCGTGTGTGTCACCCAGCCTTCGTCGTCGGCCTCCGTCGGTCTATGATGACCATGGAAGAGAATCCTAAACGTCTATTCTGCTGGAATAAAAAAAAAAAAAGCACCGCCTGTGGCTGAACAGGCCGATGCGCGAATGGCAGTCCCTGTCACACAGGTCGCACTTGTAGGTGGTCTCCGTGCTGCTGGGTCTGTGGCAGGTTCTTCCTGCGGGGCCTTTTTTCATCTGCTGCAGCAGTCTGTCTTCACCCAGCCTTACACAAAACAGCTTGCGAACTTCTGTGCTTCAATTGGCTCGCTGCATTCACACCGTTGGTAGGCGGGTCCTTAGATAAGATAAGATAAGATAAGCCTTTATTAGTCCCACAATGGGGAAATTCCAAATTCCTTCTTGCTAGGTTTTCAGTCATTGGTTCTTCAAGGTTTCAGAAACCCAATTCAAGGCTCTTATTAGTTGAATGAGAGGTCAGTCATATCTGATCTGTTCGCGGCTGTGTCTGTAGTGGAAGAACGGAAATGCAGCTTTTTTTTTTTCAGTGCGCGCTTGGACGCAGTGCCCTCATGTGTCCTAGAGCGCACGAGAGCGCCCTCGTGCGCTCTAGGATGCAGAGACTTGCCCGTCCGCGGTCCACCGGAGTGCAAGAGGTTAATTGATGACAGGTTAACGAGGGAAGAGCCCATGCAGCCTTGTTATTTTTTTTTTTTTGCGCCTTCTGAGACAATTGTCCAATTACTTTTGGTCCCTTGAAAAAGAGGCGGCTACGTATTAAAGAGCTGTAATTCCTAAACCCTTGCTCCAATTTGGATGTGAATACTCTTAAATTACAGCTGAGAGTCTGCACTTTAAGCCCATATTGATTATATAATTGTATCCTGAATATGTTTTCGTAAACAGCTAAAATAACAAAACTTGTGTCACTGTCCAAATATTTTTGGGCCTAACTGTAGCTGTGGATTTAACATAAGGAGTAAGGGGGCCCAAGTATACAGGAAGGGACTCACAGGGGCGACTAGGGCCAAACACCATCACTTCGATCTTCTTATCATTAAAATTTAGGAAGTTTAGGGCCATCCAAGACTTTATGTCTTCAATGCACGCCAGGAGTGAGTTTACTGATGAGGCAGCTTTTTGTTTTAGAGGGACATAAATCTGACAGTCATCAGCATACAGGTGGAAAGAGATACCATGCTTTTTAAAAATGAAACCCAGTGTAAGTATGTACAGAGAAAAAAGCATGGGCCCTAGAATTGACCCCTGTGGGACCCCGTAAGGCAGAGGAGCAGAAGAGGATTCAAACCCAGACATGCTAACTTTAAAAGTCCTGTCTGACAGATAAGATAAGATAAACTTTATTGTCCCTCAAGGGGAAATTTTTCTTGGGCTTGTCACCCATGCTGCAACCACACAATCCACACATACACAGTGGATGTAGTACATAATAAATGAAATAAAACCCAATAATAATACAAGTACATACATACATAAATATATAACAGCAGTCATTAAGAACAGGAGTTATAAGTGTCCCTGACCTATTTATCTGAGTTTAAAAGTTTTACTGACGTCGGGATAAATGAGTTCTTGTATCTATTGAAGCTGCACTTGGGGACTCTGTATCTCCTCCCTGAGGGCAGCCGCACATATTCATTGTTTAGTACATGGCTCATGTCGCTGATTATTTTTTGAGCTTGTCTACAGGCTGCCTGGTCGTGTAAGATCTGCATGGGTAAATACTCTTTAACTCCAATAATTTTCCATGCTGTGTGAATTAAACGCAGCACTCTGTTCTTTAGTTTCACAGAGAAGATGCCAAACCAAGCTGTAATGCTGTATCTAATACAGCTCTCCAACACAGCCTGGTAAAATATTAGCATAATCCTTTTATCAACGCCATGTATTCTTAATCTGCGCAAGAAATGCAGCCGCTGTTGTAGTCTACTGCAGAGGTAATCAATATGTGTGCTCCAGGTTAATGAATTGTCAATAAATACTCCCTAATATTTATAGGAACTAACCTGTGTTATAGTGTGGTTGTGGATGACCACAGGCCTGTGGTCACTAACTCCCCGAGGGTCAAACACCATCTCCTTTGTTTTATCAGTATTCAAAATGAGATGACTGTCATCACACCAATTGACAAACCTCTGAATTTCTATAAAATAGCTTGACAGATCATGAGTCTTTTGAAGTAGTGATAAAATAGCAGTGTCATCAGAAAATTTAATAATTTGATTGCCTGGATAGACACTTCTGCACTCATCAGTGTACAAGGTGAACGAAAATGGTGAACTAACACAGCCTTGGGGAGCTCCTGTGCTGAGGGTTCTAAATTTAGATAAAGTTCCATTTACACTAACTTGCTGTTTACGGTAAGTTAAAAATGAGTGGTATCATTTAATAATGACAGAATGCACTTTAAACTCATTTAACCTCTTAATTAAAAGGTGTGGCTGCAGTGTGTTAAAAGCTGAACTAAAATCAACCAATTAAAGACGTGAATATGAGGTTGTCTCCACCAAATGTTTAAACAGAATGAGTTAAGGTTAAAATGGCATCCTCTGTACTTCTATTATTTTTATCAGCAATCTGCAGAGGATCCAAAAGCCCTCCAAAATCAGTTTTCAGAATGTCAATGACAATCTTCTCGAGGCACTTCATTACCAGTGAGGTCAGTGCAACAGGACGATAGTCATTATTCTCTTTGCAGCTTGCTTTTTTCGGTACAGGAATTATAATAGAGCTTTTCCAAATTACTGGGACAGAACCCATATCTAAAGACTTCTGGTAGATGGGACTCCAGGCTTCTGCTAGCTCCTCACTACATGACTTCAGTAAGCGCCCAGAGATCCCGTCTGGTCCAGATGCCTTCCTGGGACACATACGTGAGAAAAATCTTTCCACAACATGCTGGTCAACTATGATTTTTTTCAGAGCCTAATACTGATATAGCGTCCAGAGCAACTTTTTGTTCATGAGAAAAATCTCTAGTCTCAAATCTGCAAAAGAAATTATTCAACTCGTTTGCCTTTTCTTCCTCATTCATTACATTAATGCAGCTTTTGGATGGAGTCATCTTTGTCATTACTTTAACTGAGTCCCACAGTTTCCTGGAACTTTTTCCTCAGCAATCAGATTCAGATTTCTTCCTCGTCTCATCTCTAGATGTTCTTAGTTTGTAATTAATTTCTTTCTGTATATTTTTCATACTTAACATGTCCCCATTCTTAAAAGCAATCTTTTTCTGTACTATGCACCGTTTTAATTCCTTGGAAATATAAGACATTATTGGGGTACACAGTGATTACTTTCTGAGGTAAAACATTTTCTTTACAGAATTTTATATACTCATTTATGGTATCTGTGGCCTCCTCCAACTCCAAGTTATGGAAGAGTCCCCAGTCGGTACAAGGAAAAACAACCTCTCCAAGTTTCTATGTCTTCATTGTCCCATATGAAGATTGTCTTTGTCTGTGGTTTGCTGCTTTTAAGCAAGGAATTGTAAGTAGGAATCAGATGAACAGCATTATGGTCTGAGGACCCCAAGGGAGGGCTTAACCCTTGCTATATAGGCGTTTTTGACGTTCCCATAGCATTTGTCCAAAATATTTTTCCCCCTTGTACTGCAGTTCACGTATTGGCTGAAGCCAGGCAGTGCCACATCCAGTTTGCAGTGATTAAAATCCCCTAAAATCAAACAAGGTGCTTCAGGAGTGCGTTCCAGTTGTCTGTATAGATAGATATAGATATAGATAGGATCTAAACCAGTTGAGAGCAGTGCCACAAATGCCCACTAGGTGCTGCAAACGGGAAATTAAAACATGATGGTCCACTGTGTCAAAGGCCGCAGTTAAATCAAGCAGCACAAGAACAGCAGATTCACTTGCATCACATGCCAAGAGAATATCGTTAAAAACTCTTAACAAGGCTGTCTCTGTGCTATGAAGAGCTTTGCAACCAGATTGAAAAATCTAAAATACTGTGTTCATCCAGAAAACATTTCAGCTTCATATAGACAATTTTCTCTAAAATTTTTAGAGAAATGGCAGCATGGAAATAGGCCTAAAATTTGCCAACATGGTGTGATTGAGACCAGGTTTCTTAATCAAGGGCTGTACTACTGCATGTTTAAAATTTGCAGGAACCACACCAGATGACAGGCTGCTGTTCAAGATGGTGAGAACTGACTGGCCTATACTGGGAAGCAGTAAAACAGCAGAACAAGGGACAGAGACAGAGGGATCAGAGGCAGGAGGTGAGATGAGAGCCCTGGTGGTGGCCACCTTATCAATAAAAAAGTTCATAAAATCATTGCATAACTCAGAGGAGGCTCCAAACAGTCAGTCTGTGGGGTGTTAAGAACAAAGTCTGTTTCGTGCTGATCGCATCACAGAGCTCTCCGGTAAGTCTATTGGAGGAGGAGTGTGCTTCTATATTAACAGCAGCTGGTGCTCTGATGTAACGGTGGTTTCACAACACTGTTCTACCGATCTAGAATTTCTCTCTGTTAACTGCAAGCCATTTTATTCCCCGCGGGAGTTCGCATCATTTGTTTTGATCGCTGTGTACGCCCCTCCCGACGCGGACGCGCGCGAGGCCCAGCGCGCGCTCGCAGATCACGTCCTACGTGCGGAGCGGAATTTTCCAGACTCCCTGGTTATTGTGGTAGGCGACTTTAACCAGAGCAATCTGAGTCACGAGCTCCCCCGATACAGACAGTTTATTAAATGTCCAACCAGAGGAAATAACACGCTGGATCACTGTTACACTACAGTGAAGGACGCATATCGCGCTGTTCCCCGCGCTGCGCTTGGACTATCTGATCACGTGATGGTCCACCTCATTCCCACATACAGACAGAGATTGAAACTCACTAAACCTGTTGTGACCACCACGAAGAAATTGACCAGTGAAGCTGGAGAGAAACTGAACACATGCATGGAAATAACTGACTGGGACATGTTTAAAGGAGCCACACATGATCTTAATGAGTACACAGACACTGTGAACTCATATATCAACTTCTGTGAGGAGAACATTCTCCCATCGCACACCAGACTGAGGTACTCTAATGATAAGCCCTGGTTCACTGCAAAGCTCAGACAGATCAGAAAGGAGAAGGAAGCTGCGTTGAAAAGTGGAGACAGAGACTGCTACAGGGAGGTTAAATATCAGTTTAACAGAGAGCTGAGGAGAGCTAAATCTGTGTATTCTGAGAGACTCCAGCAGCAGTTCACTGCTAATGACTCGGCTTCTGTGTGGAGAGGACTGAGGCAAATCACCAACTATCAGCCTCAGGCTTCTAAAGGTCAGGATGACAAAGCCCTTTGTCAAAAACTGTCCCAACATTACGCCCGTTTTGACACCTCGTCAGCTGTGTCCAACTCCCCCACTCCACCCAGCTCCACTGCCTCCTCGGCCCCTAATTCATCAAAAGCGGTCCCCCCTCCTCCTCCTCCCCCCCCTGCCCTTGTCATCAGTGAGCAGGACGTGCACAGACAATTCTCCAGACTGAACCCGCGCATGGCCCCCGGGCCAGACGGTGTGTCTCCCTCCACCCTGAGACACTGTGCGAAAGAGCTGGCTCCTGTCTTCACAGACATTTTTAACACCTCCCTTAAGCAATGCCACGTGCCGACCTGCCTCAAATCCTCCACCATCATCCCTGTCCCCAAGAAGCCACGGATTACTGGACTTAACGACTACAGACCTGTAGCGCTCACCTCTGTAGTCATGAAGTCCTTTGAGCGCCTGGTCCTGTCTCACCTCAAGTCCATCACCACTCCCCTCCTGGACCCGCTGCAGTTTGTCTACCGTGCCAACAGGTCTGTGGACGACGCAGTCAACCTGGCCCTCCACTCCATCCTGCAGCACCTGGACTCCCCGGGAACCTACGCCAGGATCCTGTTTGTGGACTTCAGCTCTGCATTCAACACCATCCGCCCCACTCTGCTCCAGGACAAGCTGTCCCTGCTCGGCGTGCCTGACTCCCTCTGCAGGTGGATCACCGACTTCCTGACGGACCGGAGGCAGCATGTGCGGCTGGGGAAGTCTGTCTCGGACTCTGTTAGCATCAGCATCGGATCACCCCAGGGCTGTGTACTTTCCCCCTTACTCTTCTCCCTTTATACCAACTCCTGCACCTCCTCCCACCAGTCTGTTAAGCTGATCAAGTTTGCGGACGACACCACCCTCATCGGGCTCATCTCCAACGGCGACGAGTCCGTCTACAGGAAAGAGGTGGCCCAGCTGGTGTCCTGGTGCAGCCACAACAACCTGCAGCTGAACGCTCTGAAGACAGCGGAGATGATTGTGGACTTCAGGAAAGTCACAACCCCCCTGCCCCCCCTCACCATCACAGGCTCTCCCATCACCATTGCAGATTCCTTCTGCTTCTTGGGCACCACCATCACCCGGGACCTCAAATGGGAGCCAACCATCAGCTCCCTCATCAAAAAGGCCCAGCAGAGGATGTTCTTTCTGCGGCAGCTGAGGAAGCTCAAGCTACCCACCAAGATGTTAGTGCAGTTCTACACGGCCATCATCGAGTCCATCCTCACCTCCTCCATAACCGTGTGGTACGCAGGAGCCACTGCCAGGGACAGACTAAGGCTGCAGCGCGTCGTGCGCACTGCTGAGAAGGTGATCGGCTGCAAGCTCCCATCTCTCCAGGACCTGTACATCTCCAGGACCCGGAGGCGTGCAGGCCGGATCATAGCCGATCCTTCATACCCTGGTCACGTACTGTTTGCCCCCCTCCCCTCAGATAGAAGACTTCGGTCCATTCAGACTAAAACCTCCCGGCACATGAACAGCTTTTTTCCCTCTGCCATCAGACTGCTGAACATTAAGTGACTTATTGACTCTCGTGCACTATATACAGCAGCTCATGTCATTCATCACTGTTTTTCTGTTGCATTATCGACTGCACTGTGGTACCCCATATTATCTGCTACTTGCTAATTTATTTAAATCTGCCTTGACTAGTATTACTCATTATTATTATTATTATTATTATTATTATTATTATTACTTATTATTCTACACTTATTGCATGTTTTTAGTCTTTTAGTTTTTTAGTTTATCTCTTTATCTCATCATGTTTTTAATGTTGCAGCATGGCACCGAGACAAATTCCTAGTTTGTGTACTACATGAACAATGGCGATAAATCTGATTCTGATTCTGAAAAAAGTCAATAGTGTTAAATAAAACACGTTGATTATGACAATGAGATAAAACAATATTAGCAAAATATTTGCTTTTTTCCTGCTTGACAGTATTTTGATGCTGACGCCAGCAGTCTTTTAAAATCTGCAGTGACACCTGCAGTTTGTCCTTCTTCCATCTGCGTTCAGCTCTGCGCCACTCCTGTCTGACTGCGCCAGTTCTGTCATTGAACCACGGCTCAGGTTTGGATCGAAGCTGCTTGGTTTTCAGTGGAGCCACAGAGTCCAAGATGGTTCGGCAGGAGGAGTGAAAGTGAGATGGAGCCAGGAGGGACACAGAGCTGGTCAAAGGCAGCGGAGAACTGACCGGCAGTGGAAGGGTTAAAAACCCAGCAGTGTGAGCGGCAGCGCGAGTTTTAGCTGCAGCGCGTGACAGATCAGCCTCAAATAATACAGGCAGATGGTCGGACAATACAGTGTCACAGATTTCTAAATTAACAACAGACAGGCCATACGAGAGGACGAGATCTAACGTGTGTCCGTGCTCGTGAGTAGCGCCAGTCACGGACTGCAGCAGATTTAGAGAATCAATGAGATTTAAAAAGTCTTTCACCAGTGACTTATCAGGACAACACACATGTATGTTAAAACCTCCTACGATAAGAACACCATCATAATTTGTAATAATACCAGCTAAGAAAATGGCAAAGTCATTTAAAAAGTCCTTATTATATTTGGGTGGTCTGGATATGACAGCACACAGTACAGGGATTATTCAACCCACCTCAAAGAAAGTCAGTTCAAAGCTGGAGAATGGAGAAGGTAAAAAGCACTGCTGACATTTATAGCCATTTTTCTAAACAGTTGCCGTTCCTCCTCCTCGTCCTGTTGTCCATGGGGAATTAAAATAACAGTAACCTGGGGGTAAAACTTTGGACAGAGCAGAGAGTTCACCCACAGTTTGCCAGGTCTCCACAACGAAAAAGAAATCCAGTTCCCGGGAGCTGATGAAACCCTTCAGGATGTAAGTTTTATTTGCCAGCGATCTGGCGTTTACCAGGCCAATCCGGGTTTGGAGCTGGAGCTGGAGCTGGAGCCTGGGCCTCAGCAGAACAGGAAACGTGCCGCAGTGGTCTCAGGTGCCAGGGATTTACCCCACGCTGGCGGGGCCTGGGAGAGTAGCAGCGCCAGGTCCGGATCACCTCACCAAGGCCAGTTACAGGGAGCAGGCAGGCATCAGCAGGATCCAGGGAACATAATCCACCCGGAGTCCGGGGAACAGAGAAGAAATGTGCCAGGCGGGCCTTCAGTTTCACCAGCCGACCGCTGCATTTCCCACGGCGACGGTGAGGCCTCTTTCTCCGCCTTCGCTCAGAGAGAGGGGCTAAGGCCCGATACAGGTAAGGCGGGATATCTGACAAGAGCGGAGGCTTCTGTCCACCATAATCAGATGAAATAAGATCCTCGGCAGAAAGTCTAAGATCCAACAATGTTTGGCGGTCATACACAAGTAAGGACTTGATTTCTTGAATGCCAATGGTTAAAAACAGTAAAAAAAAACAATATGTCAAATAGGTTCATTTTGTCTTCTTTTAATTATTTATCTTTTGTTCATATAACTGCATATAACTGCACTGCAGCCTTCGTCATGCAGTTGAAACATGTAAAGAAGGTAAAGACATCTCCTTTCTATTTTATTTTTTGTCTTTTATATGAACAAAAGATAAATAGTAAAAAAACAAGCAAAGCTGTCAGAGACAGACGGTCAGCCCCATACCCTGGCGCCATCTTGTCATTTGTACACAAACACTTATAGAAACTTCTATAGATTGTCCCCTGGTGAAGACGCCAGAAAACTCCCTTCATGCAGCAGCAGTTCTTCACACTTCAGCTCCCTGAATCTTTGGCTCATGTCGCTGTTTTTTCTTCTTGATTGTGATGTTTTTTCCTCTCCTCATCTGCCTCCAAGAGTGCTGGTAACGCTTCCTCAGACAAATAATTCTCTCTCTTTTCCTCCACTGCTCGTGGTCTCTGTGTTCAACACATGCTGTCTTAGTAGGTTTGCTGTGAACGTGCACGTCTGGAGGTCAGTCAAGTCTGAGTTGATCAAACAGAGTCATGACCGCAGTTCTGGAACCAGAAACTCAGAGGAAGTTCTGGCAGCTTGACTTAACCCTGAGTTCAGGGTTTATTTCAGGCTATGTTAACCCTGTCTTCTGGAACACCCCCCCTGCTCTGATCAACAGAGAATCAGGTGCACACTGCTCCCTCACTTGCTCTCTCGCTCGACCACTCGCACAGAGCATCACCTAGTTTTCCATTAGCGCTCCCTCTGCTGTCGGACACTATTGCATTTTTAAAAATGAAGTTTCAAATACAATCAAACATGATATAAATAAATAATTGATTTTGGAAATGGACTGGTGGGCCTCACTGTACGAGGGTGGAGGTGGTGGTTGGCCATCCCTGGCCTGTTTGCCCAATATGCTGCTGTGAAAACACGGTGCATAAGCTCCACAGAGGGGCTTCAATCAGGCTTTACCTGCTGTCCACCCGGCTGCTGTCTGGTCGGGGTACGCACCATTCCTCCAGCACCGTACACGTCTGTTTCCCCATCCAACAACACTCCACAGTGAGTGTATTACAGAGAGTAAGCAGTGCAGTCTGTCTCCGTTTCCCCGTCTGACAACAGTCCAGCACTGGTGTGAAGAGAGAGCCACACAGAGAGAGCAGCGGAGTGCTGAGATTGGACCTGTGGTGCACTTGATTCCTCACATGGCGTACACCTCTAGGGGGTTATATGAGTGGATGAATAAAGAAAACGAATATCGGTAAATGTAAATATAGTTTTGGTGTCCCAGCACCCAATGGTAACCTGTACCTATGTCACCCCATGAGTCCACAGCGCCTGTATTCTGGAGAGGGACTCGTGGATCTGAAACTCCACTGACCGTGTCGGGTGTGCATGATTCTTTCTTTACCTCCACTGGTAAGGGTCAGTTAAAAAAGGTCACCTTTGACCTCTTTTATGGTCAAGTGGTCAGTGAAACCATGTCAGGTGCACTCTTCAGGTATTGTGGCATCACCATGCAAGAGATGAGAGGCTGCGGTCAAGTGGCTTCTGAGTTACATACATACATACATCCCCACACCGCATAATCTCTTTTATAGATATATAGATGTATGTATGTATGTAACTAACTAAATAAGTGACCTTCGGCTGCACGGTGGCGCAGTGGTTAGCACTGCGGCAGCACAGTTTACCCTTGGCCGGGGGATTGTGGGGATCGTGGGATCGTGGGTTCGATCCCAGCCCCCGACCAACAGTGATCTGTGTGGAGTTTGCATGTTCTCCCCGTGTTGCGTGGGTTTACTCCGGGATTTCTCCGGTTTCCTCCCACATGCCAAAAACATGCATGTTAGGTTAATTGGCTGTTCTAAATTGTCCCTAGATATTTGTTTCCTATAGGCCCTTAGAATAGAGGGTTAGTATTAATGAAAGCGCTTTGAGTGGTCTTTGTGACTAGAAAAGCGCTATATAAGTGCAGGTTAGTTAGTTAGTTCATGTTGAGTGGTAGGAGTGTTTTCTGATTTGATTCTCTCTTTAGTTCATGTGAGTCTCTCCACCTTTTCTGTGTCCAGTTACTCTGAGATGTCAAATGTCTGATTATAAACCTGTTTGAGGCATAAAAATCAGTCCAAATCACCTTATTATTGACCCTGGTCTAGGAGAGTTTCTGATTAATTGTTTCCAATCAGGTCTGAATGATTTGACAAAAATGTGGAATTACCATGATGGCCAAAATCTGGTTTTGATGATTTCTGTCTTTAATGATGGTTTCAGGAGTCGACTTGCTTTGTTCTCAGTGAAAATGGAGAATAAACTGGTCATTTTAAAATCTTTATTTCTCCACTCAGATATTAAGGTGCATAAAAATACAGAAATATAAGTTTGTACAGTTCTGTTTAGAGAATATTATCTATACTATTTAAATCTAAACTGCGGTATTTTATGAATTTTCCTAACTGCAGACAGTGACATTGTGATTTGATGTTTCAAACAGAAATATTCATCAGTCTGCTCATGTAAACTCAATGTTTAATTAATTTATTAGTCCTTTGTAGGATATTTAAGTCCCAACAGCTCAGAGAAGAATTCCACCTTAACACAGCAGTGATGTTCAGTTTATTAATGAGGTTTTAGTTTGTTTTCTCCTGAGAGGTGTTTCTGATGTTTTAGTGTCCATGTAGCAACCATGAGAACATCAGAAGCACATGGAACACAGTCCAGAAGAAGAACACTAACTGAGGATTTGTGGTTTATTTCTCAGACTGACTGACATCATCAAGATGGAGGAAGAGGAGGACAGAGCAGAGTCTGGAGGATCCACAGGTCTGTCTATGAGGAGTGATTGGTCCAGAGATGATCCTCCAGCCTTCAGTGATGAACCTGGACCTTCAGACTCAAAGTGAGAATCAGTTTCTACTTTAACTGAGCTGCTGAAATATTAGTAGATGAATGTGAACTTGAACTTTCCTCCTCCAACTGTCAGGCTGCAGCACTGAGCCACAATTGCTAGAAGTGAATTTTTCTGGTTAAAGGAGCTCAGTAACGTCAGTAAACCTTTGTTAGAGTCAGACTTTAGTTAAATGAGCATTTATCTGGACTTGACCAAACTACTGCTACATGGTCCGTGCTGCCTGTAATCTGATTCCAGTGAGATAATAAATGGAGTAAAGTTGTGAGTTCCTTCTATCAGTCAGCAGGAGAACACGCCTCACTCTCCACGCAGTCACATCCCAGAAAAACTCTTCTGATGTGCTGATGGGTTTCAGCAGCAGAATTTGCTGACTCTCCTTTGATCAGTTGGTGTCTCTGCTGCTGACTGATGTTCAGACCCCTCCACCACCCCAGCATCCACCTGCAGGCTCCAGAGGGGAAGTTGACTGAATGTGTCTGAGCTCATAGAACAGAGGGAGAACGTTTTCTGGACTGTCAGTGATGTCAGTCAGAAGGTTCATGTTAGTATTGTTGGACCTCACTGCTTCCTTCAACTCTATTACCTTCATATCACAAACTGACTCTGACAAACTGCTTCATGCTTTCATCATCTGTCAGCTTAGATCAGGGGTGTCAAACTCATTTTTACCGAGGGCCGCATCAGCGTAATGACTGTCCTCAAAGGGCCAGATGTAACTTATAAATGTAATTAAATGTAATCGAATGTAATGTAAAATAAATGTAACTACTCCTTAATGTTAAATAACTCTGAATTTATTACTTATTCAAGTCACAAACATTGCAGTTGCATAGAAAAAATATGTTTGCTTGTTGCTCTGTTATAACATAAACCTTTTTAATTTGTCAGCTTATGAAACCCACATAACTCCATCAATCATGGATCAAACTATCCAAGTGAATGAAGAAAAATAACACAATAAATACCCATTAAAATTGGCTTAATTACTGTAAAATCAACAATTGTGAGCTGCTAAGAACATGTATGACAGATGTAGCATTTAAAAAAAAGGCTGCACACAGCCTTGCATTGAAAACATCTGTTCGCACAGATAGGTGCTCCCAAACAAGGACAGAATGGAGGTTGTCATCAGTGAGGCGTGATCTGTGCTTGTTTTTGTTCAGATTCATTAAGGAAAACATCTGTTCGCACAGATAGGTGCTCCCAAACAAGGACAGAACACAGGCAGCATGAAGTTGAAGCTGTGGCATCAAACCAGGGGGCAACAGACGGTAAAAGTCCTGGATTGCAGCATGCTGGAACTTTACTCTCAGGCCACTGTCACTCTGAAGCTCAATTAACTCCATCTGAAGGTGTTGGGGTGCAGTGCAGACATCGGTGGTGAAAGGATTGGCAAAGATGTCAAAGCCAGACTGCTGTGCTCTGAAGTCAGAGAAGTGCCGATCAAACTCAGTCTGTAACCGGCTCAGTTTGGTAGCCAACTGAGCACATGAAAAGTCACACCGTCTCATAACACAAAAGACATACCGGTCTTTCTCCTTGAAGCACAAACAAGTATTCGCCTTCCCATCTTTCTTGAAACAGTCTTCCGTCTGCATCAACTTTTCTCTTCCTGGACATTTTGGGATCATTATTTATTTCTGAATTCCACTCAGTAGCATTGATGTGGAAACACTGCCGTGTAGTGGCGGTGAGCCGTCACTTCACGGGTATCATAGTCGACAGGCATTGTGGGAAATGTAGTTTTTGGTCAAAGCACTCTTTTGACCTATTTATTTTTAGACACTCAGGCCTTTTAAGCTCTCGCGGGCCACATAAAATGACGCGGGCCTTGAGTTTGACATATGTGGCTTAGATTATAGCAGCAGCTCATTTACAGGATGGTTTTAGGTTCATCAGCCAGAGTTCTTCCATGCTCACAGATATTAATCCACTCCTGAAATCACTTCACTGACTCCTGCTACAACACAGAGTTCCTGTCAAAAACCATCAGTCTCTCACTGGTGTGGCCCCTCACTACATATCTGTCCCCCAACTGTTGGTAACCCAGTCAGGTTTTCAGTCTTTTAGCTCAACTCAGGATTAAATGACACTTCATGAACGTTCTATCAGTTATTGTTGTTCTTTCTCTAGAACACCAGTATCCAGTGTTTTATTCCTGAGGGTTTTTTTTTTTAACCTGTTCTGCAGACAGTGCATCTCCTCATACTGGGACCAGTCTGCTTCATCAGGATCCTCCTCCTGTCCCCAGTCTGGACAAAGATCCAAAACTGGTGAGAGTGTAAAAATCTTCAAATTTCTAAACACATTCAGTCTTGGAACAGAATCTTTCTCCATAGTTTAGATGTTCAGATGTTTCTGTGACTTTTGTTGTTTTCTCAGCAGATGTTGGTCTGCAGGAGGTTTTAGATGAACATAAAATCAGTCTGAGGAGGAGATGTGAACGTGTGACTGAAGGAAGTGATGAAACAGGAAGTGGAACTCTCCTCAACAGGATCTACACTGAGCTCTACATCACAGAGGGACACAGTGAAGAGGTTCAGACCCAACATGAGGTGAGGCAGCTGGAGACGGCTTCCAAGATGGACTCCCTCCATGACGCTCCAATCAGGTGCCAGGACATCTTTAAAGCCTTCCCTGACCAACAGAGACCCATCAGAGTGATTCTGACCAGCGGTGTGGCTGGTGTTGGAAAAACCTTCTCAGTGCTGAAGTTCTCTCTGGACTGGGCAGAGGGCTTGGAGAACCAACATGTCAGTGTGGTGATTGTGCTTCCATTCAGGGAGCTGAACCTGATCAGAGATGAGCAGTACAGTCTTCTGGAGCTGCTCCATGTTTTCTATCCAACATTACAGAAGGTCACAGCAGAGAAGCTCACCGTCTGTAAACTTTTATTCATCTTTGATGGCCTGGATGAAAGCAGACTTTCATTGGATTTCACCAACAGGAAACGCATGTCTGATGTCACACAGAAGTCATCAGTCAGAGAGCTGCTGACAAACCTCATCCAGGGGAATCTGCTTCCCTCAGCTCTCATCTGGATAACTTCCAGACCTGCAGCAGCCAATCAGATCCCTCCTACATGTGTGGACAGGATGACAGAAGTACGAGGCTTCACTGATGACCAGAAGGAGGAGTACTTCAGGAGGAGATTCAGTGAAGAAGAGCTGTCCAGCAGAATCATCTCCCACATGAAGACATCCAGGAACCTCCACATCATGTGTGGAATCCCAGTCTTCTGCTGGATCACTGCTACAGTTCTGGAGCACATGCTGACTACAGAGCAGAGAGGAGAGCTGCCCAAGACCCTGACTGACATGTACTCCCACTTCCTGCTGGTCCAGACACAGAGGAAGAAGAAGTACCATGAGGGACATGAGACAAGTCCACAGGAGCTGGCAGAGGCTGACAGGGAAGTTCTTCTGAAGCTGGGGAGGCTGGCATTTGAACATCTGGAGAAAGGAAACATCATGTTCTACCAAGAAGACCTGGAGCAGTGTGGTCTGGAGGTCACAGAGGCCTCGGTGTACTCAGGAGTTTGTACACAGATCTTCAGAAGAGAGTGTGTGATGTTCCAGAAACCAGTCTACTGCTTTGTTCACCTGAGCATTCAGGAGTTTCTGGCTGCAGTCTACATGTTCAACTGTTTCACCACCAAGAACACTGAGGTGATGAAACAGAGCTTTACTGAAAAGTTGAAGGAGGTGAAGAGAAAGATTTCCAAGTTTTTCAACATTAAGCAACATCATTCTCCATCCCTCAAGAATGTGATGAAACAAGTTTACACCTCTGGATCACCTCTAGATGATTTCCTAAAGAGAGTCATGGAGAAATCCCTCGATTGTAAAAATGGCCACCTGGACCTCTTTGTTCGCTTCCTTCATGGCCTCTCTCTGGAGTCCAACCAGAGACTCTTAGGAGGCCTGCTGGGTCAGACAGAGAACAGTCCAGAAACCATCCAGAGAGTCATCAGCAACCTGAAGGAGATGAACAGTGATGAAATCTCTCCTGGCAGAAGCATCAACATCTTTCACTGTCTGATGGAGATGAATGACCTCTCAGTTCATAAGGAGATCCAAGAGTTCCTGAAGTCAGAGAACAGATCAGAGAAGAAACTCTCTGTGATCCACTGTTCAGCTCTGGCCTACATGCTGCAGATGTCAGAGGAGGTTCTGGATGAGTTGGACCTTCAGAAGTACAAGACGTCAGATCAGGGAAAACAGAGACTGATTCCAGCTGTGAGGAACTGCAGGAAGGCTGGGTGAGTCCAGATGTGATTAACATTATAAATCAGTGTAGATTAGTAGATCGACACAGGATTAAATTATCACCAGATTTCTTCAGTTGGCTGATTGTTCCTGCTGACTTCATGAAACTGGGATTTGATTCACTTTTTAACATGTTTTACCTGAGCTCCATACTGGGTGTCCACGAGTCTTGAAAAAGTCTTCAGTTCATTTATCCAAAAATATGTCCTCAATTATCCTTAAAAATAAGAATTCAGCCTTAAATCTACTTTGAACATCCTACAGATATGATAAAGGTGAGAACTGGTGAGAATATGTATGGGCACATAATCATACCATGTAGGATAACTAAGTAGACGGTTATGCTGTTTCATCCCATCTAGCTACAATGCTCCGCACTGGGTGTGTTTATATTTATATATCTATATATTTATTCCATCCAGCTACAGTGCTCCACACTGTGTGTCTGTGTGTGTGTATATATATCAGGTAGGCTGTAGCGTTGCAACGATGCTCAATTGGTACCAAGGGGCCCAAAGAGTGCCAAGAAAATATTCCCCACACCATTACACCACCACCACCAGCCTGAACCATTGATACAAGGCAGGATGGATCCATGCTTTCATGTTGTTGACGCCAAATTCTGACCCTACCATCCGAATGTCGCAGCAGAAATCGAGACTCATCAGACCAGGCAACGTTTTTCCAATCTTCTATTGTCCAATTTCGATGAGCTTGTGCAAATTGTAGCCTCAGTTTCCTGTTCTTAGCTGAAAGGAGTGGCACCCGGCGTGGTCTTCTGCTGCTGTAGCCCATCTGCCTCAAAGTTCGACGTACTGTGCGTTCAGAGATGCTCTTCTGCCTACCTTGGTTGTAACGGGTGGTTATTTGAGTCACTGTTGCCTTTCTATCAGCTCGAACCAGTCTGGCCATTCTCCTCTGACCTCTGGCATCAACAAGGCATTTCCACCCACAGAACTGACGCGTATATTTTATAGTAATATGTACATATGTATATTAGCTGCTCTTGCTTGCTTGTTTTTTTTTTTTTTCTTGCCTTCTGATTGTTGCTCTGAGTGTTGCTATCCCTGTGCTGTTGCAATCCTGGAATTTCCCCGTTGTGGGACTAATAAAGGCTTATCTTATCTTATCTTATCTTATCTTAACTCTGTTTTCTTTGGGCTGAAATGCTCAGAATTGGTTTTGTTCATTTGGAGTCACTCATTTTGCATCAGTGGAACTGAAAAGAAGTCAGTGGAATTTGTCACAATTTACAGGTTCTTGTAAATTTTTCTTGTAATCTTGTGACATTTTCTCTTAATTACCTCCGCCAGGCCGAAGGCCAGGAGGAGGTAATGTTTTTGCCGGGGTTTGTCTGTCTGTTTCTTTGTTGGTTAGATAACTCAAAGTTTTGGACGGATTTCGATGAAACTTTCAGGCGTTGTTGGAAATGGTACAAGGAAGAACTGATTAAATTTTGGGGATGATATGGATCACCGTCTTGATACAGGAATTTTTAAAAGGATTATTTTTATCATTGTGACATAGGGCGGAGGTTAGGGTTTGTTTTGTTTTTTTTCAAAGAAGATCTGCTCGATATTGCCAGTCATGCCTCGTTCAAAGTGTAAAAGTGTGAAACACAAAAGGCAACAGAGTGCACAGTGCATGAGGAAAAAAAAAGGCAGAGAGATAACACAGACGATATGTTTTCATGGTCAAGGAATCTCAAAACGTACACACAAACACTGTATGGGGGGAACTGTCGCCGCCATTACGGAAAATGCCATTATCGTGATTTTTTTTTTATTGATTTTTTTCTTATTACCTCTGCCAGGAGGTTAGTTTTTTTTTTTTTTTTTAAAGGTCTCCTCGATGTTGCCAGTCATGCCTCGTTCAAAGTCTAAAAGTGTGAAACACAGAAGGCAACAGAGTGCAGAGTGCATGAGAAAAAAAAAGGCAGGGAGATAACACAGACGATGCGGACAATCACCGTCCTATTGCTAGTCATATGTTTTCCATCCATCCATCGATCTTCTACCGCTTAATCCTTTTCGGGTTGCGGGGGGTCTGGAGCCTATCCCAGCATCTTTGGGCGAGAGGCAGGGTCCACCCTGGACAAATCGCCAGTCCATCACAGGGCAACACAGAGAGACAGACAACCATTCACTCTCACATCCATACCTAAGGACAATTTGGAATCCCCAACTGAAGCCAATTAACCTCACTTGCATGTCTTTGGCCTGTGGGAGGAAACCGGAGTACCCAGAGTAAACCCACACAGACACGGAGAGAACATGCAAACTCCACACAGAAGGGTCACCGATGGTCTGGGGGTGGGATCGAACCCACGATGGTCAAGGAATCTCAAAACGTACACACAAACACTGTATGGGGGGAACTGTCGCCGCCATTACGGAAAATGCCATTTTCGTGAATAATTTTTTTTTATTGATTTTTTTTCTTATTACCTCTGCCAGGAGGTTAGGTTTTGTTTTTTTGTTTTTTTTAAAGAATGTCTGCTCAATATTGCCAGTCATGCCTCGTTCAAATAGTAAAAGTGTGAAACAGACATGGCAACACAGTGCAGACTGCATGACAAAGAAAAGGCAGGGAGCTAACACAGAGGATGCTAACAATCACCGAGCGGCAGCGACAGAAGAAATCCAGTGACTCAGGCAAGTCCTATCCCCACATGCTATTGAAGCTCGTCGACCTTAGTTTTATTTTTTATTCTTTTTATTGATTTTTTTTCTTATTATCTCCCCCAGGAGGTTTTTTTTTTTTTTTTTTTTTTTTTAAAGAAGATCTGCACCATATTGCCAGTCATGCCTCGTTCAAAGTGTAAAAGTGTGAAACAGAGAAGGCAACACAGTGCAGAGTGCATGAGAAAGAAAAGGCAGAGATCTAACACAGAGGATGCTAAAAATCACCGTGCTGCAGCGAAAGAAGAAATGCAGCGACTCAGACAAGGGCTATCCCCAGATGCTATTGAAGCTCGTCGAGCTTATGACAGAGCCGCTAAAATGCAGCATCGACAGGATGAGAGCCCACAGGCTGCTGCTTCTCGCCGTGCTAAAGTCAGAGACAGTATGCAACAGCATAGACAGGATGAGAGGCCACAGGCTGCTGCTTCTCGCTGTGCTAAAGACAGAGACAGTACACGGCAGCACAGACAGGATGAGAGCCCACAGGCTGCTGCTTCTCGCCGTGCTAAAGTCAGAGACAGTATGCAACAGCATAGACAGGATGAGAGCCCACAGGCTGCAGCTTCTCGCTGTGCTAAAGACAGAGACAGTACATGGCAGCACAGACAGGATGAGAGCCCACAGGCTGCAGCTTCTCGCTGTGCTAAAGACAGAGACAGTACATGGCAGCACAGACAGGATGAGAGCCCACAGGCTGCAGCTTCTCGCCGTGCTAAAGACAGAGACAGTACACGGCAGCACAGACAGGATGAGAGCCCACAGGCTGCTGCTTCTCGCCATGCTAAAGACAGAGACAGTACACGGCAGCATAGACAGGATGAGAGCCCACAGGTTGCAGCTTCTCGCCGTGCTAAAGACACAGACAGTACACGGCAGCACAGACAGGATGAGAGCCCACAGGCTGCTGCTTCTCGCCGTGCTAAAGACAGAGACAGTACACGGCAGCACAGACAGGATGAGAGCCCACAGGCTGCAGCTTCTGGCTGTGCTAAAGACAGAGACAGTATGCAACAGCATAGACAGGATGAGAGCCCACAGGCTGCTGCTTCTCGCCGTGCTAAAGACAGAGACAGTACACAGCAGCACAGACAGGATGAGAGCCCATAGGCTGCAGCTTCTCACCGTGCTAAAGACAGAGACAGTACACAGCAGCACAGACAGGATGAGAGCCCACAGGCTGCTGCTTCTCGCCGTGCTAAAGACAGAGACAGTACACGGCAGCACAGACAGGATGAGAGCCCACAGGCTGCAGCTTCTCGCCGTGCTAAAGACAGAGACAGTACACGGCAGCACAGACAGGATGAGAGCCCACAGGCTGCTGCTTCTCGCCGTGCTAAAGACAGAGACAGTATGCAACAGCATAGACAGGATGAGAGCCCACAGGCTGCAGCTTCTCGCCGTGCTAAAGTCAGAGACAGTATGCAACAGCATAGACAGGATGAGAGCCCACAGGCTGCAGCTTCTCGCCGTGCTAAAGTCAGAGACAGTATGCAACAGCATAGACAGGATGAGAGCCCACAGGCTGCAGCGTCTCGCCGTGCTAAAGACAGAGAGAGTACACAGCAGCATAGACAGGATGAGAGCCCACAGGCTGCAGCTTCTCGCCGTGCTAAAGACAGAGACAGTACACGGCAGCACAGACAGGATGAGAGCCCACAGGCTGCTGTTTCTCGCCGTGCTAAAGAGAGAGACAGTACACGGCAGCACAGACAGGATGAGAGCCCACAGGCTGCAGCTTCTCGCCGTGCTAAAGACAGAGACAGTACACGGCAGCATAGACAGGATGAGAGCCCACAGGCTGCTGCTTCTCGCCGTGCTAAAGTCAGAGACAGTACGCGGCAGCATAGACAGGATGAGAGCCCACAGGCTGCTGCTTCTCGCCGTGCTAAAGTCAGAGACAGTATGCAACAGCATAGACAGGATGAGAGCCCACAGGCTGCTGCTTCTCGCCGTGCTAAAGTCAGAGACAGTATGCAACAGCATAGACAGGATGAGAGCCCACAGGCTGCTGCTTCTCGCCGTGCTAAAGACAGAGACAGTACACGGCAGCACAGACAGGATGAGAGCCCACAGGCTGCAGCTTCTCGCCGTGCTAAAGACAGAGACAGTACACGGCAGCACAGACAGGCTGAGAGCCCACAGGCTGCTGCTTCTCGCCGTGCTAAAGACAGAGACAGTACACGGCAGCACAGACAGGCTGAGAGCCCACAGGCTGCTGCTTCTCGCTGTGCTAAAGACAGAGACAGTACACAGCAGCATAGACAGGATGAGAGCCCACAGGCTGCTGCTTCTCGCCGTGCTAAAGTTAGAGACAGTATGCAACAGCATAGACAGGATGAGAGCCCACAGGCTGCAGCTTCTCGCCATGCTAAAGTCAGAGACAGTATGCAACAGCATAGACAGGATGAGAGCCCACAGGCTGCTGCTTCGCACCATGCTAAAGACAGAGACAGTACACGGCAGCACAGACAGGATGAGAGCCCACAGGCTGCAGCTTTTCGCCATGCTAAAGACAGAGACAGTACATGGCAGCATAGACAGGATGAGAGCCCACAGGCTGCTGCTTCTCGCCGTGATAAAGACAGAGACAGTACACAGCAGCACAGACAGGATGAGAGCCCACAGGCTGCTGCTTCTCGCCGTGCTAAAGATAGAGACAGTACATGGCAGCACAGACAGGATGAGAGCCCACAGGCTAATTCTTCTCGCCGTGCTAAAGATAGAGACAGTACATGGCAGCACAGACAGGATGAGAGCCCACAGGCTGCAGCTTCTCACCGTGCTAAAGACAGAGACAGTACACGGCAGCATAGACAGGATGAGAGCCCACAGGCTGCTGCTTCTCGCCGTGCTAAAGACAGAGACAGTACACAGCAGCACAGGCAGGATGAGAGCCCACAGGCTGCTGCTTCTCGCCGTGCTAAAGACAGAGACAGTACACGGCAGCACAGACAGGATGAGAGCCCACAGGCTGCAATTTCTCGCCGTGCTAAAGACAGAGACAGTACACGGCAGCATAAACAGGATGAGAGCCCACAGACTGCTTCTTCTCGCCGTGCTAAAGACAGAGACAGTACACAGCAGCACAGACAGGATGAGAGCCCACAGGCTGCTGCTTCTCGCCGTGCTAAAGACAGAGACAGTACACGGCAGCATAGACAGGATGAGAGCCCACAGGCTGCTGCTTCTCGCCGTGCTAAAGTCAGAGACAGTATGCAACAGCATATTTATTTAGCGAATGCAAAGTCCTTAAGCCAAGCAGTTGCCTCCTGGTTTGCTGTATGGAGGGTGTGTAATCCTCCTTCCAGTCTTTGGAGCGGGCAAGCCTCTATGATGTGTTCCATTGTTTGCTCCTCTCCACATGCGCACAGTGGGCTAGGGCTACTGCCCCATCTGTAAAGGCTGGCCAAGCAGGGGCCATGTCCAGTCCTGAAGCGATTGAGTGTAGACCACTGTCTCCTTGGGAGGTTGGTGCCCGGGACCTGTTGGTTGGGGTTTATCACCAGCTGTTTGTTTGGGACCTCCTTGGTCTCCCATTCCTCTTGCCAAGCTGTCTGGATGGTAAAGTCAGCTGGGGGAGGGTTTTTCCAAATCGGCCGTCTGGATGAAAGTCGGGCAGTGGGTGGAGTGTAGATATCTGCATGGATTGGTAAGTGAGGAGAATCTTTAACTTTTTGGAGCATCCTTTGAGTTAATGCTGCTCGCCGGATGTGTGGAGGGGCTATGTTTGACAGTACAGAGAGCCAGGGGAGTGGTGTTGAGCGGATTGTTCCAGTTATAGTTCTCATGGTTGTGTTGAGCTGGGTGTCTACATGGTGTGTGTAAGATGACCTGGACCAGACAGGGGCACAATATTCTGCTACAGAGTATGAAAGGGCCAGTGCTGAGGTGCGCAGGGTGGAGACTGCCGCCCCCCATTTTGCACCAGCGAGCTTGCAGAGCAGGTTGTTTCGTACTTTCACCTTAGCAGCCGTCCCCTTTAGATGTTCCTTGAAGGATAAGGTCCTATCAAGGGTCACTCCAAGATAAGTTGGATTTGGGGCATGCTTAAGCTTGAGTCCGCTCAGGTGGATGTTTAGTTCTCTAGCAGCTTTTGCATTGTGGAGATGGAATACACTGGAGACGGTTTTTGCTGGGCTTGGTTTTAGGCGCCAGATTTTGCAGAACTGGTCCAGTTTGGCAAGATCTTCCGTGAGCACCCGTTCCAGTGGTTCAAAGTCTGGTGCTTGGAATGCCAAGCAGATGTCGTCTGCGTAGGTGAATTTGCGGGATTTTGTAGTAGGCAGGTCGTTTATGTAGAGGTTGAACAGAGTTGGAGCTAGAACTGAGCCTTGTGGGAGTCCGTTTTTCTGCATTCTCCATGCACTTGTCTTCTGACTGAGGTGGACTCTGAACCTTCGGTTGGTCAGCAGGGTTTTTATAATTGCTGTTGCCCAAGCAGGGATCGCCTTTATAAGTTTCAGGAGGAGGCCTTTGTGCCAGACCGTATCATAGGCGGCTGTAAGGTCGAGAAACACAGCCCCTGTCTTCAGTCTGCTCTCGAAGCCATTTTCGATGAAGGTGGTTAGGGCCAGTACTTGTTCTCCTGTACTGCGGTCCTTGCGGAAACCTGCTTGATCCACACTTAGAATATCCTCTACCTCTGGGGAAATGCGTTGCAGAATTAGGCGCTCCATGATTTTGTAAGGAACGCTGAGTAGGGAGATTGGGCGGTAGCTTGCTGGTAATTTGTGGTCTTTGCCAGGTTTTGGGATGGCAATGACCTTTGCTGTCCGCCATTTCTTTGGGATCGAGTTTGTTTGTGTGATCCTTGTGTAGAATTGTGTCAACCAGGTTAGGGCTCGGGGGCCAAGATTTTTCATGAATTCTGGGAAGATGTTATCGTATCCTGCTGCCTTTCCACATTTCAGGCTCTGTAGGACTTTCTCCAGTTCAGCAGCCTCGAAGGGTTCAGGGTTCGTTTCCTCTACAGGCATTTTTTGGTGTTTTTTTAGCTCAGTTGTAACTGCTCTTTTGGTGTCTTTGTCTTGGGGTGCTTTGGCGATAGTCAGTAGGTGGGATGCAACTTGGTTGGGTGTGACGGATGCTCGGCTTTGGCTAGGGGGCTTCTGTGCAGCTCCTAGGCGATGGATGAGGCTTCAACATTTCCTGCTAGAGTGGGTAAAGCTCCGGTCAGCAACTGTCTCCTCCCATTTCTTTCGCCGAGCTGTATTTAGCGATTCAATGAGATGGTCTGCTATCTCTGGGTCCCCTGATGTTTGATAGGATTGTAGGAGGGCAGCACTTTCTCCGTCCAAACATGGGACATAGAGGGGTCGGTAGCCTCGTGGGATTGCAGTATGGGCAGCCTTGAAGATTGCGCTGCAGAAGCGGTTGTATGCTTCATCTACAGTGATGGTGTGGAGTGGGATGGTAACAACGCTCCGGTCCAGAGTTTCACTGAATTTCTTCCAGTTGGCTTTGCGGAAGTTCCAGCGCATCTTCCTTGGGCTGTATATGACTGGAAGTTGTAGGCCAATGTGTACAAGCAGGGGCCGGTGTTGGCTGTGTGGAAAATCATCAAGAATGAGGATCTGTGTAGGATATGGCTCCCCATTCAAAGAGCTGACCCAACACAGGTCAGGAGAATAGTCCTTCTTCCACCTAGCAGAGTGGAAGGTTCCTCTTTGTTTGGGGTCGTATATCAAAGCGAGGTCATTTCTGGATGCCCAGTCTGAAAGTGCCTTCCCATCACTGTCCACTGCTGGGTACCCCCAGTCAGGGTGATGGCTGTTAAAGTCCCCCACATAGATGGCTGGGTGGGGTTGGGTGGGTAAGACCTGCAGATCCCAGTTGGCATTAGGGGGCTTGTACACATTGATAATATGGAAGCCACCAATGATTATGGTGTCTGAGAAATGTGTTGTTATCAGGTGATTTGCTTCAACTATGTCAGAACGCACATAGGTGGCACGTCCATGTTTAGCATGTAGAACATAGCACAGGAGGTCAAAGCCTTTGATGGTGAAGCGGCCAGCTTCCTCTGTGCCAATATGAGTCTCTTGGAGGCAGATTGCATCAATCGAATGTTGGAAGGCGAGGACTTCGATAAGGCTTCGCTTGGCTGCAGATAGGCCTTCAACGTTTAGTTGTAATATGCGAAGGGCCGATCCTACCACAAAGTGCTCTTGGGGCTGTTTGCTTTCGGCTTTAGGACTGTGACTAGGATTCTTCTTTGACTTGGCACAGAGGCGTCGTCTCTTCGAATTTAGTCTGCTGGTAGGATCATTAGCTTCCCCAGGCGAGCCCGGGTACTGGCGGAGGGCGCGACGAGAACGCTGATCCATTGCCCCCCCCTCTCATCCTGTCTATGCAACAGCATAGACAGGATGAGAGCCCACAGGCTGCTGCTTCTCGCCATGCTAAAGACAGAGACAGTACACGGCAGCACAGACAGGATGAGAGCCCACAGGCGACAGCTTCTCGCCGTGCTAAAGACAGAGACAGTACATGGCAGCATAGACAGGATGAGAGCCCACAGGCTGCTGCTTCTCGCCGTGCTAAAGTCAGAGACAGTATGCAACAGCATAGACAGGATGAGAGCCCACAGGCTGCTGCTTCTCGCCGTGCTAAAGACAGAGACAGTACACGGCAGCACAGACAGGATGAGAGCCCACAGGCTGCTGCTTCTCGCCGTGCTAAAGTCAGAGACAGTATGCAACAGCACAGACAGGATGAGAGCCCACAGGCTGCTGCTTCTCGCCGTGCTAAAGACAGAGACAGTACACGGCAGCACAGACAGGATGAGAGCCCACAGGCTGCAATTTCTCGCCGTGCTAAAGACAGAGACAGTACACGGCAGCATAAACAGGATGAGAGCCCACAGACTGCTTCTTCTCGCCATGCTAAAGACAGAGACAGTACACAGCAGCACAGACAGGATGAGAGCCCACAGGCTGCTGCTTCTCGCCGTGCTAAAGACAGAGACAGTACACGGCAGCATAGACAGGATGAGAGCCCACAGGCTGCTGCTTCTCGCCGTGCTAAAGTCAGAGACAGTATGCAACAGCATATTTATTTAGCGAATGCAAAGTCCTTAAGCCAAGCAGTTGCCTCCTGGTTTGCTGTATGGAGGGTGTGTAATCCTCCTTCCAGTCTTTGGAGCGGGCAAGCCTCTATGATGTGTTCCATTGTTTGCTCCTCTCCACATGCGCACAGTGGGCTAGGGCTACTGCCCCATCTGTAAAGGCTGGCCAAGCAGGGGCCATGTCCAGTCCTGAAGCGATTGAGTGTAGACCACTGTCTCCTTGGGAGGTTGGTGCCCGGGACCTGTTGGTTGGGGTTTATCACCAGCTGTTTGTTTGGGATCTCCTTGGTCTCCCATTCCTCTTGCCAAGCTGTCTGGATGGTAAAGTCAGCTGGGGGAGGGTTTTTCCAAATCGGCCGTCTGGATGAAAGTCGGGCAGTGGGTGGAGTGTAGATATCTGCATGGATTGGTAAGTGAGGAGAATCTTTAACTTTTTGGAGCATCCTTTGAGTTAATGCTGCTCGCCGGATGTGTGGAGGGGCTATGTTTGACAGTACAGAGAGCCAGGGGAGTGGTGTTGAGCGGATTGTTCCAGTTATAGTTCTCATGGTTGTGTTGAGCTGGGTGTCTACATGGTGTGTGTAAGATGACCTGGACCAGACAGGGGCACAATATTCTGCTACAGAGTATGAAAGGGCCAGTGCTGAGGTGCGCAGGGTGGAGACTGCCGCCCCCCATTTTGCACCAGCGAGCTTGCAGAGCAGGTTGTTTCGTACTTTCACCTTAGCAGCCGTCCCCTTTAGATGTTCCTTGAAGGATAAGGTCCTATCAAGGGTCACTCCAAGATAAGTTGGATTTGGGGCATGCTTAAGCTTGAGTCCGCTCAGGTGGATGTTTAGTTCTCTAGCAGCTTTTGCATTGTGGAGATGGAATACACTGGAGACGGTTTTTGCTGGGCTTGGTTTTAGGCGCCAGATTTTGCAGAACTGGTCCAGTTTAGCAAGATCTTCCGTGAGCACCCGTTCCAGTGGTTCAAAGTCTGGTGCTTGGAATGCCAAGCAGATGTCGTCTGCGTAGGTGAATTTGCGGGATTTTGTAGTAGGCAGGTCGTTTATGTAGAGGTTGAACAGAGTTGGAGCTAGAACTGAGCCTTGTGGGAGTCCGTTTTTCTGCATTCTCCATGCACTTGTCTTCTGACTGAGGTGGACTCTGAACCTTCGGTTGGTCAGCAGGGTTTTTATAATTGCTGTTGCCCAAGCAGGGATCGCCTTTATAAGTTTCAGGAGGAGGCCTTTGTGCCAGACCGTATCATAGGCGGCTGTAAGGTCGAGAAACACAGCCCCTGTCTTCAGTCTGCTCTCGAAGCCATTTTCGATGAAGGTGGTTAGGGCCAGTACTTGTTCTCCTGTACTGCGGTCCTTGCGGAAACCTGCTTGATCCACACTTAGAATATCCTCTACCTCTGGGGAAATGCGTTGCAGAATTAGGCGCTCCATGATTTTGTAAGGAACGCTGAGTAGGGAGATTGGGCGGTAGCTTGCTGGTAATTTGTGGTCTTTGCCAGGTTTTGGGATGGCAATGACCTTTGCTGTCCGCCATTTCTTTGGGATCGAGTTTGTTTGTGTGATCCTTGTGTAGAATTGTGTCAACCAGGTTAGGGCTCGGGGGCCAAGATTTTTCATGAATTCTGGGAAGATGTTATCGTATCCTGCTGCCTTTCCACATTTCAGGCTCTGTAGGACTTTCTCCAGTTCAGCAGCCTCGAAGGGTTCAGGGTTCGTTTCCTCTACAGGCATTTTTTGGTGTTTTTTTAGCTCAGTTGTAACTGCTCTTTTGGTGTCTTTGTCTTGGGGTGCTTTGGCGATAGTCAGTAGGTGGGATGCAACTTGGTTGGGTGTGACGGATGCTCGGCTTTGGCTAGGGGGCTTCTGTGCAGCTCCTAGGCGATGGATGAGGCTCCAACATTTCCTGCTAGAGTGGGTAAAGCTCCGGTCAGCAACTGTCTCCTCCCATTTCTTTCGCCGAGCTGTATTTAGCGATTCAATGAGATGGTCTGCTATCTCTGGGTCCCCTGATGTTTGATAGGATTGTAGGAGGGCAGCACTTTCTCCGTCCAAACATGGGACATAGAGGGGTCGGTAGCCTCGTGGGATTGCAGTATGGGCAGCCTTGAAGATTGCGCTGCAGAAGCGGTTGTATGCTTCATCTACAGTGATGGTGTGGAGTGGGATGGTAACAACGCTCCGGTCCAGAGTTTCACTGAATTTCTTCCAGTTGGCTTTGCGGAAGTTCCAGCGCATCTTCCTTGGGCTGTATATGACTGGAAGTTGTAGGCCAATGTGTACAAGCAGGGGCCGGTGTTGGCTGTGTGGAAAATCATCAAGAATGAGGATCTGTGTAGGATATGGCTCCCCATTCAAAGAGCTGACCCAACACAGGTCAGGAGAATAGTCCTTCTTCCACCTAGCAGAGTGGAAGGTTCCTCTTTGTTTGGGGTCGTATATCAAAGCGAGGTCATTTCTGGATGCCCAGTCTGAAAGTGCCTTCCCATCACTGTCCACTGCTGGGTACCCCCAGTCAGGGTGATGGCTGTTAAAGTCCCCCACATAGATGGCAGGGTGGGGTAGGGTGGGTAAGACCTGCAGATCCCAGTTGGCATTAGGGGGCTTGTACACATTGATAATATGGAAGCCACCAATGATTATGGTGTCTGAGAAATGTGTTGTTATCAGGTGATTTGCTTCAACTATGTCAGAATGCACATAGGTGGCACGTCCATGTTTAGCATGTAGAACATAGCACAGGAGGTCAAAGCCTTTGATGGTGAAGCGGCCAGCTTCCTCTGTGCCAATATGAGTCTCTTGGAGGCAGATTGCATCAATCGAATGTTGGAAGGCGAGGACTTCGATAAGGCTTCGCTTGGCTGCAGATAGGCCTTCAACGTTTAGTTGTAATATGCGAAGGGCCGATCCTACCACAAAGTGCTCTTGGGGCTGTTTGCTTTCGGCTTTAGGACTGTGACTAGGATTCTTCTTTGACTTGGCACAGAGGCGTCGTCTCTTCGAATTTAGTCTGCTGGTAGGATCATTAGCTTCCCCAGGCGAGCCCGGGTACTGGCGGAGGGCGCGACGAGAACGCTGATCCATTGCCCCCCCCCTCTCATCCTGTCTATGCAACAGCATAGACAGGATGAGAGCCCACAGGCTGCTGCTTCTCGCCATGCTAAAGACAGAGACAGTACACGGCAGCACAGACAGGATGAGAGCCCACAGGCGACAGCTTCTCGCCGTGCTAAAGACAGAGACAGTACATGGCAGCATAGACAGGATGAGAGCCCACAGGCTGCTGCTTCTCGCCGTGCTAAAGTCAGAGACAGTATGCAACAGCATAGACAGGATGAGAGCCCACAGGCTGCTGCTTCTCGCCGTGCTAAAGACAGAGACAGTACACAGCAGCACAGACAGGATGAGAGCCCACAGGCTTCTGCTTCTCGCCGTGCTAAAGTCAGAGACAGTATGCAACAGCACAGACAGGATGAGAGCCCACAGGCTGCTGCTTCTCGCCGTGCTAAAGACAGAGACAGTACACGGCAGCACAGACGGGATGAGAGCCCACAGGCTGCAATTTCTCGCCGTGCTAAAGACAGAGACAGTACACGGCAGCATAAACAGGATGAGAGCCCACAGACTGCTTCTTCTCGCCATGCTAAAGACAGAGACAGTACACAGCAGCACAGACAGGATGAGAGCCCACAGGCTGCTGCTTCTCGCCGTGCTAAAGACAGAGACAGTACACGGCAGCATAGACAGGATGAGAGCCCACAGGCTGCTGCTTCTCGCCGTGCTAAAGTCAGAGACAGTATGCAACAGCATATTTATTTAGCGAATGCAAAGTCCTTAAGCCAAGCAGTTGCCTCCTGGTTTGCTGTATGGAGGGTGTGTAATCCTCCTTCCAGTCTTTGGAGCGGGCAAGCCTCTATGATGTGTTCCATTGTTTGCTCCTCTCCACATGCGCACAGTGGGCTAGGGCTACTGCCCCATCTGTAAAGGCTGGCCAAGCAGGGGCCATGTCCAGTCCTGAAGCGATTGAGTGTAGACCACTGTCTCCTTGGGAGGTTGGTGCCCGGGACCTGTTGGTTGGGGTTTATCACCAGCTGTTTGTTTGGGATCTCCTTGGTCTCCCATTCCTCTTGCCAAGCTGTCTGGATGGTAAAGTCAGCTGGGGGAGGGTTTTTCCAAATCGGCCGTCTGGATGAAAGTCGGGCAGTGGGTGGAGTGTAGATATCTGCATGGATTGGTAAGTGAGGAGAATCTTTAACTTTTTGGAGCATCCTTTGAGTTAATGCTGCTCGCCGGATGTGTGGAGGGGCTATGTTTGACAGTACAGAGAGCCAGGGGAGTGGTGTTGAGCGGATTGTTCCAGTTATAGTTCTCATGGTTGTGTTGAGCTGGGTGTCTACATGGTGTGTGTAAGATGACCTGGACCAGACAGGGGCACAATATTCTGCTACAGAGTATGAAAGGGCCAGTGCTGAGGTGCGCAGGGTGGAGACTGCCGCCCCCCATTTTGCACCAGCGAGCTTGCAGAGCAGGTTGTTTCGTACTTTCACCTTAGCAGCCGTCCCCTTTAGATGTTCCTTGAAGGATAAGGTCCTATCAAGGGTCACTCCAAGATAAGTTGGATTTGGGGCATGCTTAAGCTTGAGTCCGCTCAGGTGGATGTTTAGTTCTCTAGCAGCTTTTGCATTGTGGAGATGGAATACACTGGAGACGGTTTTTGCTGGGCTTGGTTTTAGGCGCCAGATTTTGCAGAACTGGTCCAGTTTAGCAAGATCTTCCGTGAGCACCCGTTCCAGTGGTTCAAAGTCTGGTGCTTGGAATGCCAAGCAGATGTCGTCTGCGTAGGTGAATTTGCGGGATTTTGTAGTAGGCAGGTCGTTTATGTAGAGGTTGAACAGAGTTGGAGCTAGAACTGAGCCTTGTGGGAGTCCGTTTTTCTGCATTCTCCATGCACTTGTCTTCTGACTGAGGTGGACTCTGAACCTTCGGTTGGTCAGCAGGGTTTTTATAATTGCTGTTGCCCAAGCAGGGATCGCCTTTATAAGTTTCAGGAGGAGGCCTTTGTGCCAGACCGTATCATAGGCGGCTGTAAGGTCGAGAAACACAGCCCCTGTCTTCAGTCTGCTCTCGAAGCCATTTTCGATGAAGGTGGTTAGGGCCAGTACTTGTTCTCCTGTACTGCGGTCCTTGCGGAAACCTGCTTGATCCACACTTAGAATATCCTCTACCTCTGGGGAAATGCGTTGCAGAATTAGGCGCTCCATGATTTTGTAAGGAACGCTGAGTAGGGAGATTGGGCGGTAGCTTGCTGGTAATTTGTGGTCTTTGCCAGGTTTTGGGATGGCAATGACCTTTGCTGTCCGCCATTTCTTTGGGATCGAGTTTGTTTGTGTGATCCTTGTGTAGAATTGTGTCAACCAGGTTAGGGCTCGGGGGCCAAGATTTTTCATGAATTCTGGGAAGATGTTATCGTATCCTGCTGCCTTTCCACATTTCAGGCTCTGTAGGACTTTCTCCAGTTCAGCAGCCTCGAAGGGTTCAGGGTTCGTTTCCTCTACAGGCATTTTTTGGTGTTTTTTTAGCTCAGTTGTAACTGCTCTTTTGGTGTCTTTGTCTTGGGGTGCTTTGGCGATAGTCAGTAGGTGGGATGCAACTTGGTTGGGTGTGACGGATGCTCGGCTTTGGCTAGGGGGCTTCTGTGCAGCTCCTAGGCGATGGATGAGGCTCCAACATTTCCTGCTAGAGTGGGTAAAGCTCCGGTCAGCAACTGTCTCCTCCCATTTCTTTCGCCGAGCTGTATTTAGCGATTCAATGAGATGGTCTGCTATCTCTGGGTCCCCTGATGTTTGATAGGATTGTAGGAGGGCAGCACTTTCTCCGTCCAAACATGGGACATAGAGGGGTCGGTAGCCTCGTGGGATTGCAGTATGGGCAGCCTTGAAGATTGCGCTGCAGAAGCGGTTGTATGCTTCATCTACAGTGATGGTGTGGAGTGGGATGGTAACAACGCTCCGGTCCAGAGTTTCACTGAATTTCTTCCAGTTGGCTTTGCGGAAGTTCCAGCGCATCTTCCTTGGGCTGTATATGACTGGAAGTTGTAGGCCAATGTGTACAAGCAGGGGCCGGTGTTGGCTGTGTGGAAAATCATCAAGAATGAGGATCTGTGTAGGATATGGCTCCCCATTCAAAGAGCTGACCCAACACAGGTCAGGAGAATAGTCCTTCTTCCACCTAGCAGAGTGGAAGGTTCCTCTTTGTTTGGGGTCGTATATCAAAGCGAGGTCATTTCTGGATGCCCAGTCTGAAAGTGCCTTCCCATCACTGTCCACTGCTGGGTACCCCCAGTCAGGGTGATGGCTGTTAAAGTCCCCCACATAGATGGCAGGGTGGGGTAGGGTGGGTAAGACCTGCAGATCCCAGTTGGCATTAGGGGGCTTGTACACATTGATAATATGGAAGCCACCAATGATTATGGTGTCTGAGAAATGTGTTGTTATCAGGTGATTTGCTTCAACTATGTCAGAACGCACATAGGTGGCACGTCCATGTTTAGCATGTAGAACATAGCACAGGAGGTCAAAGCCTTTGATGGTGAAGCGGCCAGCTTCCTCTGTGCCAATATGAGTCTCTTGGAGGCAGATTGCATCAATCGAATGTTGGAAGGCGAGGACTTCGATAAGGCTTCGCTTGGCTGCAGATAGGCCTTCAACGTTTAGTTGTAATATGCGAAGGGCCGATCCTACCACAAAGTGCTCTTGGGGCTGTTTGCTTTCGGCTTTAGGACTGTGACTAGGATTCTTCTTTGACTTGGCACAGAGGCGTCGTCTCTTCGAATTTAGTCTGCTGGTAGGATCATTAGCTTCCCCAGGCGAGCCCGGGTACTGGCGGAGGGCGCGACGAGAACGCTGATCCATTGCCCCCCCCTCTCATCCTGTCTATGCAACAGCATAGACAGGATGAGAGCCCACAGGCTGCTGCTTCTCGCCATGCTAAAGACAGAGACAGTACACGGCAGCACAGACAGGATGAGAGCCCACAGGCGACAGCTTCTCGCCGTGCTAAAGACAGAGACAGTACATGGCAGCATAGACAGGATGAGAGCCCACAGGCTGCTGCTTCTCGCCGTGCTAAAGTCAGAGACAGTATGCAACAGCATAGACAGGATGAGAGCCCACAGGCTGCTGCTTCTCGCCGTGCTAAAGACAGAGACAGTACACAGCAGCACAGACAGGATGAGAGCCCACAGGCTTCTGCTTCTCGCCGTGCTAAAGTCAGAGACAGTATGCAACAGCACAGACAGGATGAGAGCCCACAGGCTGCTGCTTCTCGTCGTGCTAAAGACAGAGACAGTACACAGCAGCACAGACAGGATGAGAGCCCATAGGCTGCAGCTTCTCACCGTGCTAAAGACAGAGACAGTACACAGCAGCACAGACAGGATGAGAGCCCACAGGCTGCTGCTTCTCGCCGTGCTAAAGACAGAGACAGTACACGGCAGCACAGACAGGATGAGAGCCCACAGGCTGCAGCTTCTCGCCGTGCTAAAGACAGAGACAGTACATGGCAGCACAGACAGGATGAGATCCCACAGGCTGCAGCTTCTCGCCGTGCTAAAGACAGAGACAGTACACGGCAGCATAGACAGGATGAGAGCCCACAGGCTGCTGCTTCTCGCCGTGCTAAAGTCAGAGACAGTATGCAACAGCATAGACAGGATGAGAGCCCACAGGCTGCTGCTTCTCGCCGTGCTAAAGACAGAGACAGTACATGGCAGCACAGACAGGATGAGAGCCCACAGGCTGCAGTGTCTTGCCGTGCTAAAGACAGAGAGAGTACATGGCAGCACAGACAGGATGAGAGCCCACAGGCTGCAGCTTCTCGCCGTGCTAAAGACAGAGACAATACACGGCAGCACAGACAGGATGAGAGCCCACAAGCTGCTGCTTCTCGCCGTGCTAAAGACAGAGACAGTACACGGCAGCACAGACAGGATGAGAGCCCACAGGCTGCAGCTTCTCGCCGTGCTAAAGACAGAGACAGTACACGGCAGCACAGACACGCCGTGCTAAAGTCAGAGACAGTATGCAACAGCATAGACAGGATGAGAGCCCACAGGCTGCTGCTTCTCGCCGTGCTAAAGACAGAGACAGTACACAGCAGCACAGACAGGATGAGAGCCCACAGGCTGCTGCTTCTCGCCGTGCTAAAGACAGAGACAGTACACAGCAGCACAGACAGGATGAGAGCCCACAGGCTGCTGCTTCTCGCCGTGCTAAAGACAGAGACAGTACATGGCAGCACAGACAGGATGAGAGCCCACAGGCTGCAGCTTCTCGCCGTGCTAAAGACAGAGACAGTACACGGCAGCACAGACAGGCTGAGAGCCCACAGGCTGCAGCTTCCCGCCGTGATAAAGACAGAGACAGTACACGGCAGCACAGACAGGATGAGAGCCCACAGGCTGCTGCTTCTCGCCGTGCTAAAGTAAAGATAGAGACGGTACATGGCAGCACAGACAGGATGAGAGCCCACAGGCTGCAGCTTCTCACCGTGCTAAAGACAGAGACAGTACACGGCAGCATAGACAGGATGAGAGCCCACAGGCTGCTTCTTCTCGCCGTGCTAAAGTCAGAGACAGTATGCAACAGCATAGACAGGATGAGAGCCCACAGGCTGCTGCTTCTCGCCGTGCTAAAGTCAGAGACAGTATGCAACAGCACAGACAGAATGAGAGCCCACATGCTGCAGCTTCTCGCCGTGCTAAAGACAGAGACAGTACACGGCAGCACAGACAGGATGAGAGCCCACAGGCTGCTGCTTCTCGCCGTGCTAAAGACAGAGACAGTACACGGCAGCACAGACAGGATGAGAGCCCACAGGCTGCTGCTTCTCGCCGTGCTAAAGACAGAGACAGTACACGGCAGCACAGACAGGATGAGAGCCCACAGGCTGCTGCTTCTCGCCGTGCTAAAGACGGAGACAGTACACGGCAGCACAGACAGGATGAGAGCCCACAGGCTGCTGCTTCTCGCCGTGCTAAAGACAGAGACAGTACACGGCAGCACAGACAGGATTAGAGCCCACAGGCTGCTGCTTCTCGCCGTGCTAAAGACAGAGACAGTACACGGCAGCACAGACAGGATGAGAGCCCACAGGCTGCAGCTTCTCGCCGTGCTAAAGACAGAGACAGTACACGGCAGCACAGACAGGATGAGAGCCCACAGGCTGCAGCTTCTCGCCGTGCTAAAGACAGAGACAGTACACGGCAGCACAGACAGGATGAGAGCCCACAGGCTGCTGCTTCTCACCGTGCTAAAGTCAGAGACAGTATGCAACAGCATAGACAGGATGAGAGCCCACAGGCTGCAGCTTCTTGCCGTGCTAAAGTCAGAGACAGTATGCAACAGCATAGACAGGATGAGAGCCCACAGGCTGCTGCTTCTCGCCGTGCTAAAGACAGAGACAGTACACGGCAGCACAGACAGGATGAGAGCCCACAGGCTGCAGCTTCTCGCCATGCTAAAGACAGAGACAGTACACGGCAGCACAGGCAGGATGAGAGCCCACAGGCTGCTGCTTCTCGCCATGCTAAAGAGCCCACAGGCTGCTGCTTCTCGCCGTGCTAAAGTCAGAGACAGTACACAGCAGCACAGACAGGATGAGAGACCACAGGCTGCAGCTTTTCGCCGTGCTAAAGACAGAGACAGTACACGGCAGCACAGACAGGATGAGAGCCCACAGGCTGCAGCTTCTCGCCGTGCTAAAGACAGAGTACACAGCAGCACAGGCAGGATGAGAGCCCACAGGCTGCTGCTTCTCGCCGTGCTAAAGACAGAGACAGTACACGGCAGCACAGACAGGATGAGAGCCCACAGGCTGCAATTTCTCGCCGTGCTAAAGACAGAGACAGTACACGGCAGCATAAACAGGATGAGAGCCCACAGACTGCTTCTTCTCGCCGTGCTAAAGACAGAGACAGTACACAGCAGCACAGACAGGATTAGAGCCCACAGGCTGCAGCTTCTCGCCGTGCTAAAGACAGAAACAGTACATGGCAGCACAGACAGGATGAGAGCCCACAGTCTGCTGCTTCTCGCCGTGCTAAAGACAGAGACAGTACATGGCAGCACAGACAGGATGAGAGCCCACAGGCTGCAGCTTCTCGCCGTGCTAAAGACAGAGACAGTACACGGCAGCATAGACAGGATGAGAGCCCACAGGCTGCAGCTTCTCGCCGTGCTAAAGACAGAGACAGTACACGGCAGCATAGACAGGATGAGAGCCCACAGGCTGCAGCTTCTCACCGTGCTAAAGTCAGAGACAGTATGCAACAGTATAGACAGGATGAGAGCCCACAGGCTGCAGCTTCTCGCCGTGCTAAAGACAGAGACAGTACATGGCAGCATAGACAGGATGAGAGCCCACAGGCTGCTGACACTAGGCGGGAGAAAGAAAAAAGCAGGTCCCAGTTTTACAGAGCACAGAAGACAACAAATATGACTGTAGACGAATGCGCTGCTGTCTTTATGTCTAAAATAGAGGAAGGACCCATTTATGCCTGCTCTTCTTGCCACAGGCTGCATTACCGATCTTCAGTTGTTGAAATGAAAGCTGAGAAATATAAGACAAACGAAGCCATTGATAGAATCATCAAATCAGGTAGTCAGCTTGTAAACCACAACAAATCCTGGGTATGCAATACATGTCACGGATCAATGAAGCGTGGAATAATACCTACACAGTCGTGGGTGAATGATTTGGCCCTTTATGACATACCACCAGCATTAATTGATCTGAGGCCTCTAGAGCTCAGACTGATCAGCCAGAGGATACCATTTATGAAGCTCGTGGGCCTAACAAAAGGAGGACAAAAGGCCATCCACAGAAGTGCAGTGAATGTGCCATGTAAGCTGCAGCCAGTAGTGTCCTTGCTGCCAAGACTTCCAGATACAGCAGAAGTTGTCGCCCTCAAGCTAAAGTGGAAGTTGAGTTACAAAGGACACTACATGCATGAGTACATTCGTCCAAAAAGAGTGATGGAGGCGCTCACCTGGCTAAAACAGAACAACCCTCTGTATAAGGATGTGCATATATTTCTGGACTGGGAAGACAGGTGAGTCCCATCAAAAGTATTTATTATTTTCTATAAATTTATTGTACAAGTATTTGATTAGCCATGGCCACTGCAATTTCCATATATTTTCAGATCGTTTTAATAGCATCTTTACACATTTTTTAATATGTCACTTGTCTAAAAGGATCATCATATTGTATGAATCCATGTTTATACATGAAATTCCTAATATTTCTTTTTGGATTATATGCATCTGTATATTTGCAATATTCTGAAAGCATCTGAAAATATTTACCCATGGCATCTTAAAATCTTCACACTTTAACAAGTCATGACAGAGCATTTCAATATCCTCCTCACAGATGACTCCACTGATATAATTTTCCCTATTTATTATAATTTAATGGCAAATCTTGATTTGTATATACATGTATATGTATGTCTTTTTCAGATTGTTCATTCAGTTATTTGTTTTACATTTTTATAAATATAATATTTACAAACAGGTGGGAAGCTGACGATCCAGAGTTGTGGGAAGCAATTTCCAAAGCCTTTCACGAAGACATGGAAGTTGATGAGGTGCCAGCACCAGCTCCTTCATCACCTCTGCCCACAGGAAATGACTACCTCATTCTGGCTCATGTAGCAAGAAGGCGCAGCTTGCAGATTAAGGACGTCCCTGGGGATGGAGACTGTTTCTTCCATGCTGTGTCAGTTTCCCTAGGTTCAGTTGGAATACAGGACATCAGTGGGCCTGATATACGGCAAAAATTAATTGATTATCTGGAGACCACGCCCTTCAAGAAGTACTATAGCAACTTCCTGCAAATTGACAACAGCCCACACCAGTCACCTCTATGTAAAACCGTTAGTCAGCAACAGAAAAGACAGTATGACATATATATTGACGGTTTGAGAAATGGCGCCTGGGCGGACAACCTTGCAGTTCAAGGAGTTGCAGATATGCTCAATCTGAACATTGAAGTCTTAAACACAATAACTCCAGAATGGCCACACAATGTTCATCCGCTACAACAGAGAAGTGACTGCACCATAACAATTGGACTTACGGGCCAGGATCACTATGTGGCGCTGGACAATGTGGGCAGTGAAACCAGACAGGAAACTGAAGCCAGAGTGAAAAGGCAAGCGCTGGAGGATGAAGAAGACCAAATTCATTTTGAACAGACAAGAAAACTGCGTGGCATCCCCTACGATACACTGCTGCAGCCAGAACAGGTAGCCGATCAAGACAACACATTTTGTTTGGCACCAGGGGAGCATCAGAAACCCTGCCCATTCCTGACAGACAAGCTTTAGAAGAACTTTGAGGAACTAGCTAATCCGTCAAAATATCCATTTTGCCGAGGAGGTTTGTCTAAGGAGAGACAGAACAAAATTACAGCAAGAAAATACTTCAACCAGAGGCTGCTGAACGCAGATGGCAGATTTGCCAGTGACATTGATTACCTGCTCGCAGCCCAATATGCAGTAGAAGCTAAACAAGTCAGTGATGACATTCAAATTTCTATGAGGCAGACCAGAGGTCAAACCTTTCAAAACCGCAAGATCAACGCTGGGCTCATGAAAAGTTCGGACAACGTTCAGGCCATGCTATGCACTGACACTGCCTTCAAATTCATGAAAAACATCCGGGGCTCCCCAGCATACTGGAATACAGTTTTGCTAGACCTACTGGCCATGGTCCGCCAACTGGGAATTCCCACATGGTTCCTCACTCTATCAGCAGCCGACATGCAGTGGCCAGAAGTGATCAAGAGCATAGCTCATCAATATGGTAAACATCTGACAGCTGATGATGTCAAGTCTATGCCATGGGAAGAAAAGTGCAGGTGGCTTAGGTCCAATCCCGTAACTGCTGCTCGCCAGTTCACACACCGCTTGGACACCTTCTTTAAAGAGTTCATTGGTGGAAAGGCACATCCCATTGGTGAACTGGCTGACTACATGATTCGCATCGAGTTTCAGGCCAGAGGTTTGCCACACGCCCACACGATCTTGTGGATCAAGAATGCACTGAAACTGGATGTAAACAGTGACAAAGAAATTGCCTCATTCATTGACCTGCACCAAACATGCGCCATACCGGGAGAAGAAGACAGCAACTTGCGGGACCTTGTCCTTTCTCTCCAGAAACATGTGCACAATGCTACATGCAGAAGAGGAGGATCCTGCAGATTTCGCTTTCCACATTATCCCTCTGTTGAAACTGTCATCGCTCGACAGCCTGATGCAGATGATTCTGAGCGTCTCATCAAGAGCAAAACAGAAACTTTCAAACGAGTATCGCAAGTCATGGAAAACAAAGATCTTCCTGAGGACATTTCCATTGACAATATGCTGAGTAAAGCTGAAGTGCAGCCACAGGTATACCAGGAGCTGGTTAAAATCATGAAATCTGGGAAGCAAGTGGTGCTGAAGCGTCAACCCTCTGAAAGATGGATCAACCAATATAACCCCAAGATCCTGCAAACATGGCGTGCAAACATGGACCTCCAGTTCATCATGGACCCATACTCCTGCATCATGTATATCACCAGCTACATGATGAAAAGTGAGAGGGCCATGAGCGAACTCCTGAAGAAGGTGGCAGAAGAAAGCAGGGGAGAAGACCTGAAATCTAAACTCAGAAAGGTGGGGTCAGCTTTCCTGAACAACAGGGAGGTCAGTGCCCAGGAGGCTGCTTACCGCATTCTCTCACTGCCACTGAAGAGGGCCAGCAGAAAGGTGGTGTTTGTAAACACAGCGCCTCAAGACAAATGAGTGTCTGTGTTGAAACCGCAAAGGGTCCTGCAAGAAATGGACAATGATGATGAGGACATTTTTTGCACGTCACCGCTGGACCGGTATGCTGCCAGGCCTGATCAGCTGAAAAATATGTCTCTGGCAGAGTTTTCAGCCACGTATACAACAGGATACACAGACGGTCCAGAAGACTCAGCTGACCACATGCCAGATGTGCTAGAGGGCAGTGATCACAATGATGAAGGTGTATCACACGATGAGGGCCATTCCAGCATACTGCCAGCTACCATCACTTTGCGCAATGGCCTGGGATTCATGAAGAAGCGCAAGCGCCAGTGCGTCATAAGGTTCCACAAGGAAAAGAAAGAGGGTGAAGATCGGTGCAGGAACCTCCTTATGCTATACTTTCCCTGGCAAGATGAAGTGGAAGACCTGAAAGGTGACTTTGCCTCCTACACAGAGCATTACGAAAGCGTCAAGGACACTGTCCATGCTAATGAGGCCAAATACAGTGTCAATGCTGAAGAGCTGGACAGAGCATATGACGATTTGCAGAGGATGGGTCCTCCACAAAACGCCTGTGATGATCTAGCTCCCAATGCTGAATTCCAACAAGCACAGCAACAAGATGATGGAATGGTCCATGAAAGACAGGTCCCTGATGAAGACCAACTACAGAATGTTGACCTTGCTCCAGAAGCTTCATCGAGCAACCACTCTGAGCTTCATGAACGTTTTACATCTGAGCTGAGCAAGGTCCTCATGAGCCCTCAGGAGTACAGGGCCATGATGAGGTCTCTAAACACCAAACAACTGGAAGTAGTGATGTTTCACCGAAAGTGGTGTAAAGATGCAATCTTCGCCTTGAAACATGACCGCCCCATGCTGCAGTTCAAAGTCTTCCTGAGTGGGCCCGGAGGAGTTGGGAAGAGTCACATGATCAAACTAGTTCACTATGCAACCATGAAACTTCTCAAACCTCTGTCAGGACACTTTGATCCAGATGAGCTTCCAGTATTGCTCACTGCCTTCACTGGGACAGCAGCATTTGGCATTGAGGGTATGACACTTCATTCATCTCTTGGCTTCAGCTCTGGACCAAAAAACCAAAAACAATACCAACCAGCAGGCAGTGAGAAGCTCAACACGCTCCGATTACGTCTCAGCAAGCTGAAACTCCTTATCATAGATGAGGTCTCTATGGTCGGAGCTGACCTCCTCTACCATGTCCACCGTCGACTTCAAGACATCTGCGGGACATCTGACCAGGATTCCCGTTTTGGAGGAGTGAGTGTTTTGGCTGTTGGATATTTGTACCAGCTGCAACCCGTTGGCCAAAACCATGTCTTTGGCCTGCCTTCAGACAGCTACGCTCGCCTCCATGGATCCCTGTGGGAGGAAAATTTCAAGTTAATGGAGCTGACAGAGAGCATGAGGCAAAATGATGACCAGCACTTTGCACAACTTTTGATGAGGGTCAGAACAGCGACCTGTACACAAGATGACATAAACTTGCTCAAGACCCGAGTTGTTACAAAAACTGACAGCAGCTACCCAGCAAACGCCCTTCATGTCTTCAAGACAAACAAGGAAGTCGATCAGCACAATGCAGAACATCTTAAAAAACTGCCCAACACAGTTTTTGACATTAAAGCTGTCGACCAGAAGAAAGACGTCCAGACAGGACTCATAGATGTAATAATTTCCACCAAACCATCACACACTGGAGGCCTAAGGGAAGTAGTCTCAGTGGCTGTTGGCGCCAGAGTCATGGTCACTGTTAATATTGATGTTTCTGATGGTCTTGCGAATGGAGTCTGTGGCACGGTAGTGGGAATAGAGAGCTCAGGCAGTAGTTTGCATACAATTTTCGTCAAATTTGACAGCAGACGTGTGGGTATGCAGGCTATCGCTAACAGTCAGTACAAACAGTCCTACCCAGAAGCAGTGCCAATCAAGAGGCAAGATGTACACCTTTTTGCTGGAAGGGGAATGCGATCTCTCGAGGCAAAGCGCTCCCAATTTCCACTCTCACTGGCATGGGGATGCACGATCCATAAAGTACAAGGAAAGACGATGGACCAGATAGTCATCTCCATGGAAGGAAAGGGTTCGTTCATGTCAGGCCAGGCCTATGTTGCCTTGAGCCGCGTTAAGAAATTGAACGGCCTGTTTCTGTTGGGTTTCGACGCCACTTCCATCCGTGTCAATCCTGCAGTTGTTAGGGAGATGGAGCGGCTGAGACAAGAAGCAGCAACTGCAGCCACATCAAGCAGTCCAACTCCTGCTCATGGACAGGTGAACATCAGATTACTGAATGTAAGATCTTACTTGGAACACAAGCTAGACATACAGTCAGATGCCACTCTTCATGAAGTTGATGTATTCTGTTTTGTTGAAATGTTCCTGAAACAACAACAACAGGTCGTCTCAGTCCTCCCAGATTCTAAGGTGCTCAGAGCAGACAGGCCAGTTGCTCTTGGGCGTGGGGGAGGAGTAATGGCTCTTGCCAGGAATCATCTGGCGCCTCAGCAACTTCAATTCAATGTGTCTGGCCTGGAATATGTTGCTGTTGCTGTCAAGACACCCTCAACACTCCTAAATGTGGTCACTGTTTACAGACCTCCATCCATGGCATTAGCAGCATTTACCACGAAGCTGAGGACAGTTTTGACATCATTACCAAAAAATGTGCCATCTGTCATCTTGGGCGACTTTAATATCGACCTAATTGAGTCCCTACACCACCAAATAGTGACGCTGTTGGAACACTTCGGTTTCAAACAACAAGTTACAGGACCAACTACTGATTTTGGCACTCTGTTGGACCATGTTTATGTACCGAACAATCAGCATAGTGACATCAGAGTTGCAGATTGCTATTTTTCAGACCACGATGCAGTCTGCATCTACTTGTGAAAAACTCTGCCTCTTTTTTGTATAGTGAAAATGTCTTGTGAGTAATTCAGCCTTGACTTGTTAGTTTCTTTGAAAAACTGTTCTTGTAACTTCTGATGGTCGGACACCAGTTTAGTTTTAGCCAACTGCATTTTTTGTAAAACTGTTCTTGTAATTTCTGATAGTCAGACACCAGTTTAGTTTTGTCCAACTGGACTTTTTGTAAATATGCCTTCATCTACTCATATATATATATATATTGCTGCCTCTTCAGTGTACAATAATGTGTGTTTTTTACTGACTAAAATATTCTGACTGTAAATAGTACTTTTATCCAACAAGTTCATATTATTATTATTCCTCCTGTTTCTATGTAATTTGTGCTTTACTGTCAACACATTGGAGTTAATATTGTTCCATCAATGGGAAACTCGACATACCGGGAGCTGTAGCGAAAACAACGCGGGTGCCGGGCTGGAGTTTAGGCGGCGTGCAAGAAATATAAGACAGAATAATAAAGAGCGATGGCAAGAACCAAGCAGACCGCCCGTAAAATCTACTGGAGGAAGAAGCCCCCCAGGATGCAGCTAGCCACCGTCACAGGCCCGTGGCTCTGAGAGAGATCCGTCGCTGCCAGAAATCCACGGAGCTGCTCATCCGTAAGCTGCCCGTCCAGCGCCTGGTGAGGGAGATCGCTCAGGACTTCAAGACCGTCCCGCGTTTCCTGAGCTTCGCCGTCATGGCTCTGCAGGAGACCAGCGAGGCCCACCTGGTGGTCTCTTCTTCGCTAAGGGGGTCACCATCATGCCCAAAGACTTCCAGCTGGCCCGCTGCATCCGCGGAGAGAGCGCTTAGACTTTCTGCTGCACATTCACCAACCAACCATAATGCTCTGCACTGTGTGTCTATATACAGTATATATATTTATAGTAATATGGACATATGTTTAGTAGATGTTTTTTCTTGCCTTCTGATTATTGCTCTGAGTGTTGCTATCCCTGTGCTGTTGCAATCCTGGAATTTCCCCATTGTGGGACTAATAAAGGCTTATCTTATCTTATCTTATTCTACACTACGTAGAGGGTGTAACGGGTAAAACATGTGGTTGTAGTTAGGGTATAGTTTCAAATGTTTTACAATATATTTCACTTTTTCATTGATTTTCAACATTGTTATTGTAAATTTGACTCATAAATTTTCACCTTTCTTCTTCCAGAATTCTTTCAAATTTGTGACTTTTTTTCTTGTAAATGTGACTTTTTCCCCATTAAGTTTTGACTTTTAGTTGTGTGGTAGGTGCTAGTTTCAGGAACTTTACATGAAATAATAAGTTAATAAGTTTGTGGATGGGGAGCCGTGGTGGGAGACTGTAATTCTGAAGATTTTAAATGACAAACCTCTTCTGTGACAAAGTCTTCTGTCCACTAATCTGTCATGGTTGAGTCATCATATCTCATCATCATTTCTCGTGTCCGTTTGTGCTCGCATGTCCTGATTAATGAAGAAACACACTCAGCTGGTGTTTTCTGTTAAATGAGCACAGTTGGATACGAACTGTTTGAAGACACAACAGGGGTTTTCACTGCACAGAGGAAAAAACCAACAGTTCCTGGGTTTACGATCTAGTCCTCTTTTTAATTTAACTACCAGACCGCTGTGGTCCGGTAGAGAAGACAGAGAAAAGGTGGCAGGTCCCCACAAAACTGACATTCATCATTATCTAATGAGAACCTCCTTCACTGTCATTCTTTTAACAGAATGATTCAGAATGAAATTATCCCAACAGCTGTTTTGAATTTAAACAACAGTTTTGTATTCAGCAAAGCAGATTAACTCTTGAGGCACCTTGGGGCCCAAACGTGTCCCTCCTGGGCCACGCAGCAGTGGCTCAGGAGGTAGAGCAGGTTGTCCAATCAGTAACTGGAGGGTTGGAGGTTCAAATCCCGCCCATGCTCGGTGGGTCTTGGTGCCGACACATTTTTGAGTCAGTCCACTCCCTTTCACATTCTGGCGTGCGTGCCTCGGTTAAACTGGTGGGGGCGGAATTTGTCTGGCGTCACTTACGCAGGGACGTGAAAGAGTGGGCTGCAACGTGCGTCGCGTGCCATCAGGCCAAAGTGCACAAGCACACCATAGATTCAAGATTCAAAGGCTTTATTATCATGTGCACAGTTAAGAAATGCTACATTTCCTGAGCAATGAAATTCTTACTTTGCTCTCTGAACGAATGCCAAGTTAAAGGTACAGAAACAACAATTCTAGTAGGTCATGACACACTAACACAGTAACTCAATGCTAATACTGGATGCTAAGACACATACATCAACACACAGCTAGGCAGTAGAGGAATGAAAGTGAAAGTCCCCCTCGAGCTGTTTCAAATTCTGGCCAGGAGGTTAGACCACGTCCATGTGGATTTTTTGGGCCCCCTCCCACGTCACAAGATTCCACGCATCTTTTGACAATCGTGGACCGCACTACGCGTTGGCCTGAAGTGGTCCCGCCGGCTTCCACCACATCCGCAGAAGTGGCTCATGCGTTTTTGTCGGCTTGGGTTGCACGGTTCGGATCCCCGTTGGACATCACTTCTGACAGGGGTCCACAATTCATTTCAGAACTCTGGTCCGCGATGGTCCAGAGTCTGGAGGTCAAAATCCACCGCACCGACTTCCGGTCTGGACGCCATGGCGACTGCAGCTTAACACTGAAGCTCTCAGACTCAATCCAGGATAACACCTTGAAAATCAAACTTAACGGATTTTTGGAGGAGTGAAAATCAAAAGACAAAATCATCATGTCTAAAGGAAAACAGAAGAAACTGAAATTCTCCAGGCCAGGACACGTATCGGCCGGAGAATCTGAACTGGAAGATCCCCGTTCAGAAGACGAGGAGCTGGTGATAGCTAACAAAAGGGTTAGCCTGAAATCACTATTTGAGGAACTACGACGATTTCACCGAGATGTTACGGCCGAATTTCGGGAATTCAGAGAAGAATTGAAAAGGACAAACAGCAGAGTGGACCAGGCCGAGAACCGAATCTTGGAAACAGAGGATCGAATAAAAGTGCTCGAAGATTCTGTGCTGGACCTACGCAAAAGACAAGCAGCTATAGAGGCTAAGCTAACCGACCAAGAAGGAAAACAAAGAAGAGACAACATAAGAATTCATGGTCTGATAGAAGGAACCGAAAATGGTTTTAACTCAATGGCAGAATGCGTGGAATCCTTACTAAGAGAGAAATTGGATATTCCACAAACCACCGACTTGAAGATAGAAAAGGCACATCGTTCATTAGCCGCTAGGCCGGCGGCGGAAGCGCCCCCACGTTCGGTGTTGGTAAGATTTTCCAATTTCAAAATAAAACAAGAGGTTGTAAGACTGGCCTGGCAGAAAAAAGGATTTATGCACCAGGAGAGAAAAGTCTACGTGGAACACGATTACGCCCCGGAGGTCCTTAAAAAGCGCAGGGAATACAATGACGCGAAAAAGGTGTTAAGAGAGAAGAAATTGCGCTTTCAGACACCATTTCCTGCGAAGTTAAGGGTCTTCTACGGCGATGAAACGTGTCTCTATAATTCGGCGGAAGAAGCAACAGCTGACATGGCGAAAAGAGGGCTCCCGGTAACGGTATTTAAACCCGCGGCAGACCCGAGTGTGAAGATCAAAGCGCAAACATGGACAACACAAAGACCCTCAAAATCCACGGACCAGCAGCGGGAAACCCAGCACCAGAGCGTCGCGGATAAACTATCCGTTTTCAGGTTGGAATAGCGACCTTTTTTTTTTTTTTTTTTTTCCTCTTGAATCAATCCGCACATCCAACGCCCCTCATACAAGGTAACAAACATTAAAGGAGATGCATATTCAGCATGTGGTAAAACATTTCATGGAACAATTATATTATTTGAAACAAATAAGTCTTTGTAATAAAAAAAAAAAAAAAAAAAAAAAAAAAACTTGTTAAAATAGAAATGTGACAATAATCCACATGTTCTCCTCATACTAACAAATACTGTTTTTGCGTGAATGTTTGATGTGATGGGGGTGGGAGGGTGCACACAATTTCACAGGGATTAGGCATAAAAGGAAGAAAAAAAAAAATCATTACAAGTTTGGATTGGGTTCTGAAACTCACGTTAAAAGCATGGGACTACTTTCAGTGGTAAGAGAGGGCCCTCAACACGTAACAGAGTTTGAGGAATTTCCCTCAGAGCCTTCACTCCATCAAGGCTCTTACAGGGTCTTTAAAAAGACCTCAGCTCAGGAAGTTCTTTTGACAGCTTTTTGTTTTAAAGTTTTTTACACTATGTTCTTAATGTTTTTCTTGTTTTTAATGTTCTTTCAGTTTCTGAGTAGCACAAAAGAGGGCCACCACACAGTTATACTAAACAAAACAACACAATGGAGAAACAGGGTGTAACCAAAATAATTTCATATAATGTAAAAGGAATCCTGAATCCAGTTAAAAGATCCAAGATTCTAGGCAAAATGAAAAAAGACAAAGCAGGAATAATACTTTTACAAGAAACCCACCTAACAGACGTGGAACACAATAAACTCAGTAGACAAGGGTTTAAAATGATCTCTTCATCTTCATATAAATCAGGGAGGAGGAGGGGAGTAGCGACATTGATATCAACCAAAATTACATTTGAAAAAAAATCAGAACACAAAGATAAAGAAGGGAGATACAGTTTGGTAACTGGGCGGCTAGAGGGAGAAGATATCACCCTGCTGAATGTGTATGCTCCCCCAGGGGCTAACTGGAAATTTTATAAAAATGTATTCGACCTAATGATAACTAAAGCTCAAGGTTTAGTGATATGTGGTGGGGACTTCAATCTTAGACTGAATCCATACTGGGATGCTTCTGGTAATTCCCCACATCAAAATAACACCCAAAACAGGAAGACTCGGATGCTACTAAAAGAATTGGGAGTCTGTGACGTGTGGAGGGAACTCAACCCCAGTGTAAAAGACTATACATTTTACTCAACTCCACATTCATCTTACTCAAGGATTGACTATTTTTTTATGTTTAATAGAGACATTGGTAGAGTAAAAACATGTAAAATAGGACTGATGGATCTCTCCGACCACAGTCCGATCTACATGGACTTAAATATCCAAAAATACACAAATAATACATTTTCTTGGAGGTTAAATTCAAATGTCCTGAAAGGACCATTGAAAGATGAATTGGAGTCAGATATTCTAAGATATTTGGAAGATAACGATAATGGAGAAGTATCCCCTTTAATACTGTGGGATGCATGTAAAGCTGTAATAAGAGGAAAGATTATTGCAAAACTGGCAACCCAAAAGAAACTAAGACAAGAAAAACTATCCACATTAGAGTCAGAACTTAGGAACCTAGAAAAAGAACACAAAGGCAACACTCATTCTACTGACTCGCTCAAGATTAAGGAAATTAAAAACCAAATAAATGAGATCTACACAATAGAAATCCAGAAGAAACTTACATTTCTGAAACAAAAATACTATGAAGCAGGCAGTAAATCGGCAAAATTGCTAGCCTATAAATTGAGGAAACATCAAACAGAAAGAGCAATCTACAAAATCAGAGACCCAGTATCAAAGGAAATAAAATTCAGAATTCAGGATATTCTTAAAAACTTCGAGAATTACTATAAGAACTTATACTCCCACAAAAAACATAAAAACGCATCCGAGGCATTCCTAAACACATTAAACCTTCCCCAACTTACGGAGTCACAAAATAAAACACTACTGTCAGAAATACATCCTAAAGAATTGGAAAAAGCAATTATGAAACTTAAAGCTAACAAATCCCCAGGAGCTGATGGCTATACAGCAGAGTGGTACAAAACCTTTAAACAGCAACTATCTCCTCTCCTCCTGAAAACATTTAATTATGTCCTCCACACAGGGGAAATCCCCCCCTCCTGGAGAGAAGGGGTCATTGCAGTTATACCTAAACCTGAAAAGGATAAACTAGAGTGCTCCAACTACAGACCAATCAGTGTACTAAATCAGGACTATAAGCTTTTTACCATTATCCTTGCCAAAAGGTTAGAGAATATACTGACAGACCTAATTCATTTAGACCAAACAGGTTTTATAAGACAAAGACAGACACAAGACAACATTCGACGCACTTTACACATAATTCATCATATAAAAAAATATAACTTAAATGCAGTCATATTAGGATTAGATGCTGAAAAAGCATTCGATTCGGTTGACTGGTCTTTTCTGTACAGAATCTTATCCAGTTTCAATTTTCATAACAACTTCATTAGAACTATACAGGCATTATATAAAAAACCAACAGCTAAAATAAGGATTAACGGTAATTTATCATCATCTTTTGAACTGGAAAGAGGATGTCGTCAGGGCTGCCCCCTGTCTCCACTGCTCTTTGCAATCTTCATAGAACCTCTGAGCCAATGGATAAGACAAAACCAAAAAATTCAAGGTATTACACTTGGTCAGAAGGAACATAAAATAGCACTCTTTGCTGATGACATTTTAATATACCTAGGGCAGCCGGACACTTCTTTACCAGAACTAACCTCAGTTTTTTCAGAGTATGGAGATTTATCGGGGTACAAATTAAATATGCATAAAACCCAAGTTTTAACATTCAACTATGACCCAAATCATTATTCACTAAGCAAACTCAAAACTAACTGGGAGTCGGAATCTATGAAATATCTGGGGGTCAATATCCCGAAACAACTCAACAAAATTATATCACTAAACTATGATCCACTGGTGACAAAAATAAAATCTGACCTAGCAAGATGGAATATGATACCATTCTTGGGTATTGCACAAAGAATTGAAGCAGTCAAAATGAATATACTTCCACGTCTTCTATACCTTTTCCAAACAATACCGGTAGAACCTCCCAAAAAAACATGGCAGGAGCTGGACAGAAGGATCTCAAGATTCATATGGCAGGGCAAGAGACCTAGAATCAGATATAGAACCCTACAGCTAAACAAAGACAAAGGTGGGCTCGCGCTGCCAAATATCAGGGACTACTTTAAAGCCGCACAAATTAAAACTTTAGTAGAGATATATAACCCAGTCTACTCTGCACAATGGAAGGAGATCGAATGCCAAATAACAAGTGACATCCCCCTACAGGCGATAATAGGGAACAATGTCTTACCTAAGCTTTTGAATAACACTAACCCGTGGATAGAGACCCCGCTAAAAATTTGGTTTAAGATAGTCAGAGAGAATCAAACTAAAGAGCCCTATCGACTTCTGCAATGGATCGCCTATGATCAGGACTTTACTCCTAATAAAACAGACACCAGATTTAAAAAGTGGAAGGAGAAGGGGCTGATAAAATATTACGATTTTTTTAAAGGGCAAATCTTAAGAAGTTTTGAAGATTTGAAAAAACAAGGCCTAATAAATCAAGACCTTTACAGGTTCTTCCAGCTTAGACACCACATAAACAATATACTTAAAAAGGAGGTTTTGGAAAGGGCCCAGTCAGGTGTTCTGAAGGTCTTCTTAATGGCATATAAAGGGATCCCAGGGATCAGATACATTTCTAAAATATACCAAGGTCTTCAAGACTTAAAAGGAGACAACACATCTTATATAAAAGAGAGATGGGAAAAAGAGGGGAATTTCACTTTACATCTGGAAATATGGGAAAAGCTAAATAAACAGCAATGGAAAAGTACCTCATCCCTGCAGTGGAGAGAATTTGGATGGAAAAACTTGGCAAGATTTTTCAGAACACCTGCACAAAACAAATTTACCCATAAGGGATTGAACTGTTGGCGCTTGTGTGGTGAAAAGACTGCAAATCATTTTCATGTGTTTTGGTCATGCCCAGTTATCCACCAATATTGGACCAATGTACAGACAATATTGGGGAAAATATTCAAAATTACAGTTCCCTTTTCTTTTGTAACTTTGTATTTGGGTTTACTACCGGACTCACTGGAAAGACGAGGAGAAAAATACTTATTCAATGTTTTAATATTGGCAAGCAAAAAAGCTCTAACTAAAAAATGGATGTTGAAGGACTGTCCTACACCTGAAGATTGGACTAACGTGATCCAAGACATTTACTCGATGGAAAAGTTGACATTCGCACTGAGACAGGACACGGATGGGTTCATGAACTTTTGGCAACCCTGGACCGCATATGTGTCTTCCATTAGATCTAATCTTTGACAAATACCATTTCAATAATGGTTCCGCTCTTTGTTCCAACGCTACTCAGATGCTCTTTTATCTTTATTTACTTACTTTTTCTTTTTGTTTGTTTTTTACTGGTTTGTTTGTTTTTTTATTTGTTTTTTGTTTTTTTTTTCTCTTTAATTTCACTTTTTCTTTCACTTTAAAAAAAAAAAAATAAGGGGTGTTGTAAGAATTAATCTTCCAATGTTGTCAGATATCAGAAAATAAGGGAACATGTGATGAAAATGTAAACACTGCATTGCTGTAACGACCTGTATACCCTTTACAAAAACTTAAATAAAAAAAAAAAAAAAAAATCCACCGCACCACCG
>JAJAQF010000033.1:187668-200869 GCA_020510985.1 Pholidichthys leucotaenia
CTGTTTCCCGGCGGCCTGACGCTCGTCTACCTCGTCATCGGCTCTCCCCTGAGCCTCTTCCACTGGGGTCCGCTTTGACCCTTCACCCGTCTCAACGGTCCTGGTGGTTGAGTGATGCGGGTCGGCGGCTCGACCTGCAAGACTTCCGGTTCGGCGATCTGGTCCAACCCCCCGACGAACTGTGTTTCCTTCTGGGTGGCCTGGCATGGCTACTGGTGGACTGGTTTCTTGGGACCTGGGTCTGGAGTTGGCCGTCCGAACATTTCCCTTTCCCCAGTTCGCCAACTGGACAATGGGCGGGGAGACCTCCGGAGCCATCTCGGCCATTTTGGACTCTGCCTGCCATATTCCTCGGGTGTCGCCTACCCTTTTGTTATTATTAAGGTCTCTCGGGGGTAATCTTTTTGTCCTTTTGGTGAATGTATATATTTATAGTGCTGTGTATTGTGTTTTTACTGTCCATACTCAGCATTTTTCTCCATTTTTTGCCTTGATCTTAGCTTTGTCCGTGCGTTATGGAGTTATGTGTTTTGTTCTTCTCCCAACCGTACTCCGTAATTGCCCATCTGTTCCTATCGCCTTCACCCCTCTAGGTGACTCTGTGTATATATATATATATATATAGCGCTGTGTATTTTATTTTGTTTTCTATTATCCGTACTCAGCGTTTTTCATCATTCTTGTCCTGTTCTTAGTTTTGTCTGTGCATTATGGAGTAGTGTGTTTGTTCTCTTTTATCCATACTCTGTAATTGCTTTATTCGTTCCTGTCTCCTTTTTTGGTGGGTTTTGTTTCTCTCCCTTTGCCGCGATCTGCTCGTTATTTGTGTGTTCTTGAGTAATGGGTTTTTTATCTGTTCCCGTACTTAGTTCTCTCCCCATCTGTGTCCTGGGTTAATTATTCCCTGTGTAATATAAAGTATTGTATTTGTGTTTTCTCTTTCTGGTACTCTGTATTCACTCATGGGTTGTTTTTTTTTCTTCTTCTTCTCTTTTCTTTTTCTCCGCCTCTCTCCTTCCGGTCCTGCCTCCCTTCCGCCCACATTAGGTGGGGGGTGGGGGGCTGGGATGTTCCTGGTCGTTTGGAGCCCGACCGTGAGGGGGAGGCTTTGTCACATGGGATGAGACGCCGGGTCTCGGCGCTCAGCCCATGTCCCTTCTCATCCCTGCCTCTCATTGGGCAGCGTCTCAGCTGGCTCCCAGCTGTCAGTGTTACGGGACGGCTGGGGCCAATTAATCCTCATCAGCTGGGGCGCTGCTAATGAGGATAAAAAGGAGCAGCCTTGATCACTCGGGGCAGCGACTTACAGCACTGTTAGGCTGAAGCCCCTACGTCTGGTGTCAGTCCTCTACTCCTCTTACAGCATTCCTATGAGTGTTACCCGCTGTGAGTATTTATGCCTCGTACCCCTACGCCCGGTGCTGGCGCCCTACTCCTGTGTTGTACAACTCGTGAGTGTTCCTCTGTATGAGTATCTGTGCTTTCCTTGTCCCTCACCCCTTGCCTACAATAAACATCACAACTTACTGGCTCGCCCTTGGCTCTCATTGTGTGGCTCCCCAGATCCACATGTAACATCAACTTCCCCTCTGGAGCCTGCAGGTGGATGCTGGGGTGGTGGAGGGGTCTGAACATCAGTCAGCAGCAGAGACACCAACTTATCAAAGGAGAGTCAGCAAATTCTGCTGCTGAAACCCATCAGCACATCAGAAGAGTTTTTCTGGGATGTGACTGCATGGAGAGTGAGGCGTGTTCTCCTGCTGACTGATAGAAGGAACTCACAACTTTACTCCATTTATTATCTCTCTGGAATCAGATTACAGGCAGCACGGACCATGTAGCAGTAGTTTGGTCAAGTCCAGATAAATGCTCATTTAACTAAAGTCTGACTCTAACAAAGGTTTACTGAAGTTACTGAGCTCCTTTAACCAGAAAAATTCACTTCTAGCAATTGTGGCTCAGTGCTGCAGCCTGACAGTTGGAGGAGGAAAGTTCAAGTTCACATTCATCTACTAATATTTCAGCAGCTCAGTTAAAGTAGAAACTGATTCTCACTTTGAGTCTGAAGGTTCAGGTTCATCACTGAAGGCTGGAGGATAACCTTTGGACCAATCACTCCTCATAGACAGACATGTGGATCCTTCAGACATTGCTCTGTCCTCCTTTTCCTCCATCTTGATGATGTCAGTCAGTCTGAGAAATAAACCACAAATCCTCAGTTAGTGTTCTTCTTCTGGACTGTGTTCCATGTGCTTCTGATGTTCTCATAGTTGCTACATGGACACTAAAACATCAGAAACACCTCTCAGTAGAAAACAAACTAAAACGTCATTAATAAACTGAACATCACTGCTGTGTTAAGGTGGAATTCTTCTCTGAGCTGTTGGGACTTAAATATCACACAAAGGACTAATAAATTAATTAAACATTAAAGGCCAAATGTCACGTAATTTTTTTTTCTAAATGACAACGAATTTTGATAAAATACACATAGCTTTAACCAAATATTCATACCGGAGACCATATCACCCACCCGTATTTACATAATTGCACAAAATACACCAGGCAAAGGCCCCGCCTTGCTCGCTGGCTTGTGACAGTCAATCCAGACCGCGGCCATGATTTTGACGTCACAAGTTCGATCCCAGCCCCCGACCAACAGTGATCTGTGTGGAGTTTACATGTTCTCCCTGTGTCTGCGTGGGTTTCCTCCCACATGCCAAAAACATGCAAGTTAGGTTAATTGGCATCAAAAAAACAGGGGATTCTAAATTGTCCTTAGGTATGGATGTGAGAGTGAATGGTTGTCTGTCTCTCTGTGTTGCCCTGTGATGGACTGGCGATCTGTCCAGGGTGGGCCCTGCCTCTCGCTCAAAGATGCTGGGATAGGCTCCAGCCCCCCCGCGACCCGAACAGGATTAAGCGGAAGAAGATGAATGAATGAATGAAGTTGTACCCTGGCTGCCCTGCCTATCCACATTCACACTTATCAACATTGGACAATCATGACGGAAAGTGACAGCGATTGGGAACAAATTAGTTTAGTTTTGCCTTTTTTTTGTCTTTTTTTTTGTCTTTTCTTTTTGTATTTTTTTGTCAGTGGTTCAGACAGTGACAGAGGCATAGAACCTTACAGGTTCGAGCCGTCCGAGACGGAATCAGATGCTTTGTCTGATGACAACAGTTCCGACGATGACCAGAGAGCAGAACCAGTGGAAAATGTCACTGAATTGGACATTAATCGCCTCCAGAATTGAGAAGTAAGATAAGATAAGATAAGATAAGCCTTTATTAGTCCCACAACGGGGAAATTCCAGGATTGCAACAGCACAGGGATAGCAACACTCAGAGCAACAATCAGAAGGCAAGAAAAAAAAAAAAAAAAAAAAAAAAAAAAAAACAAGCAAGCAAGAGCAGCTAATAAACATATGTACGTATTACTATAAAATATATATATATACACACACACACAGACACACAGTGCAGAGCATTGTAGCTGGATGGAATAAATATATGAATATATGAACACACAGTGCAGAGCATTGTAGCTAGATGGAATAAATATGTAAATATATAAACACCCACAGTACGGAGCATTGCAGCTAGGTGGAATAAATATGCAAGTATATAAACACACACAGTGCGGAGCAATGTAGCTAGATGGAATAACATGTAGATATATAAATATATAAACACCCACAGTACGGAGCATTGCAGCTAGACGGAACAAATATGCAAATATATAAACACACACAGTGCAGAGCATTGCCGCTAGATGGAATGAAACAGCATAACCGTCTACCCAGCTATCCTGCATGGTATGATTATGTGCCCATACACACTCTCACCCTCCATAGCGACCGGCATGCTCCTAGTTGTATGCCGGAGAGGACCACTGTGTAAGTCTATTGCATCTTCTGCATTCAAAAAACTATTAGTTTGTTACGTCTTTTTTGCTATCTCTGCGAGCAGCCCTGCTTAGGTTGTACAGTCTGACAGCCGTTGGTAGGAAGGACCTACGAAACCTCTCGGTTGTGCACCTGGGATGATGTAGTCTGCTGCTAAATGAGCTCCTCAGTGCATTCAGTATGTCCTGCATAGGGTGGAACTCGGACTCCAGCAGAGATGACAGTTTAGCCACCGTCCTTCTCTCTCCTATCTCCTCCATCGGATCAAGGCGCTGCCCCAGGACAGAGCTAGCTTTCTTAATCAGTTTGTTCAGTCTCTTCCTATCGGCTGCAGTAATGCCACTGCCCCAGCAGACCACTCCAAAAGTGATGGCTGATGCCACCACCGTGTCATAGAATGACTTCAGCAGCGCCCCTTGTACACCAAAAGACCTGAGTCTCCTCAGCAGGAACAGCCTGCGCTGTCCCTTCTTGTAGAGTGCATCAGTATTGTGTGACCAGTCTAGTTTATTGTTCAGATGAATACCCAGGTACTTATAGGATGTCACCATCTCGATGTCTGTTCCCTGTATATTTACTGGTACTGTGAGGGGCTGCCCATGCCTGCGGCAGTCCACCACCAGCTCCTTAGTTTTCCTCGCGTTGATCTGGAGGCAGTTCCGATGGCACCAGTCCACGAAGTCCTGGATAAGCCCTCTGTACTCAGCTTCATCTCCATTGGAGATGAGGCCAACGATCGCAGAGTCATCAGAGAACTTCTGTAGATGGCAGTGTGTTGTGTTGTGTGAGAAGTCCGCAGTATAAAGAGTGAACAGGAAGGGAGCCAGCACCGTTCCCTGGGGGGCCCCCGTGCTACTGATGATCGTGTCGGACACACAGTCCCGGGTTCTCACAAACTGAGGCCGGTTCGTGAGGTAGTCCAGGATCCATGATGACAGGTGCTGGTCCAGTCGAAGTCGAAGTCGAAGGGGGTCTGTCGAGGGCGCCCCATAAATATTGATTTTTCGGAAGCCATTATTATTACAGTGGAGGAGAGCCGCTGCTGTCAAGAAATTGACCAGATCAGAATGAAAATGGAGGCGTATACCTGTCAAGTGAGACGTTTTCGCCGTATTTTAATACGGGGAAAATGCAATTTTAGCAAATACGGGCGTATTGCCATTTCTGTACGCCCAAAAGAAAAATATACGGGAAAAAAAATTATTGAGTGTGTTGAGGAACGCGTCGTGTGTGTGAGACCCCCACAGCTATGGGGCTGGCAGAGCGCTCAGCCTGAACTATTCTCACTACTGTTAGAAGTGTGGACTCAATCATTAGGCTGATGGCCGGGGCGGGCAGATCGATCAGCCTGAGCTATTATCACTACAGTCAGAAGTCATTAGGCTGATGGCCTCACACTTTCAACTGTCCTGCGGCTGCGGAACAGAAAGGAATCGCCTTCCAAATCCAGAATGTGACATAACGCACTGCTCAGGAGACACACACGCAGGCTCAGGGTAGATTTAATAGCTTTATTGAACAACAAGGATGTGTGGCTGCGTGTCTGTGGAATAAGAATGTATTGGTGGTGGCGTCTGCGTCAGGCACGGGGGCAGGAAGCCGTTCAGCCGGACAACCCTACGGGAGGAAGCAGAGGGAGAAGGGTAATGGGCACCACACCAATACGGAGGATAATAACAGTTTGCTGGCTTACTTGGTTAGGGTAGGTGGCTGGCGTCGACAAGGGCATAGCCCGGGAGACAGCAACCTGGAGCGCCTGCAGCAGCAGCGAGGAGGCAGCGGCGAGGTGATGAGGTCCGCCGCCGGGGAATCCACCTGTGCACAGGGGAGAAGGCTGGAGGAAAGGAGGTAAGGGGAGCTTACCCAGATTGTCTTGCTTGTAGGCGAGAGTTCCTTTGTAGCAAGAGATGCCGATGAAGAGAGACGGCTTCAGGCCGAAGCCCAGGGCAGAGTGGGTTAAATACCTCGCCGCTGACGAGGCGCAGGTGTGCGCGCAGCTGGCGCCGCTGATGAGCGGCGAGTCATGACAGAATTCTGCTTTTTTTATTTTGAGCAGGACGCTGAGTTGTGTTGTTATTGTCAAATATCCATGAATCCTTAAAATATTTGACAATAACAACACGAATTACATTTAAAACATTTCCCAGAAAAGTGTCCCTTATTACCCCGCCGTCCCTTATAGCCGCGTTTTACGGTATTAAAATACGGCGAAAACGTATCACTTGACAGGTATGAAAACATTTCCCAGAAAAGTGTCCCTTATTACCCAGCTCTCCCTTATAGCCCCGTTTTAAGGTATGGGTGAAATATCCAATTTTTTCTTTCTTGTTGCTCACTTCAATCTTCCAGTCTCGATATAAACAATCAATGGGGATACCCCAAGCATCAAACTAGGGTACAATCTATTTCGTCACTTCCGCCTTCTTCCCCAGGCGATTCCGGGGGCCGTGAGTAGGAACGTCAGGCCAAGCACGGCAGTTTTAAATTAACGAATATTCCGGCGTTACTGAAGCATATGCACCAAGACCCGAACGGATCGGTTCCCTTTTATATCTAGTTTCAAGACATTTAAAGTACCCTGTTACGTGACATTTGGCCTTTAAGTTTACATGAGCAGACTGATGAATATTTCTGTTTGAAACATCAAATCACAATGTCACTGTCTGCAGTTATGAAAATTCATAAAATACCACAGTTTAGATTTAAAGAGTATAAATATTATTCTGTAAACAGAACTGTACAAACTTATATTTCTGTATTTTTATGCGCCTTAATATCTGAGTGGAGAAATAAACATTTTAAAATGACCAGTTTATTCTCCATTTTCACTGAGAACAAAGCAAGTCGACTCCTGAAACCATCATTAAAGACAGAAATCATCAAAACCAGACTTTGGCCATCATGGTAATTCCACATTTTTGTCAAATCATTCAGACCTGATTGGAAACAATCAGAAACTCTCCTAGACCAGGGTCAATAATAAGGTGATTTGGACTGATTTTTATGCCTCAAACAGGTTTATAATCAGACATTTGACATCTCAGAGTAACTGGACACAGAAAAAGGTGAAGAGACTCTCATGAACTAATAAAGAGAGAATCAAATCAGAAAACACTCCTACCACTCAACATGAAGGTCACACATTTAGTTAGTTACATACATACAGTGGGGCAAAAAAGTATTTAGTCAGCCACCAATTGCGCACGTTCTCCCACTAAAAAGATGAGAGAGGTCTCCAATTTTCATCATAGGTACCGGTATACCTCAACTATGAAAGACAAAATGAGAAAAAAAAATCCACAAAATCACATTGTCTGATTTTTAAAGAATTTATTTAAGATAAGATAAGCCTTTATTAGTCCCACAATGGGGAAATTCCAGGATTGCAACAGCACAGGGATAGCAACACTCAGAGCAATAATTAAGAAGATACGGCAGATATAAATAAGAGCAGTGGATATACATACATACCCATAAATATATAAATATATATACAAAGTGTGGAGCATTGTAGCAAGATGGAATAAACAGCATAAACGTCTACTTAGTTATCCTACATGGTATGATTATGTACCCATACATATTGTCACCCTCCGTAGCGACCGACACTGTCCTAGTTGTATATACTGGAGGGGACCATTGTGTATCCCTTACGAAAGGAAAATATATTTACCAATATATTACCTGAAATATATTGCAATATATTATTTTCCCGATACATTTCCCAACATATTATGTTTTAAATACATGGAAATATATTGATGATACATATATTACACAATATATTATATATTCATGTAATATATTGCAATATATTGCAAAATATACAAATGATTGCCGCTTTCCATATATTGCAATATATTAAACATGAATGAATAATAATGAATAATGAATAATGAAATAATGAATTTATATATCCCAAAATATATGTAATTTTATATTTATAAGTATCCGCCATCATGTATTGTGATTTATATGGGAAAATGTATTGGTAATATATGTAAAGATAAAGTGTCACATATATGTTCAATATATGATGAATGTATTTTACATATATGGAAAATTATATGGAAACATAAATGAAATATATGTAAAGATATATGAGCAATATGTGGTAGAATGTATTGTAAATGTATGTAGCAATATATGGAAAAAAATTGTACATATATATGTTTAATACATGGTAGAATATATTTTAAATATATGTGAAATTATATGGAAATGTGATATATGTGTGTGTGTGTATATATATATGGGTATAAATATGAGCAAACCTTTATATGAAAATTAACACAGACTAATGGATATCTATCAAAAGTCACCTTTATTGTCTTTTAATCAGATCAAAAACAAATCCTGAGGATGTAGGGGAGAGGTACATTTTTAAAAGTGCAAATTCTTAATAGTGCAAACTTTAAACTCAACTTAACATCCTGCAACAGTGCAACATACCAGTACAAAATATAAATTAAACTTGCAACTTGCGCTTCACCTGGTGTCTTAGCTCACAGATTCGACTGTTGATGGACTTTCTCACATCAGCTTCCTTGGCCCTCGGAAACTGTTTTACAACAGCATCTGTGGAACAGAACCACAATGATTACCCACCTGCTTGCTGTCTCCCCGCCCCCCCACTCCTTCCTCCTGCCCCATACCCCTTGCTCTGGTTTGCTGTACAAGCAAAGGGAAAGTCCCCCCTCCTGGCAGAGATGCAATCAAAACTGGAAGGCAACCAACTCTGAGAACTACTTACCTTGCAAAGCTTGAAGTTTCCTCGGGTCGAGAGCCTGCCGACGCTCAGCATTGGGATCCAACTTGCTGACCCCTCCTTTCAGGTTGGACTTGAGGAGGACTTCAACATCAAAGAGCCCCATCAGTAGCACCTGTGCCATACCATTGGGGGTGGTACAACTTTTTGCAGTCTCCCAACAATGTGATGAGATAGTGACGTCGTTGTTCCCGATTTTCACCTTATGTAAACAAAAGTAATATAAAAATAAGAGCATGAGCAAGGATGAAACAAGGAAAGTCACTCCAAGCATTAGAATGCATAGACAGAAAAAAAAAAGAAAATGCCACAAGCAATAAGATGCCAATAATGCTGTAAGTTTTAATGTTAGAAATTTTCCAAATAACAAATACTTACTTGTGAAGGTCTGCAAGGTGTGCAAAGTGATGTTTCACCTGGGCCATCACTCTCAGCATAAGGTTCATCAGCATGTTTGGTGGGGTGGTTGTCAACATCTTTGTTGGTGGTGGTGGTGGTGGTGGTGTTGAAGGAGACAAGTTTTCTCACCTCCACCAACAGAGCTGGAATTTCTGAGAAAAAAGTACAAGATTATTCAGACAGCAACCATGAACACCAATATTGTCCAAGATGCTACAAATCAATTGCCGTATCATTAAAATAATCGTAACAGGAGCAAGTTATAGAATTGACACTGACTTCATGTACAGTATATCATGCTCGTTTACCCTGGGCTCATTAACAGTAACAATCAGTATAAATGATACAGACTGTGACTGATGGTTGTTACTTGCACAATCACATAGACAAATTGCAACCTCATTTTTCTGCTTATTATGCCTGTGTGAGTGATAAATATGCTCGTGATACCTGTAGCCCACCTATCTGACCACACATGGGCTGATATGGGCAATTGCTTTTTAGATTTAGATAGCATCTTTAGAATCACCCTCAGGTCTAAATGGAGTAATATCATATGATATATAATAATATTTGATGACATAATACTCAATACATGCCTTTAACGACCATGTTCCGCAGTTTGGAATTTTCTTTATGTAAAGCCTTGATCTGGCTCTGCAGATCTCTGGTAAAGTCATCTCTTTCCTGGCTTGACGATTCTGCTGGACCAGGGCTGAACGGACTGTTCCCTGACAGTAATTCCTCCTCCACCCGTCTTTGAGCAGCAACTTTGGCCTTTTTCTGTAGGGCAAAGATATTAATTTTTATTATTTAGTCATGGATAATCCATTACACAAATGATGCATAATGTGATATCAATCTCTGTTGAATTACCTGTTTTGGATTTCCAGAGCCAGAGGCTTTGTCACCAGTACCGAAATATTCTTCACCAAAGTCCAGGCGTTTTCCTTTTCTCAGCCTCTTGGCCGCCATGTTCCCGCTCAGTTCCTGCGCTTCCAGTTCCCGCTCAGCAGCTCTCAGCGTAGCCTCTTTTTCTACATTAATTTGTAAGGATAGATTTAATATCAAACTAAACACCACTGTATTAATAAATACTACAGAATAAATAATTATGTGCCAAATTTTAGACTGCAAAATAGTGAAATATGGGATATACATTTTGACATAATAAACAGAACATTTTGTTGCTGTATTTGTTAATACAGTAACTGGTAGGAAATCAATTGTCGTATCATTAAAATAATTTTAACAGGGTAGAAGCTGAGAGCTTCCAGGTCGAGTGAGGAGCGGATCCGGAAGTTGATGCTGTGATCGCGAGAGACAATTGCGCAATAATTTGAACGGCAACTGCTGTCACCAAGATTGAAACAAACTTTTCCACAGGTAGTTTTTTTTTTTTTTTTTTGTAATTAATTCATTAATTAATTGTCTGTGTCTTTCTTTTTTTTTACGGAGCTGGAGGATTTAGAACGTTATATCGACGCATTTTACGACCGTTTTTGTGTCATGGAGCAGGCGAGTGTGTGTTCTGCTGCTGCTTCTCAGTCTAAGCGACCGAGACCCGCAGATTCACCCAAAATAACGCCCGAGAAATCAGAGCAGGGCACCGAGGTCAGCGAGATCCTTCTCTCTATTGACAATAAACTCACCAGCATGGATGGTGGACTGGCGCTGGTTGAACTTCTTCACAAAGAGTTCCAAAATTTGCGGGAGAGCCTTGAGTTTAGTCAGGCGCAGCTCGTCTCTGTCGTGGAGGAAAATAACAGCCTGAAAAAGTCAGTCACCACACTAACCACGCGGCTTGGCGTTGTTGAGGGAGAAAATCGGAAAATGAAGGAGACAGTTCTCAGTTTGCAGTCACGCAGCATGAGAGATAACCTCGTTTTTTCTGGAATTATTGAAAAAAATAATGAAAATCCAGAACAGCTGGTCCGAGAATTTATGTCATCACAACTAAAACTATCCCCCGAAGTCACAAACTCAATTACCTTCCACCGAGTCCACCGAATAAGGCAAAAAAATTCCCAAAATAAACGTCCCAGACCTATTGTTGCCAAATTTGAACATTTTAAGCAAAAAATTTTGGTACAGAGGCAGGGCAAGCAGCTTAAAAACACCAATTATGGTCTAAATGATCAGTTTCCACAAGAAATCTTGGAAAGGAGAAGGAAGCTTTTTCCCATTAGGAAGCAATACATCCAAGAAGGTAAATGAGCTATTGTTTCTGTGGATAGACTGTATATAGATGGCAAGCTGTTTATGGATGAAACTATAACTCCCTGGTTATTCTAGAGCCCATTTTTTTTTTCATTTTCTTTTTTTTTAGCTACAGGTGGAAAAGAGAGTGGGATTGTGCGCAGGTCTCTTACTCGATTTCAGTTTAATATGTTAACATTTGTCAAAATGTTTATTTCTTTGTTGTTGAGGTTGTTGTTTGTTTGTTTGTCTGTTGTAGGTTTTTTTTTTTTGGAGTTTTTAGGTCATTGTTGTATGTTGTCTGCATTTTTCCACCACTTACTAACCTTCATGTCTGTTTTTTCTCATACTTCTGGTTTATAGGAAATAACTTGAAATGCATGTACCCCATTTGCTTGCAATTGCAGGCAAATGGCACAGAGACATCATGCACGCACACCCAATTATATATGCATAGGTGTATACACACAACATATATATACATATATATGCATACATTACAGACATATCACATAGGCACATATAGTTTACACATTTAGTTAGTCTTTAGTACACAACCAGTTAGTGAAAACATGTCTTCATTTAAGTTTGTCACGCGGAACATACGTGGAATTGGAAACGGGGAGAAGAGGCTAAAAGTTTTTAATCGATTGAACGATCTACAGGCAGACTTTGTTTTATTGCAGGAGACACATGTCTCTAAGTCGTCTGTAGATGCGCTCACCTCACCAGAATTCCCCCATATATACTCAGCCGGCTTTAATTCTAAGCAAAGGGGGGTAGCTATACTGGTAAATAGAAGAATACACTTTGTTATGAATAACACCATAATAGATCCAGAAGGTAGATTTATAATACTAAAAATTTCAGTCCAACATTTGGATCTATGTATTGCAAGCGTTTATGGCCCAAATGTTGACGACCCATCCTTTTTTCACACTTTTTTCACTTCTCTTTCTGAGCACTTGGACACCACACTTATAATAGGAGGGGACTTCAACTTGGTATTAAACCCTGCAGTCGACAGGCTCAGTACATCGGGGGTTTACCGAAAATGGCTGACTACTGACACTCTCAAACAGTACATGAATGATTTTGGTCTTTGCGATGAATGGCGATCTCTTCACCCAACTCTTCAATATACCTTTTTTTCATCAGTTCATAGTTCATATTCGCATCTAGATTTCTTCTTAGCCAGTAACTCTATTGTGAGGGACATCATAGACACTGAAATATGTTCAAATCAAGCTATTAGCGATCATCATCCAGTTTCTCTTACACTAGTAATTAGGGAAGCTACAAGGGAAACTAGGAGCTGGAGATTTAATATATCACTACTGAAAGATGAAGACTTTATTAATTATTTTAATAAAGAGTGGGAATCATATCTGGAATATAATGATGTGCCAGGAATATCCCCAGGTGTTCTTTGGGAAGCAGCAAAAGTGGTCATGCGAGGTAAAATAATCTCTTACTGTTCATACAAGAATAAAAAAGAAAAAGCACTGATACTGGATTTAGAACAGAAGATTAAATCACTGGAGACAACTTGTGCCATTTCCCCACAGGAACAGGCACTTAACGATTTGAGAAAATTAAAGCTGGAATTAAAAGAAATTACAAACAAAAGAGCACAGTTTTTAATACAAAGACTGCGCCCTTAGAATTTTGAACACAGTAATAAATCGGGGCGATATCTTGCGAACCAGCTTAGATTGAATAAAGAAAAAACAGCTATCCATTCTATCAAGGATATGACTGGAAATATTACCCATGTGCCTGAAGAAATAAATAACTCATTCAGAAAGTTTTATGAAAATCTCTACTCATCACAGGTTAACCCATCGGACTCAGAGATAAATACATTTTTGGACAATATTAACCTACCACAATTAAATAATGAACAGATTGCGGCTCTGGATGCACC
>JAJAQF010000035.1:0-197779 GCA_020510985.1 Pholidichthys leucotaenia
GTGGAACAGGTTGGCTATACTGGGCTATGTGGAGATGGAGGCCCGATATAGGGACAGTGTGGCGCCCAGCACTCGCATCAACATCTCTGCATACGGCGTTAACGTCATGGGTTGCAGCCTCTTTTACAGCCTTGGGTTCTCCATCATGAACGTTTCTGGCGAGGAGTGGTCTGGGGGCGGACTGTGGAACCGACCTGTTCCTGCTTTGGAGGGTGCTGAGGGTGTGGGATCAGGACTGGACGGTCAACGTTTATTTTGGCGAGCACACGCCACGCGGAATCCTCTTGGGATGGACCTGATGCTGTACGCAGGCTGCCCTGGACGAGGGTGCCGGATGGCATGACGGGACCCCCGATGAGGCTCATCAGGACGAGGTGCCAACGCGGGGAGAAAGAGGGGCTAGACCGCAGAGTGAGATGATCATAAAGAGCTCCCAGCGACGACCTGCCAAGAGGAGACCCAGGAGATCCCACGAGTTGGAGCCGCTGGAGTCGGGGGCCAGTTGCAGGACCGGTGATCTGATGAAAAGGAAGTGGGCTCCTGTCATGAACGATAGCCGAGTGGTCAAGGCACCAGAGAAAGAGCGGCAGCTTCCAAAGTTTGCAATCAGCAATTTTCTATTTATTCCAATAATCTTCACAGGCAATAATTCCAACGCACATCTGACACCTCACCAACAAACCAAATGACAAACACCTGTTATATACTTAGTGAGATAATCAGCTTAATTGGCACATACCATAATCCCAGGTAAGACAATAAATATTTTCATCTTCCCACATATACCCAATAATATCTAAAAGATCATAAATACATAAATTATTTCCCCACTATTTACAGAATAAATAACACCAATAAATACACCATAAATAATACAATAAATAATTTAAACACCTGTTTACATATTAAACTCCCCTCTACTCAACCACCAAATATTTTCTTCCTGCTGGCGTCCATTAAAGGCCCTCAAACCCCTGAGGAGTCTTTTGCCCGGACACCACCAGGCAGCATGCTGGCAAAGGTACGTGCTTTTAAGATTAATCAATTGCCTCACCCAATTAACATGATTAATTTTAACAATTATCTCACAGAAGAATTCACTAAAGTCAAAACACATTCTACAATTATATGTGCATGTTTACAATCCAATGCATGTTAACATTTGCAAACATAAACCCTTTTACACATATAATATAACATTCAATTACCAGACCATACAGTGGCAACACTCCGTCGTCACAGCCCCCCCCCCCACCCCGAGAGTACAGTACTGTATGAGTCACGTACTCTGGAGAGGCTATCTGCCATAAGGTTGGTCTTCCCTGCCACATACTGAACTGTGAAGTTATAAGGCTGTAGGGACAGATACCCCCCTGTCAGACGATTGTTAGTTTCCTTCATTCTATTTAGCCATTGTAAGGCCTGATGATCTCTCTCTAATGTGAAATGACGTCCGAGTAAAATAATCCCTAAGAGACCCTATTGCCCATTTCATGGCCAGACATTCTTTCTCCACTGTAGAGTATCTCGTCTCTCGGTCCAACAATTTACAGCTCAAAAACAGTACTGGGGGTCTCTCCCCTCACCTCCTGGAGAACTACTGCTCCAATGCCAACTCCTGAAGCATCTGTTTGCAGAATAAATTGACGGGCGAAATCCGGACTGTAGAGAACCTTCTCCCCAGAAATCGCACCCTTCAAATCCTCAAAGGCTCTCCCACACTCCTCTGTCCATTTCACTCTATTTGGTGCTGAAGCCTTCGTGAGGTCAGTCAGGATTGCTGCTCTTTCAGCAAAATGGGGGATGAACTTACTGTACCACCCTACCAGACCCAAAAACGACCGTGCCTTCTTTTGGGTGGTAGGGACAGGATAGGCCTGGATAGCGTCTACTTTCCCCACTTGTGGTCTAATGACCCCCTGACCAACCATATGACCCAGGTTCTCCACCTGCTGCCGTCCAAATGCACACTTGCGTGGATTAATAGTCAGACCTGCCTCCTTGATTAAATGCAGGACCTGCCAAAGATGTAATACGTGATCCTTCCAGGTCTGACTACAGATGACTACGTCATCCAAATAGGCAGCTGCAAAGTCTGACACTCCTCCTAATACCTGGTCCATGAGTCGCTAGAAAGTTGCAGGTTCCCCCTGGAGGCCAAATTGCATGACCTTGAACTGACAAGTGCCATAAGGTGTTTTAAAGGCTGTCAATTCCTTCGTCTCAGGTGCCAAGGCCACCTGCCAATACCCCTTGCTTAGGTCTAATGTGGAAATAAACTTAGCCCTGCCCACTTTCTCTAAAAACTCATTTATTCGGGGCATGGGGTACGACTCAAACCTGGAGACTGCATTCAAGTACCTAAAGTCAATGCAGAACCTCAAAGAACCATCCTTTTTGGGGAACAACACAATGGGACTGCACCATTCGCTGACCGACTCCTTGATCACTCCCAGCTGCAACATCAAATTAATCTCCTGCCTCAGTTTTGGGACCAACCGTTCAGGAATCCTATAGGACTTCCGACTGGGAATAGCCTCTTTCTTTAAATGCACTCTATGGTGAACTAAAGTGGTGAAACCAGGTCTCTCCTGAAACAAATCTGGATCTTTTAGTGCCTCCAATTGTTTCTACTGATCATCCTGCAAATGAGACACATGAAAAGAACAAAACTCTGACACATTGGTGGGAAAGGACTGTTCTCTCTCCTCACCCACTTCCGTCACACAGATAAGGAGCTGATGATGCGTCTGCTGATGACCAGGCTGCTGCTGCTGCTGCACAGGCTACTGAAACTCCTTCAACAAGTTGATATGAAAGCACTAATGTTTTGTCTTTTTATCAGGCATAAACAGTTCATATGTCACTGAGCTCAACTTCCTAGAAATTTTGTAAGGCCCTTGCCATTGAGCCAACAGCTTACTGTCACAAGAGGGCAGCAGTAACACCTGCTGACCTGGGAGAAAAAACCCTCTTCCTGACCTTCTTGTCATACCATGTCTTTTGTTTATTCTTCACCATCCTCATGTGCTCCTGAGCCAAAGCAGTCATCTGATCCAGTTTTTGTCTCATTTTAATGACGTATGAGACCACATTGTCCTGATCACTCAGAGGCCTCTCCCAGTGCTCCTTTAATACATCCAGTGGGCCCCTCACCTGACCACCATGAAGTAGTTCAAAAGGTGAGAACCCTGTTGAAGCCTGGGGAACCTCCCGATACGCAAACAGCAAATACGGTACCCATTGGTCCCAATCTGAGCCCGTACTAGAAACAGATTTCCGCAGCATGTTCTTTAAAGTCTGGTTAAACCGTTCCACCAGTCCATCAGTCTGAGGGTGATATGGGGTGGTCTTAATTCCCTTGATACCCAGCAGTTTATAAACCTGCTGCAGAAGTTTTGACAGAAAATTTGTCCCACAGTCTGTCAGGACCTCTTTGGGTACGCCTACCCTTGAAAATAACTGAATAAGGCAGTTAGCAACCTGCCTAGCCTTAATAGATTTCAGTGGGAAGGCTTCTGGGTACTGAGTAGCATAGTCACATATTACAAGAATGTATTTGTTACCCGAGGAGCTTCTTTCTAGGGGGCCAACTATATCCATCCCTATCCTATCAAACAGTGTTCCAATGATTGGTAATGGGTGAAGATGGGCCCAGGCTACTCCCCTAGGTGATGTAATCTGACATGTTTCACATGTTGCACAAAACTCCTTAACCTGGGTATACATTCCTGGCCACACAAACCTTCTAGCAATTCTCTGTAACGTTTTCTGAAACGCTAGATGACCTGACCAAGGGATAACATGTCCCAGTTCCATCACTTTCTGTGAGAGGCCTTGTGGCAAAGCTATGGCCCTAACTTCACCCTGCTGTTGGTACAGAATGCCATCTCTAGTGACATACTTGGCCTCAGCCAAACAGTCCACTCTGCCCTGTTTCACACCGTCAATCTCAGAGACCTTTTCAAACCAAGGTTTTAGCGATGGGTCAGCTTTCTGCAGCGCAGCTATGTCAGAAGGAATGTTAAAATCTACTGACTGGCTTAGCTGTGATGTTTCCTCCCCCAAGTTTTTTGGTTGCTTAACTGGACCTGCCTCTATTCCAGAATCATAAAAAGGCAGCTCCTGAAGAACATTGGCAGCCCTCTGAGCTCTAGTTGTAACCATATTACAATTTTTCGCCACAGGTGCCTTTACCCTTTGCTCAACGGCACCACCTGCCTGTCTCTCCTCAGTTTGGTGTTCGTCCCTAACCTGTTGTATGATGTCCAACAAAGTTGGAACATCATTGCCAAGAATCACTGAATCTGGCAAATCAGGCACCAGAACTAAAGGAAGGAGATAAGTCTGACCCCCCCACTGTTAAATAGACCTCAGTGGTTGGGTACAGCTTCTTATCCCCATGGACACAACTGATATTTATTCCAGACTCACTCCACAAATCCCTCGGGACCAAACTGGGCAGCACAACAGTTTGAAAACAACCAGAGTCTAAAAGGGCCTCTTCACACTGACCATTAAGCAACACTGTCGTTTTATCCATTCCACTGTGCACTGGGGCTGAAAGAGTGGGTCTAGGAACTCAGCATAACAATGACGGTTTACTATTTCTTGTGGCAGGACATGAATACTGTGTGTGGCCGATTTTATTACACTGGTAACAGCGTATATCTTGACTCGAAACAAAACGTGACTTTCTACTCCCATTATGTTTGCTAACAGTGACCTGACTGGAGCTGGAATACAGTCTGTTCTGAGCTTGACCACCCCTTTCACCCCCATCAAACTTACTCCGTGTGGTGAAAGAGCCGTCACGGCTGAGAGTAGGTCTCCTGCTCCCAGACCTGGCAGACAGGAAGACCTCCGCCAGACGAGCCGCGTCCTCGGCAGTCTTCGGGTCCTGCTCTTGTATCCAGACTCTCAGATCCAGGTCCACCATCCGCAGAAACTGCTCCAAGATCAACAGTTCCACAATGTCTTTCACCGTTGAGGTCTCCGGTTTAATCCATTTGTTAAACAGGTCCTTCAAACGTACATAAAGTTCACGGGGGGGTTTGTCCTGATGAACGTCCAGGGCGCGAAACCTTCTCCTATAGATGTCGGGTGTTATTTCATACTTAGTTAAAATTGCTTCCTTCACTTTATCATAACTCTCCATGTCAGCAATGTCCATGAGCACATACGCACTACTTGCTTTCCCCGTGAGCAGGGGAACCAACTGAATAGCCCACTTTTCTTTACGCCAGCGGCAGACCGTAGCAGTCCTCTCAAATGTTGCCAGATAATGCTTGATGTCGTCATCGGGAGAGAGCGAATTCAGCCTGGGCTTGCGGTGCATGTGCGCTGTCCTCGGCTGCACCTGCAGTGGTAGCTCCTCCTGCGGGCCGACCTGACTGGCTGCCACCCTGGGGTCTTCCCCCAAAGCGCCATCGTCACCACTGCCTTCAGCCCAGCTCCCACACTCCTCTCTCAGCTCCGTCATTTGTGACTGCATCTGGCGAACTTGATGCTGCACAGTCTGCCACCTTTGTTCTTGCAGAGCGGCTTCTTCCTCCATCTGATGGACTCTGACTGTCAGTGAACACACCACGGACTTCACCAAGCTCGTCAATTCTCCCAGCTTGTCTAGTCCATTGGTCCCCTGCTCCTCAATTGCCATGCTAGTGTCCAAGTCGTGTAGTTGCTCCTGTTGTTTCTTCATGTTCCTTTTGGCCATTGCTCCTCTTGTCCTGCGTTATCACTCTTTATCTTGACAACACCTTTTTGACCAGACGTCACACAGTCCGCTTAATTTGACGTCATTGTCATACCTTCCGCTGTCTTTCCTCGTAGCCACGGTGGGAGTGGAAAATTTCTGACACCACTCATCCGGCTGCGCTTTCCTCTTCACCACAGCTGTGAAACCGGACCACTTCTGTCACCAATTAGCAGGAACGAACCATTTCTGACGCCAAATGTCAAGAAACAGACCACTTCTGACACCAAGTGTCACAAACGATAGCTGAGCGGTCAAGACACCAGAGAAAGAACGGAGGCTTCTAAAATGTGCATTTTTACAATACAATACATGTTAACATTTGCAAACATAAATCCTTTTACACATATAATATAACATTCAATTACCAGACCATACAGTGGCGACACTCCGTCGTCACATTTCCCCCCCCCCCCTCTCCACGCCAGCAGCGGGACGACCAGAGGCGGTTCCAGGTGGAGCCCGGTTGGATGGAGGAGTTTGGGTGCAGGTCGATCCACGTCTGGAGACTCTGAGGGATCTGAGACTGCTGGAGGTGGAGAGGAGACGACGCAGCAGGAGCCCCGATGTTAAACGACGGAGACGCCTTGAGAGGATCCATGCGGGGACTGAGGGTTGATTTTGCATGTTTGTCTCGTTTCTTCAGTGCTGCTTTACGTTAGTTTTCCTATTTGGTGCCCTGGTGAATTTTACTAAAAGAAAAGAGGAAAAGAAAAGCCTGAATCTAGAGGAAAATATGAGAATCTGAGCCTTTGTGTGGTGATTTTCTATTCTATCATTGGCATTTGTTTGTGTGTTTTAACCACTGGGGCTCAGCTAAGTGATTTTATTTGTGCAAATTTATGTGCTATTGTCAAAAGATTTAACTGGATTATTGTTTAAAGTGCCCAGTTTTGGGGGACTGGATGTGCTCAACCCTAGTAAATTGAGTTAATTGGGGTGTAATTAGTCTGGCCGATGGCCTCTCTGTGTGAAGGGACTTTGGTGCTTTTCTGCAGTTCTCCTGCAACGTAGGACTGGTGTTAACTGGCTTGACTATTTTGTGAATTTGGTTTCATTGACTTGTTTTCTTTGAATTGCCCCTTGTTCTACATCTTTGCTCTGTGTGCCCAGGGTGGGGTGGGAGTTGGGGTGGGGGGCCGCCTGTAGGAAATGTCTTGTCTTGTATTCTATGTATTGTTTAGTGGGTTTTAAAGGCGATTGCTTTTAGTTAGAAACACGGCCTGGTTTGATTTGGTTTCTATTTCTCTGTTCCCAGCAGCAGAATAATCCGCTCAGCCCTTTAGGGGGCGCTGGTGGTCTACCCAGCCCCTCAGCCTTAGTTGTGTGAATGGATAGGAGTTTTATTTATTTGTTGTACATATTTTGAATTAGTGCGTGTATCGGGTGATAAATTTGGGTGGGTTATTTGTGTGCTTGGCGTTTTTTTGAGGGGGGAATGTTATGTCCAAGAATAGGCTGGTATTAGTAAGATGGTGGCCGGGTTGGTCATGGGACAGACCAGGGTGGCTACTACCGGTTTCCGGTGGTGACGCCGCCCTGGGTATCAAAGAGTGGGCGGAAGAGGCTCTGCCTCTTTGCTGTAGTGATGGGAATTCCGGCTCTTTTTAGAGAACCGGCTCTTTCGGCTCGGCTCACTAAAAAGAGCCGGCTCTTTCGGCTCCCAAGCGGCTCTTCAGGTTGTTTTGTTGCTTTAATTTATTAATTTAATTTATTATCAACAACAATATAAAATTATGCACAAAATGAATTACTAATGTAAAAAAAGTTTTTTATTTATATGTTTATTATATAAATATGCTTTTATTTATTCACTCCACATAAAATGTAAAAAGTAAATTATAAAATACAAAACCAACCATTTACAATTCAACTTTTAGCTCTTTAAATTTTCAGCTTTTTCCTTTTAAACAAATTTAAAGTGAAACAACACAAAACACTGCAAATCACAACACAATAAAATATAAATTAAAATATGCAAAACAAAAAGAAAAAAATGAACACCCAGATCTTTAATTAAGGTAAAGGTTGGCATTTAGAAATATCAAGCGCCTCAGCTTTGATGAGCTGATCTGGTTTCTTCTTTCAGTAATTATCTGCCCTGTTTTGGAGAAGATTCTCTCAGAGGGGACAGATCGCCCCAAAGGTCTCCCGAGTCGGCGGACGGAGCCACTGTTTACAGCAGGAGATGTTACAGCAGGAAGAGCTAGTGCTAGCTAGCACTCAACCGCCACCCAGTGCTAACGGATTGAAACTCGACATACCAGGAACTGTAGCGAAAACGACCCGGGTGCCCTGCTGGAGTTTAGGCGGTGTCATATCCGGCTCTAGGGAGCCGGGCAATCAGAGCCAGGGGCAAGCCAGTGAGTCGTGATATTTTATTCAGGGTAAAGGGGAAGGGATGAGGAGAGCACAGACACTCATACAGACGTACATTCTCAGGCTGCACAGCGCAGGGGTAGGTAGCTTGTACCGGACGTGGGGGTAACAAGACGTGCATACTCACAGCGGGATACAAACACCGGAATGCTGCAAGAGGAGTTGAGGCTGACACCAGACGAAGGGGCTTCAGCCTAGCAGTGCTTATGTCGCAGCCCCGAATGATCGAAGCTGCTCCTCTTTATACTCATTAACAGCGCCCCAGCTGATGAGGATTAATTGGCCCCAGCCGTCCCGTGACACTGACAGCTGGGAACCAGCTGAGGCACTGCCCAATGAGAGGCAGGGATAAAAGGAGCATGGGCTGAGCGCCGAGCCGGCATCTCACCCCATGGTGACAGGCGGCGTGCAAGAAATATAAGACAGAATAATAAAGAGCGATGGCAAGAACCAAGCAGACCGCCCGTAAAATCTACTGGAGGAAAAAGCCCCCCAGGAAGCAGCTAGCCACCAAGGCTGCTCGGAAAAGCGCTCTGGTCACCGGCGGAGTGAAGAAGCCTCACCGTCACAGGCCCGTGGCTCTGAGAGAGATCCGTCGCTACCAGAAATCCATGGAGCTGCTCATCCGTAAGCTGCCCATCCAGCGCCTGGTGAGGGAGATCGCTCAGGACTTCAAGACCGTCCTGCGCTTCCTGAGCTTCGCCGTCATGGCTCTGCAGGAGACCAGAGAGGCCTACCTGGTGGGTCTCTTCTTCGCTAAGAGGGTCACCATCATGCCCAAAGACTTCCAGCTGGCCCGCTGCATCCGTGGAGAGAGAACTTAGACTTTCTGCTGCACATTCACCAACCAGAATGCTCCGCACTGTGTGTCTATATATATATACATATTTATAGTAATATGTACATATGTTTACTAGCTGTTCTTGTTTTTTCTTGCCTTCTGATTGTTGCTCTGAGTGTTGCTATCCCTGTGCTGTTGCAATCCTGGAATTTCCCCATTGTGGGACTAATAAAGGCTTATCTTATGTTGCTACAATGCACAGTCTCTGTGTCATCACCTGGGTAAGATGTGGATAAATTGAAGCCTTGGTCTCCCACCAGCTCAGTGGGTCTGCACTTCTCTGGCAAAAAGGCTCATCAATGTAGGATCTCACTTCCAGTATTGCATCTGCTGAGGGATTTTCTGGCAGACTCTACACTCTGCCTTTGTATTGTCAATAAAATTGAAATGGTTCCAGATTTTGCTTCTTTTCCTGGTGTCACTCATTTTCTTTACTATACCTTTCTAATGTGTCGATGTTGTGTCTTCTTGTTTCCCCTGGCTCTCAATAGGCACTTTTCCACAAGTATCACCTTAGCTTTACTTACTTTTACTTTATTCAGTTTCTCGCTCTTTCCACAGTACCCTACCCGCTTTAACCGATACTATTTTCGTACCAGTTAAGGGACAGGGTATAACCGAGCGAAAAGCGAGGTGTGATTTGACGTCAATCGACTGCTAGCTGCTGATTGGTCAGGGCGTAACGTCACAAAAAAAGCGTCCGTTTTCTGTTTTCTGTTGAAGCTACACGACCGCCATTTGTAATTTCAGCGAGTAACCACGGTGAGCGGCTTCACAATTGTGTTATGACATTCAGGTTCAGGTTCAGGTTCCTTTATTTGTACCCATAGGTAGATTTGTTCTGCAGTCAGGTTTCATCCTTTTAGACACATATTTACAAACCACAATTACATTCAACATGAACACAAACACAGGCACACATGAAGCTGACTAGAAACACGGTAAAAGTACTCAAGGCTGCACGGTGGCGCAGTGGTTTAGCACTGTGGCAGCACAGTTTACCCTCGGCCGGGGGATCGCGGGGATCATGAGATCGTGGGTTCGATCCCAGCCCCCGACCAACAGTGAGCTGTGTGGAGTTTGCATGTTCTCCCCGTGTTGCGTGGGTTTACTCCGGGATTTCTCCGGTTTCCTCCCGCATACCAAAAACATGTAGGTTTAGGGCGCTCGTGCACGCAGCGACCGGCAGCCGGTGGCTTGTCACCAGACTGCAAACCAAATCTACCTACGGGTACAAATAAGTAACAAAAAAAAAAAACAAAAAAAAAAAAGCTCCACCAATCAGGACATAAGACAAAGAGATAAGAGAGAAAACAAAGAGAGAAGAGAGAAGGGTCAGATTAAAAAGTTAAAGACTAAGTCAAAGAGATTAAAAACTCAAAAGATTCAGACCCCAAATACAAATTTTAAAAAATGAATAAATATAATATAAAAATTAATAAATGGATAACTAAAATATGTGCAATATATTGCTACTTGTTGTTCAAGTCTTTGACTTGGACCCCCCCCCCCCCCCACACACACACACACACACTGCCAAAAGTATCCAAACCTGGTTTAATGACCATGACATCACTGTGTTTGATTGGCCATCAAACTCTCCTGACCTAAAGCCCACAGAGAATCTCTGGAGGATTGTCAAGAGGAAGATGAGAGACACCAGAGCAACAATGCAGACGAGCTGAAGGTCACTATCAAAGCAACCTGGACCTTCATGACACCTCAGCAGAACCACAGGCTGATCACCTCCACGCCACATTGATACAGGAATTAATCCACAACGAGCCCCGACCAAGACCTGACTGGTACATGGACAGACTGTTCAGTCGGCCAACATTTCTATTAAAAAATATTTTTTAAAATTAATATTATGTAATGTTCTCATTTTTTGAGAAACTTAATTTGGGGTTTTCATGGGCTGTAAGACATCCATCCATCCATCCATCCATCCATCCATCTTCTACCGCTTTTCCGGAGGTCCGGGTCGCGGAGGCAGCAGTTCAAGCAGAGAAGCCCAGACTTCCCTCTCCCCAGCCACCTGCTCCAGCTCTTCAGAGAGGATACCAAGCCATAATCATCAAAATTAAAATAAACACTTGAAATATTTTCACTCTCTGTGTAATGAATCTATATAATATCTGGGTTTCACTTCCTGAAATGAGTGACAAAAAATATTGAACTTTTTCATGATATTCTAATTTTTTGAGATGTACCTGTATGAAAAATCGTCTCCATATTTGAGGAGAAAAGTCCTCAATTTCCTCCAAAAATGGTCACATTTCCAAGGACAAAAGCAGCAACTGACTGTGAAATCAATGAAAACGGACTTCAACATCCAATGTTGCTGTATTAGAACAGAGACAAAAGACTTGTGGCTAAAATGAAAACATTCTAAGAAGAAGGTGTAAAGTTGTGAGAAAAGCTGTAATTTTCTGAGACCAAATGAGCAATTTTGGTTCAACTGTTGGTTTATGTGAAGAAAGTTTGGAATGTAATGAGAGAAATGTGACTTATTTAAGAGGAGAAAAACTTGTGGATGTTGACAGGCCAGTTTTTTCTGTCATTTCTTTCATTTTCAAGCTTTGATAGAATTGCCTGCTGTCTCCATGCACAAGTTTTTTGGTGCCAAATGCCTAGAGAGGCACTTTTGAAGGGCAAATGTTGCAGCTAGTTGTTTGTCTGGTGGAGGTTTGTGAGCCTGGACTAAGTGAAGATGTGCTCCAAGCAGACCATTGAGGAGGTGGAGAGCTGCCAGAAGTGTGGAGAGGAGAGTGGGTCAGCGTTAAAGCAGAACCTGGAGAAGACATTGATGCTGCTGCAGTCCACTGAGGAGAAGAAAGAGAATGCAGAAGATTGTGATCTTGACTGTGGATTGCTGCTGAATGAAGAGTGCCAACACTGGTCTGAGGACAGCCCTACACATTTGCAAGCTGGAAAGAGGGATCTTCAAGCTGTGGCCCGTGGAGCCCATTTGGTTTGTGAGCTGTTAAAGAGAGTTAGTTGTGGATTGTAAATGGTTGTGTGCTAAAGTGAGAAGTGAGAATCAGAATGGTTGCCAGTTAATAGGGGTCCCCTCTCTCTGATTAAGGAAAGGTCAGGAGGTCAGTCAGCAGCCTGTGGTGGACCAGATGTGCTCCATGGACCCTAGCTTGGAGATCCCTCCTGAAGGGTTTTTGTCAAGTGAGGAATGATGCACTTACTTTTGTTTAGTCACTTTATTCAGAACAATATCGGGATAACACCTGACTTGCTTGTGGCTTTCCTGCCATACAGTGGGGCAAAAAAGTATTTAGTCAGCCACCAATTGTGCAAGTTCTCCCACTTAAAAGATGAGAGAGGTCTCCCATTTTCATCATAGGTATACCTCAACTATGAGAGACAAAATGAGAAAAAAAATCCAGAAAATCACATTGAAAGATTTTTAATGAATTAATTGGTAAATTCCTCAGTAAAATAAGTATTTGGCCACCTACAAACAAACAAGATTTCTGGCTCTCACAGACCTGTAACTTCTTCTTTAAGAGGCTCCTCTGTCCTCCACTCGTTACCTGTATTAATGGCACCTGTTTGAACTCTTTATCAGTATAAAAGACACCTGTCCACAACCTCAAACAGTCAGACTCCAAACTCCACTATGGCCAAGACCAAAGAGCTGTCAAAGGACACCAGAAACAAAATTGTAGACCTGCACCAGGCTGGGAAGACTGAATCTGCAATAGGTAAGCAGCTTGGTGTGAAGAAATCAACTGTGGGAGCAATTATTAGAAAATGGAAGACATACAAGACCACTGATAATCTCCCTCGATCTGGTGCTCCACTCAAGATCTCACCCTTTGGGGTTGAAATGATCACGAGAACGGTGAGCAAAAATCCCAGAACCACACGGGGGACCTAGTGAATGACCTGCAGAGAGCTGGGACCAAAGTAACAAAGGCTACCATCAGTAACACACTACGCTGCTAGGGACTCAAATCCTGCAGTGTCAGACGTGTCCCCCTGCTTAAGCTAGTACACGTCCAGGCCCGTCTGAAGTTTGCTAGAGAGCATTTGGATGATCCAGAAGAGGATTGGGAGAATGTCATATGGTCAGATGAAACCAAAAGAGAACTTTATTGTAAAAACTCAACTTGTCATGTTTTGAGGAGAAAGAACACCATACCTACTGTGAAGCATGGGGGTGGAAACATCATGCTTTGGGGGTGTTTTTCTGCAAAGGGACCAGGACGACTGATCTGTGTAAAGGAAAGAATGAATGGGGCCATGTATGGTGAGATTTTGAGTGAAAACCTCCTTCCATCAGCAAGGGCATTGACATTGACATTGACATTGATTTTTATTTGAACATTCTAAAAAAAAAGAAGAGAATTCAAAACAAAACAAAAAGACAAGCCAAAAATAAAATGTTCAAAAGGAGTGGGAAGAAGCCAATGCTTATATAGTCCCACCCCTTTTCCATACCCAACAAATTACAGTATCACTCATAATCATCATTATCCCACAGCCACATTCACCATAATACACCCATAGTCAAATTATACAACAAAAATGACACAACAATGACAGTCCATATTGACAACAATACCAACATCCAACAATATTACAACAACAATAAACATACACTTCTGGCATGTTCAATACAAACACAGACAACACCATCACCTTCACAATCACCATAACACAACAACAACGTTCCCTCACTGAAGACACAATGTAACATCACTGCCCTTCATTCTCATACTGCTCAAAAATCATTTCTTTATATGTTGATTTAAATATGTGGATGTTTGGACATTGCCTGTGTTTCTCCCCCAACCCATTCCACAATTTTACCCCACACACAGACACACAAAAACTCCTCCGAGTAGATCTTACTAAGTGCATTTTAAATTTTGTATTCCCCCGTAAATTATATTTCCCTTCTCTCTCCCTGAAAAGATTTTGTATGAAACGTGTCTGGGTCTTTCAGCATGACAATGATCCCAAACACACCGCCCGGGCAACAAAGGAGTGGCTTCGTAAGAAGCATTTCAAGGTCCTGGAGTGGCCTAGCCAGTCTCCAGATCTCAACCCCATAGAAAATCTTTGGAGGGAGTTGAAAGTCTGTGTTGCCCAGCGATAGCCCCAAAACATCACTGCTCTAGAGGAGATCTGCATGGAGGAATGGGCCAAAATACCAGCAACAGTGTGTGAAAACCTTGTGAAAACTTACAGAAAACGTTTGACCTCTGTCATTGCCAACAAAGGGTATATAACAAAGTATTGAGATAAACTTTTGTTATTGAACTTTTGTTTTTTGTTTTTGTTTGTTTTGTTTTTTTTTACAAGATGGCGACCGGGATGGTCACACTTTTTCAGTGCTGAGACAAAGTCACTGATTTTGCCATTAAAAATAACTGTCCAACAGCGATCGGGGCTCGTGACGGACACGCACGGGCTGAATTTCCACCTCCGTTGGAATACCCCTTTAATCGCCTTTCTCCGGCCACTGTGAGTAAACTGACTAGTGTTTCTTTGTGGTTGGCTGCTGCGCTCTACCCGAAGCATTTGCTAAGCTAATGCCAGTTAGCTTAACGCTGGCGCCAGTCGTACCACTTAACACCGACTCGAAGCGACTCAGTCCCCGGTGAGGGCCCGCCGGAGGAACTAACCGAGGCGGCAGTTGGACGTGAGCTGGATCGGAGTTCGGAGGCGGCGTTGGTGGGAGACAATAGCCTGAATCGGAGCCCAGTTGTGAGGCCCAGTGGAGGAACTACCAGGCAGATGGCGTTTGATGACGGGGCTCAGCAGAGGTATCACCAAGTCAGACGGCGGTAGGCGACAGTGCTCAGCGGAGGATCTACCGTGACCCCAGCGGAGCTCGGTTGCAGCAGCGGTGTGCGACGAGACTCGGTGGAGGAGCTGGACAGGAGCTCGGTTACGGCGGCGGCAGATGGCGTTTGATGATGGGGCTCAGTGGAGGTATCACCAAGTCAGACGGCGGTAGGCGGCGGTGCTCAGCGGAGGATCTACTGTGACCCCAGCGGAACTCGGTTGCAGCAGCGGTGTGCGACGAGACTCGGTGGAGGAGCTGGACAGGAGCTCGGTTACGGCGGCGGTGAGCAGCGGGGCCAGCAGCGGAGGGGGCTAGTTGGCTAGCTGAGGCCCAGCTGGATTCGAGGACGACCGGATCGGATACCGGCGACACAAGCAGAGATTATTTTACTATCCACAGGTTTTTCCTTTTCTTTCCAAGAAAGACCGAAGATGGCTGCCACCGGAGTGAGGAGTGGTTTGATGGGCTACACTTCTAGCCACTTTCTGCTTATCTACTTCTTCTTCTTTTTGTCTTTGTGTGTCTGGACCTGCAACAAGAAGGGTTTTCCGGCCAACTCAACTAAAGGTGAAGCTAAAAAGTTTTATTTATATGGATATGGACATGGTCATTTCACCCTGTACTCTATCTGGTCTTCAAAAGCCCTGAGAAAAAGCTTCCAAAACAAGGCAAACATGGCTGTTAAGCAAATATCACAATATGGCAGAGGCTATACAGTTAAAGTAGAACTGAACCCACCTTTTGGCGCAAAAAGTAGAATAGCAGATTAATTCCTTATTACCTATTGTATTTTTCAATACATAAAAGAAATTTTTAGGCCGTGCGATGGCCAAGCTATAATCTGATAAACTTTTGCCTCTGGCTGGCAGTGCCAAACAAACCAGAAGTAGTGCAGACGACGCTGCGTGACGTCACGAGTGTGATCCCTAAACAAAACAACAATGGCAGGTGATAGCAGTTCCAGCAGTCAAGAAAACCAGAGTTTTCAGAGTGAATAGGCATTCAGGATTGGTGATGAGACAGAGGAGGATGCAGGAGTGTGGCAGGAGGCAGGCGTGCACAAGGGCGAGCCCGGGAGACAGAGACCTAATGCACCTGTGACAGCAGCTGGCAGACGGCGATGCAGAGGCGAGGTCCGCCGCCGGGGAATACAGTGATCCCTCACTTATCGCATTTAATGGGGACCAGAACCGACCGCGAAAAGTGAAAAACCACGAAGTAGCGTCACCCCCCCCCCAAGGGCGTCACAAGCACTATTTTGCACAAAAAGGCACAAGAGAACAGCGAAAAGTGCCACTAAGCAACACGAGCGATAAAGAAGGCACTCTGCAGGGAGAGAAGCTGGGTAAAACGTCTCTGCCAATCAGCTTGCGAGGTAAAACGTCTCGGCCAATCAGCTTGCGAGATTCCCGAGCGGTGAAGAGGTGGACGGAGAGGAGTGGAGCAGTGGTCAGAGAGGTGGATTTTGAGTTGTGCGGGCTCTCCGTGTTGATACCTGATGGAACATCAGGTATCAACACAACTCAAAATCCACACTGCTCCACTCCTCTCCGCCCACCTCTTCACCGCTCGGGAATCTCGCAAGCTGATTGGCCGAGACATTTTACCCAGCTTCTCTCCCTGCAGAGCGCCTTCTTTATTGCTCGTGTTGCTTAGTGGCACTTTTCGCTGTTCTCTTGTGCCTTTTTGTGCAAAATAGTGCTTGTGACGCCCTTGGGGGGGGGGGGGGTGACGCTACTTCGCGGTTTTTCACTTTTCGCGGTCGGTTCTGGTCCCCATTAAACGCGATAAGTGAGGGATCACTGTAACATCTATATCTAGAAACGCATCGCTTCCCGGTCGCTTTTCCTCCCCCTTTCTTTTCTTTCGTCGCCATGACAGCTTTCCTTGGCCACTGAACAGATCTTCCCAGGTGTTGGAAGATTTATTATTCCCAAATCAAAAAATGAGGAGTTTTGTAGTCGACTATCACGACAAAATGCACCAAAAACAACCAGTGTCGACATGCTCGCAATGGTAAACATGGAGGACTGTGTCACACTCGTGACGTCACGCGGAACTCCGGCTGCACTTCCGGTTAATCGGCGGATGTCTGATTTTTCAGGGCGGGAAATTCAAAATCGCGATTTTCTCCAAGATTCCGGGATTTGTGGAGGGGGTGCCAATGATAAATTATCTTTATAATTGTATGTACTATCACCCAGTGCCGTTCAATGCCGTTCAGTTCAGTTCTACTTTAAAGTACTGTCAGTACTGCTACTTCTGGCAGGGGATATTCACCTTAACCCTGGACCTGCCACTATTAAACAGCAGACCACTGGACATAGCGAGTCAGGTGAGTCGAATTGCACTGAACAGACTCACATATCTGTTCCTGCTGTAAACAGCTACGCTACGTCCAAACTTTTGGAAACAGGAGCGATTAAACAAATCGCAAATGAGGCGAGATCCGAAAACCGAGCTGTACAAAAGCAAAAACAACATTTATTTTTCCAAACTGTTAATCATGCACGAGTTCTTTGGGACACAAAGGCTAAACCAAAGGGGATCCTCGGCGGACATTTAAACATACGGAGAATAATCCCCAAAAGAGATGAGATTTCGGTGTTTTTGTTGGACTCAAATCTGGACTATCTTTGTCTTTCAGAAAGCTGGCTACACAGGAACATAGACACTAATATGATCGATATTGTGGGCTATCAGTGTTTCAGAAAAGACAGGCAGGTAGGGAGGGGAGGAGGTGTCTTAATTTACATCAAAGAGAAATTTAAATGCCAATTGGTTGATTTGAATACTTCACTCGAATGTTTAGCTGTCAATGTATGTCTCTCACCGGTAATGAATTTCAACATTGCAGTATTGTACAACCCACCGTCACACAATTCTTCTTTTTATAATGAATTAAGTGATCTGGTTAAACAACTTGAGAAGAGCAGAGAAACAATATTTCATGGTGACTTTAATATTAACTGGTCTGATAAAAAGGACAAACAGAAACTGAAAAGCCTCATGACTAAATTTAATTACCAACAAATGATCAAAGGACCCACCAGGATAACCAAACAATCTAGAACACTTATTGACATGGTATTTGCTAATAAACCAGAACGAATAGCCAGAACCTATAATCTTGTAACTGGTCTCTCAGATCATAACATGGTTCTTGCTGTCAGAAAACTTACTAAAAAGCGACTACAGTATTTTGGGGGAGTCGATACTGACAAATCAAATTTTATTATTCCCAAATCAAAAAATGAGGAGTTTGAACATTACTTAGAGAATCAAAATTGGGAGCAGCTCATGTCAATATATGAAGTAGATGATTGTTGTAATTTTATAACTGCAACAATTACAAAGTCTATAGAAAAATTTACAAAGCAAATTAAAAGTAGTCAACAGAAGATTAACCTACCATGGTTAAATAATGAAATAAGAAAACTTATGAAGAGGCGAGACTCTGCATTGAAAACATCATTAACCTCTAAACTACAAAATGATCACCTTGTGTACAAAAGTTTAAGAAATAAAGTGGTACAAGAGCTGCGAAAATCAAAAGTATCTTATTACAATAAACTGATAGATCATGCAAAGAGTAACAACAGTTCACTATGGAGGCATTTAAATAACTAATAAAAAAAAATGTTCAGAAGGGGGTAAAGGAACTTAGAATCAATGGCAAGACCATCAGTGACAAGGCTACATTGGCAAATGAATTTAATTCATATTTTGTGGACTCTGTGGAAGACTTAACAAAAAACTTTGTGCTGCCAAATGTGCTCAACAACACAAAATCAATACTCTCAACAGATTCTTTTTACATCGATGAGGTAAATGAGGAGTTAATTGCTGGTATTGTTAAAACACTGTCAAACTCAAAAACTAATGATATCTACAATATGAGCACCTCCTTTCTCAAAATGCACAGCAAAATATTAATCAAACCACTGACTCATCTCATTAATCTCTCCATTAGGTCTAGTACATTTCCATCTGGTTAGAAAAAAGCTGTTGTCATACCAGTTCATAAATCAGGCAGTAAAGACGATATATGCAATTACTGCCCAATCTCTATTTTACCAGTCCTGTCTAAGGTTCTTGAAAAAGTTGTAGCTACACAGCTGATAGACTATTTACGAGACAGTCAACTTCCTCATCCACATCAATTTGGTTTTAGACCAGGATACTCAACAGAAACAGCAAATTGTTGCCTTATTGAAAATGTCAAACAGTCCTTGGACAGGGGTAATGTGGTAGGGGCTGTTTTTCTAGATCTCAAAAAGGCTTTCAATACTGTAAACCACAGTTTGCTTTTATCCAAAATGGTATCTTTTAACTTCTCTCCAGATACATTAGAATGGTTTGCATCTTATCTCCAGAATAGAGAACAGTGTGTAAAAGTTCACCAGGATAAATCCTCATTTTTAAACAACCGCATGGGTATCCCACAAGGGTCCATTCTTGGTCCTTTACTTTTCAGCATTTTTATTAATGACTTGCCGCTACACTGCTCAGCTGCAACATGTCAACTTTATGCAGATGATGCAGTTATTTACACAGCTGCCAAGACTCCAGCACAGGCTGCAGATGTACTGTCCACAAGTATGGTTGATGTCCAAGAGTGGCTCTTCCAGAACCATCTATTGCTGAACCTTCAGAAAACAGTTTCAATGTGCTTTTCAATCAAAAAATGTAACCTGCAACATTTTAAAGTTAATATACATGATCAAGACATCAGTTTAGTTACAGAATTCAAATACCTTGGGCTGCATGGTGGCGCAGTGGTTTAGCACTGTGGCAGCACAGTTTACCCTCGGCCGGGGGATCGCGGGGATCGTGAGATCGTGGGTTCGATCCCAGCCCCTGACCAACAGTGAGCTGTGTGGAGTTTGCATGTTCTCCCCGTGTTGCGTGGGTTTACTCCGGGATTTCTCCGGTTTCCTCCCGCATACCAAAATATGTAGGTTTAGGGCGCTCGCGCACGCAGCGACCGGCAGCCGGTGGCTTGTCACCAGACTGCAAACCAAATCTACCTACGGGTACAAATAAGTAACAAAAAAAAAAATACCTTGGCATTGTACTAGATCCTCATTTCAAATTTAATCTTCATATAAGATTAGTGAATGAAGATACAAGCTCCTCTCCTGTGGAATCAGCTGCCAATCTGGATTCGGGAGTCAGACTCGATCTCTGTTTTTAAGAATAGGGCTAAAACCTACCTTTTTGATCTAGCCTACAATTAGGGAGGGATCATGTGTTTCTGAACCCTCCCTTAGTTATGCTGCTAATAGGTTTAGTCAGCCGGGGGACCTCCAGTAATGCACTGGGCCTCACTCCTTTCCTCACTCTCTATGAAATATTTTTTTTTTGCTGGTCATTAACATTTGTTTGTTCTCTCCCATAGATTGAGTCCCCATCGTGCTGTTTGCTCTCTACATGTCTGTTCTTTTCTTCTTCTCTATCCCCTCACCCCCCAGCCAGTCGCAGCAGATGACTGCCCCTCCCTGAGCCTGGTTCTGCTGGAGGTTTCTTCCTGTTAAAAGGGAGTTTTTCCTCTCCACCGTCGCCAAGTGCTTGCTCACAGGGGATCGCCTGATTGCTGGGGTCTTTCTGCAACTGTGGGGGTCCCCCCTACAGTTGATAGTGCTATGAGATGACTGTTGTTGTGAAATGGCGCTATATAAATAAAGTTGAATTGAATTGAATTGAATAAAGAAAATTTCAAAAACAGTAAAAAAAAATCTGAACTGCTTTAAATTAATTAGATATTACATACCATACGAAGCAGCTGTACTGTATATGCATTCTATGGTTTTTTCTCATATATCATACTGTTTGACAGTCTGGGCTCAAGCAGCCCCTTCTACAATAAGACATATAGGTTCATTATATAATCAAACTCTAAAAATCTTGGACAAAAAGCCCATTAGGTGGCATCACTGTTATATTTTAAAAAAATACAACCTATTGAGTTTTGAGAGTTTCATTGACCTCTGTTTTCTGAAATTAATTTTCAAATGTTTCCATAAATCAGCACCTGAGCCACTTGCTGGTTTCATCCAAAGACAGGACAGCAGCAGAGCCACCAGGAGTTCTGTTAACAATAACTGTAAAATATTCCACCGCAGAACCACATTTGGACAAACAGCTTTCTCTATAAAGGGCAGTCACATCTGGAACACAATGCCAAATGAAATTAAAATAATAACGGACTTTAAAGCATTCACTAAAAAGGTTAAAAACTGGCTGAAAAATAAACAAGAATGTACTCATGTATGAAATGATTGTCTGCAGGGTGAGAGTGAATGAAGGGAAGGAATGAATGTGTTTGTTTATAGTGAGTGATGAAGGGAGGGAGGCCTGAAATAGGCAAATGTGTGTCACATTGTTATATTGTGTATTTATAATATTTGTAATCTTTATAATATTTATAATAACTGTTTCCACACAGAGTGAGGAAACTCAAACCCTAAAAATATGCCACTATGCTGAACATAAACCACAAGAGATGGAGAATGATATTGATCCTGATAACCACTTTTTCAATAATATTCATAACCACTGTGAATATTACACTGAAAAGCAATTCAAAAGTCAAGTGCAATTAGATGGTAAACTGTCAATAATACACTTCAATAGCAGAAGTCTTAACAAAAACTTCTCACAGATTCAGGACTATTTAAAACAGCTAAACAGAAAATTCACAGCTATAGCAGTCTCTGAAACCTGGCTTAATGCAGACCAGGCTCCCCTGATGGCAATAGAGGGATATCAGATGTTTAACATTAACAGATCTCAAAAAAAGGGTGGTGGTGTTGCACTGTATATTGATGACCTATATAGATGTAAGCTTGTAAATGAAATGTCCTCAGCACTACCAGGGATTCTGGAATGTGTTACTGTTGAGATTGACCTAGACAAAACAAAAAATCTAATCATAAGCTGCATATACAGAACGCCGGGAACTTGCATTGAGACATTCAGAGATAAATTAGTCGAGCTGTACAATAATATTACTAGTAAGAAAATGGTAGCAATTTGTGGAGATTTCAATATTGATCTACTTAATCCACATCAACAAAATGTAGTTACAGAGTTCATGAACTCTATGTACAGCATGAGTCTATATCCCACAATAACACATCCCAGTAGAGTCACAGCTCACTCTGCTACACTTATTGACAACCTGTTTGTCAATGTTCTCGACAAGAAAATAGAAAGTGGATTATTGATAAATGATATAAGCGACCACTTGCCAATCTTTGCACTTATCCATGGCCACATGGGGCCCAACCCAGAAAAAATCTCAAAATCGTTCAGACACAAATCACCAAACGCAATCAGTTCTTTTAAAGAGGACTTGCTGAAGCAAGACTGGACAGAAGTCTATGTATCAGATGTAAATGAAGCCTATGACACATTTACAAACATTGTAACCACTCTTTATGAAAAAAACTGCCCATTAGTTAAAAAAAAGCTTAAACACAAATTTACTGACACACCATGGCTAACCAAAGGACTACAAAAGGCGTGTAAAAAGAAAAATTTATTATATAAAGCTTTCATAAAGAAAAGGACAAAAGAAGCAGAGCAGCGGTATAAAACATACAAAAATAAGTTAACATATATAATAAGATGTAGTAAAAGAGACTATTACAGTAAAGAACTGGAAAAAAACAAAGACAATATTAAAAATACATGGACAATAATCAACAGTATCCTTGGAAATAAAAGAAGAAATACCAGCTACCCAACTAACACTCCAAAAAATAATAAATCGACTCCGAATGTGAATATAGCTTCACCTGCAGATGAATTTAATAATTTTTTTGTTAACATTGGACCTAAACTGGCCCGAGAAATACCCACTACGGTGCCAACAGGTGATTCAATATGCAATAACACTGCTGTAAAAGACACCATCTTCATAAAGAACACAGACGAAAGAGAGGTCATTGAAATTGTTAAATCGTTCAAAAGTAAAACATCTACTGACTGCGATGGTATTGATATGCTACTAGTCAAAACTGTTATCGAATGCATAGTGAAACCACTGACGTATATCTGTAACCTGTCTCTCCAATCAGGTATATTTCCCAATGCAATGAAAATAGCTAAAGTAATTCCGATTTACAAGACAGGCGACAGAGGGGAACTCTCCAACTACAGACCAATTTCACTATTACCGCAATTTTCCAAGATACTTGAAAAAATATTCTATGAGAGAATTGACAACTTCATACTGAAGAATGATTTATTGTGTGAGCAGCAATATGGGTTCAGACACAAAAGGACAACAGCATATGCCTTAATGGAATTTACAGAAAAAATATCAACAGCCATTGAAAATAAAGAGTATTCAGTTGGAGTATTCCTGGATCTTAAAAAAGCATTTGATACAGTAGATCACAATCTATTATTAAAGAAACTACAAAATTGTGGTATCAGAGGGGTAGCACTGTCCTGGTTAAGAAGTTACTTAAAGAATAGATATCAGTTTGTATGTGTTAACAACAAAAACTCAGAGCTACTGAAGGTCACCTGTGGAGTCCCACAGGGTTCAGTTTTGGGACCATTATTATTCAATATGTATATAAATGATATATGTAAAGTTTCAGAAAAAATGGACTTAATATTGTTTGCTGATGACACTAACCTGCTATGCAGTGGAAACAACTTGGAACAACTTCTGGATACACTCGGAAAGGAATTAGGAAAGCTGAAACTGTGGTTTGATTCAAACAAATTAACGCTCAATTTAAGCAAGACAAAATTTATAGTCTTTAACAACCATCACAACTACCCAGTACCCAAACTCAGTGTAAATGGTGTAGAGATTGAAAGGGTATCCAAAACTAAATTCCTTGGAGTAATAATTGATAACAACTGTGTTGGAAGCCACATATTAATTATATAAAAGGTAAAGTATCCAAATCAATTGCAATATTACACAGAGTGAAAAATTTGCTGAATCAACCCACACTATACACCTTGTATCATTCATTAATACTCCCATACATGACATATTGTAATGAAGTATGGGGAAATACATATAAAACAAACATATATCCACTCTTTATGCTTCAAAAGAGAGCTATTAGAATAATCAACAAAGCAGCTTACAGGGAACCAACAAACCCACTTTTTCTTAAACAAAAAACTCTCAAGTTGAAAGATCTGATCGACTTTAAAACCGCAATAATAATGTTCAAAGTGAAGACTCTATCACTGCCCGCAAATATCCAAAAGTTGTTCCAAACAAGGGAGAAACGATATCACTTCAGAGGAACATGTATATTTCAAAAGCCTACAGTGAGAACAACTACCAAGCAACACTGTATTTCAGTGCAAGGTGTCAGATTATGGAACGATTTTGGACCTGAATTAAAATCATGTACAAAGCTTGGACAATTTAAACAAAAACTAAAGGAAGAAATACTCCAAACATATTTACAAGACGACATGTAAACTCACATAAGGATTGACATTTCCAGCCTGTGTTGTGTTATAGCTTAGTTTTTCTTTTTTCTCTGTGACACTATATCTTAGATTTGTTTTTGAATAGTAACCGCTTAACTTAGACTAGCTCAGTTTTCTTTTTCTCTCAGTCATATTTTGTCTTAGCCTTGTTTTAAATTGTAATCGCTCTTGTCTTGTTTTCTCTTTTTTCTCCTTTGAATTCTTGGATGGAATATGGGTGGGCAATATAAGCTGCGGCTTCAGCCATCACCCATTTCGGATAACTCACGTGGAATTGTATAGTAGAAGGAGTCTTTGTCTAATTTGACCTTGTTGTTATATTATACAGTTTCTTTTAACCTGTAATGTACTATCCGAAATAAATAAATTCATTCATTCATTCATTCATTCATTCATAATTGTGTATTTATAATGTATTTATAATCTTTGTTGCATTGATGTATGTGGGTATTATTTATTCTGTTCTCATTTTTTCTTTTCCTTATCCTTTTTTCTTTTTACTTGTTTCTCTTTTCTAAAGCCCATCCAGGGACAAGAGTTGCAAATTAGCTAATAGCTATACACTCTTTGTGCAACACATCAGATTGATTGTCATTTGATTAATTGTCTATGTTTATTGCACTGTCCCTGTCAAATAAACAAATAATCTAGTCTAATCTGATCGAATACTTATTTTACCGAGGAATTTACCAATTAATTCATTAAAAATCCTTCAATGTGATTTTCTGGATTTTTTTTTTTCATTTTGTCTCTCATAGTTGAGGTATACCTATGATGAAAATTGGAGACCTCTCTCATCTTTTAAGTGGGAGAACTTGAACAATTGGTGGCTGACTAAATACTTTTTTCCCCACTGTAGCTCTTCTCTAAGATGCCTCACTCCCCCGTCTATGAGGTCTTCCAGTCTGCCGCAGATCTTCACTGAGTAAGATGCATCACTACGCTCCTCTCTATGACACCGCTCCCCTTTATAAAAACAATTCCAAACATTTTATAAGTCCTTGAATATGCAGCATCTTCATCACCTGTAAAGAAATGCATTATTAACAAAACTATCACCAACAGCTTCCCCATCATAGAACTGGAGCTAATTAAACTCAATTTACCAATCCCTTATTTACTTCCTTTATTTTTTCTTCTTCTTTGTGCAGCAACAGAACTTATATTTTAATCTCCAAGCTCAACATTCCTGCTACTTTTCTTCTCTTGCTTCCTAATAGTATATCAAATGCAACTTTAACTTTTACAAATTCAGCCTTTCAGCAGGTTTACAGACCCGTCCCGACCTTGTGACTGTAAGTCCTTCAGGGGTCTGTTGAGGTTTCTGGGTTGCTCTCAGTCCTTGCTCCCCTGGTGAAGCCATCCTCAGCTCAGTACCTGCTTTTTCTGGGTCACCCATTTCAGACTCTTGGGGGATAACCTGAAGGTGTTGACGATTCCTCCGCTTTTCCCCTCCACCTGGAGAGTTGATGATGTCTGAACGCTGAGAGGTGCTCTGCTGCACCAGAGATGGAGTATTCCACTGCTTCTCAGAGGCTAGTTTTACCAGGACCCTGCCTCCCGGCTGGAGAATTGGTAGAGGTCGTGCTCCATAACGTTGGTTGAAGTAAAATGCTTGCCTCTCCTTTTCCTCTCTATCCTTCTGCCTGACGAGAGAGAGGTCTGGCCATTTAGGTTTTAAATTGCAGTCCAGCACAGGCAACGTAGTGCAAATCCTTCTGCCCATCAGCAGCTCTGCAGGGCTCACTCCTGTCAATGTCGTGGGTGTAGCACGGTAGCTTAAGACTGCTAGCAATGGATCTTTCTGTTGTAGGATTCTGTTAGCTGTCTGTACAGCTCTTTCTGCCTGGCCGTTCCCTGAAGGGTGATGTGGGCTGGATGTGATGTGCACAAAGTCATCGTCTTTACTGAATTGTTTAAAAGTTTCACAAGAGAACAGGAGTCCATTATCTGAGCACACTGTGTCTGGGATCCCAAACCGGGCAAAGGTTGCTTTCAACTTCATGACCACCTGTTCTGCAGCAGTGACAGGTAACTCTAGTATTTCAAGGTATCGAGAAAAGTAGTCTGGAACTACCAGGTAGTTTTTCTTTTGTGTTCACATAAGTCCGTTGCCACCTTCTGCCAAGGCCTGTCTGGTGAGGGGGTTGGATTAAGTGGCTCTTTTCTCTGTGCTCTCCTTTGTTCACAACAGAACTGATATTTGTCCAGTCTCTGTTTCAGATCTGCTGACAGTCCAGGCCACCATACTGAACCTTGTGCCCTTTCTCTGCATTTAGAAAGTCCCTGGTGCCCCTCATGGATTTTGTTTAATATTTCCTTTCTCATGACTTGTGGTATTACACTGCGGCTCCCTCTGATGATCAGGCCATCACACTCAGAGTTCACCTCTGTAGTGGCAGTAGTCTCTTACTGTGGGACGCACTGATGTCACATGATCAGGCCATCCATTCTGGATCAGTGTTGCGACTATTTTCAGTTGACTGTCAGAGAGAGTAGCTGCTTTTATCTCATTTAGCTTCCCAGTGCTCGTCGGCAGCATGGTTATGATAGAGTCGACACAGCATCCAACATCTGCCTCTGTGCTGCTGATTGTGGTTCTGTCCGCTGGGCTGCGGCACAGGGCATCTGCCACCACAAGTGTCTTACCAGGTGCATATTCTGCTTTGCCGTTGAATCTCATTAGTCTGAGGAGCAGCCTCTGACACCTGAGTGGCACTGTATCCAGATCTTGGTGTTAATCAATGGGACCAAGGGCTTGTGGCCAGTTATTAGTTTAAATTGGTCCGTGCCACTCAGATATTTGCTGAAGTGTTCGCATGCCCAGATTGCTGCAAGACTCTCCTTTTCTATCTGAGCATAGTGAGTCTCTGCACTTGTTAGTTTTCTTGAGCCGTAAGCGGCAGGTTTCCAGCTGTCTCCATGTTGCTGGAGGAGCAGGCATCCTAACCGTAGCTGCTAGCGTGGGCAGATACCGCTGTTGGTTTCTTTGGATCATAATATGCCAGCACAGGTGTGCTCATTGATGCTTGTTTCAGGCTCTGAAATGCTCTCTCTTGTTGTTCATCCCACGTCCACACTTGGCTGGTTTTGAGGAGGCCATAAATTGGGGCTCCAACAGTGGCCAGGTGAGGTATGTATTTCCCCACCTAGTTTATCATTCTGAGTGCTCTTTTCACTTCTTTGATGTTTGTTGGTGCAGGCAGTTCAGCTATTGCCTTTACTTTTCCAGGATCTGGCTGGACTCCTTTTCATCCACCAGATGACCCAGGAAATGCAGCTGTTTTTGTCTGAAGCGGCATTTCTCTCCGTTTAACTTCAGTCCCACTCTCTCCATTCTTTGCAGAACTTGCTCCAAGCGTTCATCGCGCATCTTCATGCTGGGGCCGTAGATTATAACATCATCCATGTAGACCTCAACCCCTTCCAAGCCAGCCAGTATCTCGTGCATTTTTCTTTGAAATATTTCTGGCGCTATGCCGATGCTGAAGGGCAAACACTTAAAGCAGTACTGTCCAAATGGGGTAATAAATGTCATTAGTGGCTACTCTCACTGTGCAGTGGAATTTTCCAGAATCCACTGGATGCATCTAGGGAGGTGAAAACTTTGGCTCCTGCCAGTTTAGCCATTACTTCCTCTGTAGTCGGCAGTGTGCATCGCTCCCTTTTCACCTGCTCATTTACCTTCTTCATGTCAACACATATGACATATGCCGGGACGGCAGTGGCTCAGGAGGTAAAGCAGGTCGTCCAATAACCACATGGTTGGCGGTTCAAATCCCGATCTCCCCAGTATCCTGCCGTTGTGGCCCTGGGCAAGACACTTCACCCCCAGTTGTTCCTGGTGGGTCTGGAAGCGCCATGTTAGGCAGCATGCCGCCATCAGTGTGTGGATGGCAGGATCTGTAAAACGCTTTGGTCATCAAGAGATGAGAATAAAAGCACTATATAAGTGAATACCATTTACCATATTGGTACCTTTCCCTTGGAATCCACCACTGGGACCACTGGACTGCACCAGTCAGTTGGCTGGGTGACTCTGGCCATCACCCCATGACTTCCATCCTCCTAAGTTCCTCTTCAGCTTTAGGCAGTATGGGTAGAGGTTCTCTGCGAGCTGTTGACACCACATAAGGACGTGCTCCCTCTTTAAGATGTATTTTTACAGGCTCAGTCTTTAAAGTGCCGTGTTCTCCTAAGGCTCTGCTGGCTTCCTCAACTCTTTTCACTAAGCCTAAAGCAATGGCTGCTTCTCTCCCCAGCAGATTATTAACAGTTGAACCCGTGACTACAGAAACCTTTGCTTTGTAGTGCTTTTGCTTGTAGCTGAAAACTGTATGGAAGTAGCCTGAACAGTTTAGGGGTCCCCGGGGCTAATCATAGGGCATCCGTTTCCTATAGGGACTGCCTCTGCCTCAGGGTTAAGAATGTTTAGTTTAGTTTAGTTTATTTGAAAAGGGACAATGCAATTTCATAAAACACATGATTACACATGGTTAAAAAAGCCAGAATTAGCCAAAAGGCTAGTTTTCATCTGTAGTCCCCTGGCCAAGATGTAAAAAAGCAGTAAAATGCATCTACAAGAAAAAAACATGGTTAGATATTTAAGAGGGCACTAATGTAACAAATAATATATACATAACAAACCGTACATTGAAACACAGCATCAAACATCACAGCAGACTTATCTTTTAGTGTTGGCAGCTGTAGGTGTTTATAAGCCACATTTTCAATGTTTTTGTGAAGGCCTTGAATGTTGTGAGCAGTTTAACCTCCTCAGGTACTGAGTTCCACTCACTGGCGCTCCTCACTGACCAGGCCGACTTACTGAAAGTGCTCCTGCGCAGAGGAATGAAACAGTCACCTCTGACAGAGCCTCGGGTGACGCGATCAGAGCTGTTTCTTTGGCTGATGAACTCTGCCAGAGGATCTGGAGCCAAATCATGCAGTACTTTATAAGTCAAATTTAAATTTGCAAATGTATGAAGACTATCCCAATTTAAAAGACTGTATTTTTTTAAAATTGCACAATGATGATAATGCCTAGGTTTTTTATCCATAACTTTAACTGCTTGTTTGTACAAAACTTCCAATGGTTTTTTTGCACTCAAACCCGCCTGGGACCAGCTAGTTAGGCAATAGTTGAAGTGACTCAGAATCATTGAATGCAAGTATATTTTTGCAGCTTCAGTTGACATTTCATTTCGAATTGCACGAAAATTTGCAAGATTTAACTTGATTTTTTTTACACAATTTAGCAATATGGGCTTTAAAGGAAAGCTGTGAATCTATTATTAACCCAAGATATTTATATTGGCTAACAATTTGTATTTTTCCTCCATTAACATGTATGTCAGGGTCAGGTGACACTATTTATTTTAGTGAAATACATGCCTACAGTTTTAGAAACATTTAACTGTAGACAGCGCTCCTGCAACCAAGTTGTGACACAGGACATTGTTTTACTAAGTTTAGCAGCAACAGTGTCTTTGGAGCGACCATGAACAAAAAAAACCGTGTCGTCTGCATACATTAAGCATTCAGCTTCAGAACAAACAGTGGGCAAATCATTAATATAAAGTGTTGTAATGTATAAATATAATGTGTTGTAGTTTATTGCTGTGGCATCCGCTCCTGTGTCAATCTTCAGCTGGACTGGTGTTTGAGCTATTTCTAGGGTCTCTGTCCATTTACTGGGATCACTCTCTGAATCGATGGCTCCCAGATAAAATGATTCAAGTTCGCTGGGTTCTCCTCTGACCTCCATGACTGCTTTTGAGCGACACATCCGTTCCCAGTGTCCCCTTTTATTGCACCTTCTGCAGATGGAGCTTTGTGCTGGGCGCCCCGATTTATCAGCATGTTGTGTTTTCCACACCTTGTCCATCTTCCCCCATTACTGGAACTGTGACCTTTCTCTGTCCTTTTATTAGTGCTTTGTGGTTTACTCTCTTTTCTGTCATAGTTTGCTTTTGGTTGTCTTTCCTTCCAAGATGGCTTCTTGTACTGAGCAACAGCTTGTATACAGTGTAGATGTGCCCCCTGCTGGCTCATTTGCTGTTCTACGTCCTCTGCTTGTCTTGTGGAGCGTGTAAATGAAGAGGCGGATTTGACTCAGATGATTTATTACACATCTCACACAAGAAGCATAGACAGAGTGACATCTCAGCAGAGACTCTTCTCTTAAATAGCATGGCATTCCTCTAGAAGTTTCTAACACACAAAAGGTCACACTGCATTCATCCTTCACACCTCCCTGTTATCTCACCAGGGAACCTCTGCTCTTTGTTCTTGTCTAAGATGTTACACAATTATGCTCTCCCTATGTGCCACCATAGTCTCGCCATTTAAGATAAGATAAGATAAGCCTTTATTAGTCCCACAATGGGGAAATTCCAGGATTGCAACAGCACAGGGATAGCAACACTCAGAGCAACAATCAGAAGGCAAGAGAAAAATAAGAGCAACGAGTATACATATGTACATATAAATATAAATATATATATATAGAGAGACACACGGTGCGGAGCATTGTAGCTAGATGAAATAATAGGTAGATATAGAAACACACACACTGCGGAGCATTGTTGCTAGATGGAATAAATATATAAATATATAAACACCCACGGTGCGGAGCATTGTAGCTAGATGGAATAGATATATAAATATATAAACACAGTGCGGAGCATTGTAGCTGGATGGAATAAATATATGAGTATATAAACACACAGTGCGGAGCATTGTAGCTAGATGGAATAATATGTAGATATAGAAACACACAGTGCGGAGCATTGTTGCTAGATGGAATAAATATATAAATATAGAAACACACACAGTGCGGAGAATTGTTGCTAGATGGAATAAATATATAAATATATAAACACCCACGGTGCGGAGCATTGTAGCTAGATGGAATATATATGTAAATATATAAACACAGTGCGGAGCATTGTAGTTGGATGGAATAAATATATGAGTATATAAGCACACAGTGCGGAGTATTGTAGCTAGATGGAATAATATGTAGATATATAAACACACACAGTGTAGAACATTGTTGCTAGATGGAATAAATATATAAATATATAAACACACAGTGCGGAGCATTGTAGCTAGATGGAATGAAACAGCACAACCGTCTACTTAGTTATCCTACATGGTATGATTATGTACCCATACATATTCTCACCCTCCATAGCAACCGGTATTTTCCTAGTTGTATACCGGAGGGGACCATTGTGTAAGTCTATTGCGTCTTTTGCATTCAATACTATTAGGTTGTCAAGTGTTTTTGCTATCTCTGCGAGCACCTCTGTTTAGGTTGTACAGTCTGACAGCCGTAGGTAGGAAGGACCTGCGAAACCTCTCGGTTGTGCACCTAGGATGATGTAGTCTGCTGCTAAATGAGCTCCTCAGTGCATTCAGTATGTCCTGCATAGGGTGGAACTCGGACTCCAGCAGAGATGACAGTTTAGCCACCATCCTTCTCTCTCCCATCTCCTCCACTGGGTCAAAGTGTAACGGATGCCAACTAGTACTGTTCGGCATAGAACGTTAGTAAAACCTCCCTCCCAAAGCCTCATACAGTATCGGTAGCGCTGAGCTATCGGTCGGACCTTTAGCTCAGCGCGATCGTGCTGTGTCTCCCATGCTCGAACTGTGTAGTTGACTGAGAGGTCGCGGGTTCGTGTCCCGTGTGGGGCAAACTGCACAGGATGATCTCTGTCACACTGGTGCCGTGAACCCGGCATGGGAGTGAGGTTTAAGGGGGAGAGTGTAACGGATGCCAACTAGTACTGTTCGGCGTAGAACGTTAGTAAAACCTCCCTCCCAAAGCCTCATACAGTATCGGTAGCGCTGAGCTATCGGTCGGACCTTTAGCTCAGCGCGATCGTGCTGTGTCTCCCATGCTCGAACTGTGTAGTTGACTGAGAGGTCGCGGGTTCGTGTCCCGTGTGGGGCAAACTGCGCAGGATGATCTCTGTCACAAAGGCGCTGCCCCAGGACAGAGCTAGCTTTCTTGATCAGTTTGTTCAGTCTCTTCCTATCGGCTGCTGTAATGCCACTGCCCCAGCAGACCACTCCAAAAGTGATGGCTGATGCCACCACCGTGTCATAGAATGTCTTCAGCAGCGCCCCTTGTACACCAAAAGACCTGAGTCTCCTCAGTGGGAACAGCCTACGCTGTCCCTTCTTATAGAGTGCGTCAGTATTGTGTGACCAGTCTAGTTTATTGTTCAGATGAACACCCAGGTACTTATAGGATGTCACCATCTCGATGTCTGTTCCCTGGATGTTTACTGGTGCTGTGAGGGGTTGTCCTTGCCTGCGGTAGTCCACCACCAGCTCCTTAGTTTTCCTCGCGTTGATCTGGAGGCAGTTCCGATGGCACCAGTCCACGAAGTCCTGGATAAGCCCTCTGTACTCAGCTTCATCTCCGTTGGCGATGAGGCCAACGATCGCAGAGTTGTCAGAGAACTTCTGTAGATGGCAGTGTGTTGTGTTGTGTGAGAAGTCCGCAGTATAAAGGGTGAACAGGAAGGGAGCCAGAACCGTTCCCTGGGGGGCCCCCGTGCTACCGATGATCATGTCGGACACACAGTCCCGGGTTCTCACAAACTGAGGCCGGTTTGTGAGGTAGTCCAGGATCCATGATGACAGGTGCTGGTCCACCCCTGCGCACAGCAGCTTGTCCTTCAGGATCATCGGTTGGATGGTGTTGAAAGCACTGGAGAAGTCAAAGAACATGATCCTCACCGCATTCCCAAGCTTCTCCAGGTGGGACAGAGAACGGTGAAGGAGGAAGATCACCGCATCCTCCACCCCAATGCCATGCTGGTAGGCGAACTGGAGTGGATCCATCACTGGTCCCACCAGGAGGTGGAGGTGAGCAAGGAGCAGTGTCTCCAGGGTCTTCATCATGTGGGACGTCAGGGCCACTGGTCTGTAGCTGTTCAGATCTTTGGGGTGGGAAGTCTTTGGTACAGGTACCACACAAGATGTTTTCCACAACTGTGGTACCCTCCCCAGCTTCAGGCTCAGATTGAAGATGTAATCTGTATTGTATGAAGATGTATTGAAGATTTGAATGGCTTCTTCTAACGTCAGGTTTTTGGTGAGCTGTCGCTTCTTTGACAGGTCTTTGTCTCTTATGCAAACTACTCGCCGGTTTCTTATCCTCTCACTCCTGCTTTGGCCAAACTCACAGTTTTCAGATAGTTCATGTAATGCTCAAATGAAGTTCTCTACTTTCTCGTCTGGCCTCTGTATCCACTGGTGAAACTGCGCCCTCTCATGTATGATGTTCTTTTGTGGAACAAAATACTCATCAAATTTGTTCAAAATGAAATCAAAGTCCTTTTCATTGTGTCTCGTGGGAAACGTGAGAGACTTGATTACACTTTCAGCCTCCTATCCCATTGCAGATATCAAAGTGCTTCCTTGGACCTCTCCATCTTCCTCATGGAGCTCTGTGGCTGCGCGGTAACGGAGAAACCTCTGCCTCCATGCGGGCCACTCTCCCGATTTGTCGAAGCTGAAGCTCTCTGGCAGTTTGAAGTTCGACATTTTAGATCAGCACAGGTCTCCTCTCTAATCGGACCACTTCTGACTCCATGTCAAGTGAGGAATGATACAGTGGTTAGCACCGCGGCAGCACAGTTTTACCCTCGGCCGGGGGATCGCGGGGATCAGGAGATCGTGGGTTCGATCCCTGCCCCCGGCCAACAGTGATCTGTGTGGAGTTTGCATGTTCTCCCCGTGTTTGCGTGGGTTTACTCCGGGATTTCTCCGGTTTCCTCCCACATGCCAAAACATGCAGGTTAGGGAGTTAAGGGGCGCTTGCGCACGCAGCGACCGGCAGCTGGTGGCTTGTCACCGGACTGCAAAACAAATCTACCTACGGGTACAAAATAAGTCAAAAAAAAAAAAACTTACTTCTGTTTAGTCACTTTATTAAGAACAGCAAAGGGGTAGCACATGACTTCTCTAACTGCTCCTCCTGGCTCTCCTGCCATAGCTCTTCTCTATTTAACATGCCTCACGACCCCGCCTATGAGCTCTTCCAGTATACCGCAGATCTTCTCTGTTTCAGATGTATCACTACACTCATCTCTATGACAGTTTTAACCCTGTAGGCCTGTCCACAGCAGCAGTTTTGGGCCTTTAAATCTTCAATAGTAATCCAGAGTGAAGATCAGAAGATTCTGTTCTTGTCCTTCTCCCTCAGTGGACTGAATCAGCATCAATGTCTGATCACAAGATGGTCACTTTCAGCGGAAAGTTGAAACTTTTTCATGCTAAACTTTCATTACCTCCGCCAAGGAGGAGGTAATGTTTTCATCGGAGTTGGTTTGTCTGTTTGTTTGTTAGCAAGATAACTCAAAAAGTTGTGGACGGATTTTCATGAAATTTTCACAGATTGTCAGAAATGGGGTATCCTACAGATGATTACATTTTGGTGGTGATCCAGATCACCGTCTGGATCCAGGAATTTTTTAAAGGATTCTTTAACATTGCGAGATAGGGCCATTTTCAATATTTGTGCATGTAAGTCTGCCAAAAATCGTCAGAACACTTGGAAAAAAATAGGGAACCTTTGAAATTTTTAAAAAAACAAATGAAGCTATAAACACGCAACAAACATCACAGTATAGCTAATATATGCCACTGTAGGAGTCAAGAATTGACGAGACTGGGTGTCTTTCCAGTATCTGCTTTAATTCTCTCACATCCTACGTCCTCTCTCTCAGTCAGAGTAACAAGAGGGAGAACGAAGTCACTCTCATCCATTTATACACACACCTCCAATAATACATCACATATCAAGTCACACTCTTCAGTTACATTCTTCCATTTGCATCATAAAATTCCAGAGTCCCTCTGTTCTCCTGTCTGACCCCAGATGGTCAGACGCGGGGGATCCTCTCCTTTCTCTCGAGCCGTAGGTGGTCCAGACGTATTGTCCTCTTGAGGTGTGATGTCAATACACATTGCCAGCCCAAAGTCTCTCTAGGCTGAATTCAAGCATGCATCCATGTGAGTCACATAAGGTTCCAATTATGGACGCCACATCACTCCCCCTCCCACGCGAAAGACTGGACATACACCTACAGTATTGTAATGATCATCCCCCCCCGCAGAATCTTACAGCACAATCTAACAGTCTGATCAAAACCCACATCACTCTGCCTGTCGTCTAGGCTTCAATCTTCTCCCGAATCTGCTGTACGCAGGTCTCACAGCCTGTGCCGGGCCGTCCTGCTGTGAATCTGTGGAATGAGGGGGAGAAGGGTTATTTGCCCCTTGTGGGGGGTCCGGGGACCGTCCGCTGGGAGGCCTGCCGCGTCGAGGCGCGCCCGCCGGCCGTACAGACTCGTTATGCAACACAAAAGCAGGCTTTAATCTATCAATACTGATCGTCTCCCTCCTGCCCCCCCATATCTAGCACAAAATATTTCTCCCCAGTCTCCAGCACTCGAAATGGATCATCGTAAGGTGGGCGGAGGCTGTGACGCTGAGCGTCGTGCCTGACAAAAACAAACTCTGCGTTTTGTAAAGCTTTGGGCACGAACACACGCGGAAAAGTGTGATGAGCGGGGCCCGGGAGCATTTCTGCTCCCGTGTTACTCAGAGGTCCCCGGACCGGGGGGGGCCCTGGTGCTGTATGGTCTGGCAAGAACTCGCCGGGCAGCCTGAGAGGTTGCGCTAAAACCAACTCTGCTGGTGAGGCATCTAGGTCCTCTTTGGGTGCCGAACGCAACCCCAATAAAACCCATGGTAGTTTGTTTACCCAATCTGTGTCCGTTAGCGACGCTCTGAGGGCTGCCTTCAAAGACCTGTGAAAACGCTCGCATAAACCGTTGGCCTGGGGATGATAAGCGGTAGTACGGTGTATCGCCGCTCCTAAGCCGCTGGCCACTGCTGACCACAGTTCCGACGCAAATTGAGGTCCCCTATTGGATGTAATATCTGACGGAACCCCAAAACGCGCTACCCAGGCTGTTAAAAAGGCGTGAGCCACCTCTGCCGCTGTGGTCGATGTTAACGGGACCACTTCCGGCCAACGTGTGGTCCGGTCCACCATCATCAAGAGATGTGTGAACCCTTGTGATGGCGGTAGGGGGCCCACGAGGTCCACGTGCACATGATTGAACCTCTTAGCCGGAATGTGAAATGGTTCTAAGGGTGCTTTGGTGTGCCTGTGGATTTTGGCCCGCTGGCAAGCCATGCAGGCTTTAGCCCACTCCTTCACGTGCTTGCGCAGGCTCGGCCAAACAAACTTCTCCGCTACCATTTTCACCGAAGCGCGTACTCCTGGGTGTGCTAGGGAGTGCACGACATCAAAAACGCGACGGCGCCACGTGGCCGGTACCACCGGGCGCGGTCGCCCGGTGGATACATCGCAGATTAGAGGGGGTGAACCAGCTTGTAAAGTTTTGCGCTCCAGCCTTAACCCTGTTGGTCCAGACAGGAGTGCGCGCACGTCCGCGTCCTCGCTCTGCTCCGCTGCCATGGCTGCACAAGGGATAGAACAAAAAGAGAGTGCATTTACTAGGCGTCTGTTGGCCAGAACAACTAACAAACCATGTGAACACAGAAAATCAGCACCTAACATATTGAAGCTCACTGCCGCTACGATGAAGGTCCACTCGTAAGCGTGGCCGTGGAAGGACAGAGAAAAGGTTCTCTCTCCGTATGTCTTGATGCTGGAGCCGTGGGCCGCTGTTGCTCCATCTCTGCGGGGTCCAGCCACACGATCTGCATAAGTCGCAGTGATGAAGCTCCTCTGGGCTCCGGTGTCCACGAGGAATTGCCGCCCGGAGCCTGCGTCTGTCCAACAGGAGCGCGCGCACGTCCGCGTCCTCGCTCTGCTCCGCTGCCATGGCTGAATAATCTATTCCCACGTGGACCAGAGCCGCGTGCGCATCCGCGCTGTTACCGCGCTCTGGGTAAGCGGCCGCGCACTCCTGCTCCACGCGGACGGGTGCTGTTACCGCGCGTGACAGACAGTCTGCCACCACATTGAGTTTACCGGTCACATGCTGAATATCGGTGGTAAATTCCGAAATTGCGGCCAGCTGTCTCTGCTGCCGCCCTGACCACGGTTCTGAAGTTTTGGACATTGCAAAAGTGAGCGGTTTGTGGTCGACAAACGCGGTGAAACGCTGCCCTTCCAGCCAGAACTGGAAATGGCGAATGGCCAAGTGGAGCGCCAGGAGTTCCCTGTCAAATGCGCTGTATTTCAGCTCGGGCTCGCACAAGGACCTGCTGAAAAAGGCGAGAGGTTGCCAAACTCTGGCGACCTGCTGCTCTCCCACGGCCCCTATCGCTACCTCTGATGCATCTGTGGTTAGCGCTATGCGAGTTGCTGGATCTGGGTGCGCCAGCAGTGCTGCGTCAGCGAGTGCTTTTTTCACCTCTGTGAACGCGCGCTCCCGCTCCGGGGACCATTCGATCACATTGGTGGGTTTCTGCTTTTTAAGCGCGGTGTATAATGGCTGCATGAGTTGCGCTGCGCGGGGTATGAAACGGTTATAAAAATTCACCATCCCCAAAAATTCCTGCAACGCTTTCACCGTCCGTGGCTGGGGAAACTCAGCCACTGCGCGCACTTTTGCCGGGAGAGGGACTGCTCCCTCTGGTGAGACACGGTGACCCAGAAAATCAATTTGTGCTGCGCCAAACTGGCACTTGGCCGGGTTGATTATCAGCCCGTGTGCCTCCAACTTTTGAAAAACTGTAGTGAGGTGTTTTTCGTGCTTCTCCTCGGAGGCGCTGGCCACTAAAATATCCTCCCAAGTAGACAAAAACAAACGGAAGGTCGCGCAGCACTGCGTCCATCATCCGTTGAAAGGTTTGCGCGGCGCCTTTAAGGCCAAAAGGCATGCGTAAAAACTCAAAAAGTCCGAACGGGGTTATTACCGCTGTTTTGGGAATGTCCTCTGGCCGGACCGGTACCCGATGATAACCACGGACCAGGTCTATTTTAGAAAAAATGTGCGCTTTTGCTAGGTGCACTGAAAAATCCTGGATATGCGGAATTGGGTAGCGGTCCTGTGCTGTGGCATTGTTCAACCTGCGGTAATCACCACAAGGTCTCCACGAGCCGTCAGCTTTAGGTACCATGTGCAGGGGGGAAGCCCAGGCGCTCTTCGAGCGGCGGACTATGCCCAACCATTCCAGGTTGGCGAACTCCTCCTGTGCCACGGAGAGCTTAGCTGCGTCCAGCCGCCGAGCTTTAGCAAAAACTGGTGGGCCACTCGTGGTTATGAAGTGCTCCACCCCGTGTTTCGCCACCTTAGCTGAAAAAGTAGGAACTGTGAGTGCTGGAAACTGGTGTAGGAGAGTGTGGAACTTACCACCTGCTGCAGCGACGTTGGTCTGTACTGGCGGCGGGGACACCTGGGCTGCACAAGGGATAGAACAGAAAGAGAGTGCATTTACTAGGCGTCTGTTGGCCAGATCAACTAACAAACCATGTGAACACAGAAAATCAGCACATAACATATTGAAGCTCACTGCCGCTACGATGAAGTTCCACTCGTAAGCGCGGCCGTGGAAGGACAGAGACAAGGTTCTCTCTCCGTATGTCTTGATGCTGGAGCCGTTGGCCGCTGTTGCTCCGTCTCCGCGGGGTCCAGCCACACGATCTGCATAAGTCGCAGTGATGAAGCTCCTCTGGGCTCCGGTGTCCACGAGGAATTGCCGCCCGGAGCCCGCGTCTGTCAGATAAAGCAGCTTGTTCCGTTCGCTGAGAGTGGAAGCTGCTAACGACTCCCTGCCCGGTCGTTTCCCCGCTTTTTGAAACTGCACGGCGGGATGCATCTGTGTGCCTTCCCAGCGAAGCGTCGATGATAATAGCAGAGGCTGTCATCTCCCCTGGCTCGGGATCTTGCCGCCGCCGTCGTTGCTGGGGTGGCTTCTGCTGCCTCTGGCTCCACACTGCCCCCGGCCGCCACGCCGAGGTCTGCCGCTGCCACGGAAGTCTCTTGCTCGTCGCAGGCGTTGAGGAGCCGCTCCGCCTCCTGGGCCAGCTCGCGGAAGTCCTACTGGTTCACACATCGTCTGCTGGACAGGGGACCTCTCGTGTGCGCTGGGAGGGTCCTCAGGAAAATGTGCTTGAAGAGGAACGCATTGTTGTCCGTCCCGATCATCTGTAGCATGTCCTCCATGAGGACAGTCGGCCTGCGTCCACCTCTGTCGCGCAGGTCCAGCAGCTGCCTGGCCCTTGCCTCGGGCGATGGCACGAAGCTCCTGATGAGGGTGGCTTTCAGCGCGTCATATTTGCCAGCAGCGGGCGGCTGCTGCACCAGGCTCCGCACACACCGAGCTGTGCGGCTGTCAAGTCTCGCGATGACATTATGAAACTTAATGTCGTCCGCTGATACTCCCCCGAGTAGGAACCGCGACTCCACGTGCTGGAACCATGAGTGCGGGTCATCGTGCCAAAACTCGGGGAGCTTAATCAGGCTTGTGCCCCTGCAAGCAATTCCCGGTGAATCCGGGTCTGAGCGGCTGTCTCCCAGCTCTTCCATGTCGATCACGAAGCTGTCTTCCAGCCTCAGCGTGCTCAGATTCATGTATGGGTCACCAGTGTAGGAGTCAAGAATTGACGAGACTGGGTGTCTTTCCAGTATCTGCTTTAATTCTCTCACATCCTACGTCCTCTCTCTCAGTCAGAGTAACAAGAGGGAGAACGAAGTCACTCTCATCCATTTATACACACACCTCCAATAATACATCACATATCAAGTCACACACCTCAGTTACATTCTTCCATTTGCATCATAAAACTCCAGAGTCCTTCTGTTCTCCTGTCTGACCCCAGATGGTCAGACGCGGGGGATCCTCTCCTTTCACTCGAGCCGTAGGTGGTCCAGACGTATTGTCCTCTTGAGGTGTGATGTCAATACACATTGCCAGCCCAAAGTCTCTCTAGGCTGAATTCAAGCCTGCATCCATGTGAGTCACATAAGGTTACAATTATGGACGCCACACCACTTGCGAATGGCATTTTTTTTCATGGTCAAGGAATCTATAAAGTTAGACAAAATAAATATAGGATTAATATTTATGATGTAAAACACTGTATGGGGGGAACTGTGGCGCTTGGCGGAGGTCTGCGCTCTCCGAGTGCTTTTCTAGTTCAATCTTTTTTCAGCTTTCTTGACATCATAAAATCTGAGCGTTTTGTTTCTCTTCAGTTTTTCTCTTGACATATTTTCTTTAAAACACAAACTTTCTTTGTCTTTTTATGGCATTTATTTGTAAATTTACTGATTTATCCTCATAAACTGGTGTTTTTGTCCTTTAAACATTTGTACATTTTCTGGAAAACTGGAACTTTGTTCCTGGCAATCTTTGACTTTTTGACGTTAACCCTTAACATTCCAGCCAATGTGAAGCGTTACACAGGAGGAACACCAGGATTTTAAGAGGAGAATTTTCTCCACAGTCAGAGAAATGACAACTTTTTAAAAACTTAGTTGAAGTTTTTCCACATTTAAATTTTTATTTTTATTTTGAACTTTATATTTTTCTTCATTAATTTTTCAAATCTGTCACAAAAGTTTCATTTTATCTTGAATTTTCTTTGTCTTCTGCATTTGCTGGTTGATTTTTATCAGAAATGTGTTGCTTTTCTTGTTGTAAATGTGTGAGTTTTCTGCTGAATCTTCAGCTTTTTTAATCATAAATTTGTGACTCTAAATCTGCTTTTTATTCTTTGTTTAAATGTCTCATAAATCAGCAACTTTTCTTCATCATTTTTTCACTGTCAAGTTTATCGTGTTTTTCCTGTTATTAATGTGTGATTTTGTTTCACTGGATTGTGACATTTTTCTATATTTGCTCCTTTATTCTCATTAATTTACTAAATGTGGAACTTTTTAAACTTGTGGATTCTCAGCTTTTCTCAAATGTGTGAAATTTATAACTTTAAAAATATTTTTCATAAACATGTGTCTTGGACAAAAAGACAAAACTCAAATTTAATCATGAAAAACTGAGAATTTCCAAATTGTGATCAAAACTTCTCAGATCAAAGTAGAAAAACAGCCTGAAACTGAAGAGAAAAGAAGACAAATGTTGAAGAAAAAATTCTTCAGTTCAACATTTAGAGAGAAAAACTTCTGGTGTTTCAGTGAAAAGTCCCAAATTTAAGAAGAAAACACTTAAAAATGCCTTAAAACTATTTAAAATTGATGAGAAAGTTTTGAGATTTGTGAGAAGAAAAAGTTCTTTGGAAAAAGATTGAATGAAAAAATGCAAAGTTGATGAAAAGTGATTTTCAGTTAAAATGAAGGAAATTGAAAATGTGAGAAAAAGTGTGAAAATGTGTGAGATGAAAGCAGAAATGTTTTGAGGCCAAACTAGTGACTAAAGCAGCTTGTAGAGCTGAAGGCTGAATGTGGTGAACTTTTCTCAGCTCCTGCTAACAGCAACAGTCCAGTTGATGCTTCTAACTCAGCTGCTTTGCCTTCATTTAAGGCTCCAATCTCTTTGTGGCTCCATGCAGATTTCTTGGAGCCAAATGTCTGTAAATGTCTGTTTCCATAGTAGATGTTGTTGATGGAGCCACTGGTGGAGCTGCAGAGTTTCAGAGCTGAAGTGCCTCCATCTTTATTGAAGCAGCAGCATGTTGTCATTCACATTAATGAGAGTCTTTTTCACTTCTTCTCTTGGACTCTTTGAAGCTGCATCCTGTTGGCTTCAGCTGCTTGGAGTTTGCAGTTTCTAAACTTCTACATTCTGAACCTTCTTCAGCTCTGAACATGATGAAACACTGAAGGATTTCAAGATGAAACTTTGTCTGATAAACTCACATCTTTTATTCTTTATTCAGGTTGGAGCGCTGCAGGTTGTCAGAGATCAGCTGTGATTATCTGGTCTCAGCTCTGAAGTCCAACCCCTCCTATCTCAGACATCTGGACCTGAGTGAGAACCTGGACCTGCAGGATTGTGGAATGAAGCAGCTGTGTGGTTTTCTGGAGAGTCCACGTTGTAGACTTGAAGCTCTGAGGTCAGACTCCTCATTTCTCTTGTGTCCACGTGTGTTGTGTGTTCAGGGGTCAGCAACCTGCAGCTCATGTCCACATGTGTCTTTGTTGTCCAGAACCAGGGTCTCCCTGGGACTTGGACAGAAACTCTAGAAATGCTCACAAATGTCTGAAAAATCGTCTCCATATTTGAGGAGAAAAGTCCTCAATTTCCTCCAAAAATGGTCACATTTCCAAGGACCAAAGCAGCAACTGACTGTGAAATCAATGAAAACTGACTTCAACATCCAATGTTGCTGAATTAGAACAGAGACAAAAGACTTGTGGCTAAAATGAAAACATTCTAAGAAGAAGGTGTAAAATTGTGAGAAAAGCTGTAATTTTCTGAGACCAAATGACCAATTTCAGTTCAAATGTTGGTTTTTGTGAAGGAAGTTTGGAATGTAATGAGAGAAATGTGACTTATTTAAGAGGAGAAAAACTTGTGGATGTTGACAGGCCAGTTTTTTCTGTCATTTCTTTCATTTTCAAGCTTTGATAGAATTGCCTGCTGTCTCCATGCAGAAGTTTCAATCTTTTTTCAGCTTTCTTCCAATCATAAAATATCAGCGTTTTGTTTCTCTTCAGTTTTTCTCTTGACATATTTTCTTTTACAAACTAACTTTTCTTGTCTTTTTGCAACATTTATTTGTAGATTTACTGATTTATGTCTATAAATGCAGCAAATCTCTGTCTGTGTGTTTGTCTGTCTGTTCTACTCGTTTCTCTTGAACCGTTTGTCAGACTGGCCTCAGATTTTAAACGTGTTTTCTGTTCTGTCCAAATAACATGAGACTGGAGCCTCTCGACTGAACACTGAACTAACTTTATTACAGCGAACAACACGATAGACACTCCAGCCGTAGCCCGACTGACGTCATCACCCCAACCCCCTCGGCCAGGCTACAGCAAGCCATTCATCCATCCATCCATCCAGCCATCCATCCTTCCATCCATCCATCCATCTTCTACTGCTTTTCTGGAATTCCGGGTCGTGGAGGCAGCAGTTCAAGCAGAGAAGCCCAGACTTCCCTCTCCCCAGCCACCTGCTTCAGCTCTTCAGAGAGGATACCAAGGCGTTCCCAGACCAGCTGGGAGACATAGTCTCTCCAGTGAGTCCTGGGTCTGTCCCGGGGTCTCCTCCCAGTGGGACGTGCCTGAAACACCTCAAGTGGGAGGCGTCCAGGAGGCATCCTGATCAGATGCCCAAACCACCTCAACTGACTCCTTTCAATGTGGAGGAGCAGCGGTTCTACTCTGAGCCTCTCCTGGATGACTGAGCTCCTCACCCTATCTCTGAGGGTGAGTCCAGCAATCCTACGGAGAAAGCTCATTTCAGCCACTTGTATCCGTGATCTCGTTCTTTCGGTCATTACCCAAAGCTTGTGACCATAGGTGAGAGTAGGAACGTAGATTGACTGGTAAATCGACAGCTTTGCCTTAGAACTCAGCTCCCTCTTCACCACAACAGACCGGTACAACGTCCGCATCGCTGCAGATGCTACTCCGATCCGTCTGTCAATCTCTCGCTCCATTCTCCCCTCACTCGTGAATAAGACCCCAAGATACTTAAACTCCTCCACTTGGGGCAGGAGCCTGTCCCCAACCCAGAGAGGACAATCCACCTTTTTCCGGCTGAGGACCATGGACTGGGACTTGGAGGTGCTGATTCTCATCCAAGCCGCTTCACACTCAGCGGCAAACCGTCCCAGCAAGAGCTGTAGGTCATTGCTGGATGAAGCCAACAGGACAACATCATCTGCAAACAACAGAGATGAGATCCTGTGGTCACCAAGCATGACACCCTCCATTCCCTGGCTGCGCCTAGAAATCCTGTCCATAAAAATTATGAACAGGATTGGAGACAAAGAGCAGCCCTGGCGGAGTCCAACTCTCACTGGGAATGACTCCGACCGAGTGTTGGCAATACGAACCAAACTCTCACAACGGTCGTACAGAGACCGAATAGCTCCTAACAACAAGCTCGATACCCCATACTTGCTACGGCAAGCCCCAAGCATCAAATCCCACACATAACACCCCCCCTTACAAAGTCCAAGACCCCCCCAGAACAGACAAGACAAACAATCACAGTGTCATCTGCCCTTAATTCGTATATATATGACACTAATTAGACAAACTCAAGCAGTCAAACGGGCGTCTGGGTAGATTACCAGAAGGCCCCACTGTGTTGGAGCGGGTTATTCTGCCTCTTAGTCCCAACAAGCATCAGTTATTCTTGTCCTTAACACATAGTCCTCCAGGTACCTGGGCCTCTGACAAACTCTAGCCAGGCGTCCCCTAGGCGGGGACCTTGCACCAGGCACCGTCGGCCGTGCTTGTGAGTCCTCACCACCCCAATCCAACAAGTCCCAGCTCACAGCAGGTTGTCTCACCAAAGCTGTAGTCCTCTGTTCCCATGGTGACTTCCTGAGTCTACTGGAGTGCCACCGTGGCCCGTCCGCCAGCTGGAATGTGTCCTGATCCTGTTGCCTCGTGATCCACAGGGGCCTCGTTCAGAACGGCTGCAGCTTATGTGTGCGGTTAGGGTGTTTTATCCAGACATGGTCCGACACCTTCAGTCCGTGGCCTCTCGCCCTGTGCTTCCTGTCAAATTGCCGCTTCATCTTACACTGTTGTGCAACAACCTGGTCCCATGGAGAGTACCTATTCCTTGGAGGAGGGGTCGAGGGCGGTCTCAGTGGATCCAAAGGCAGAAGTAGTTCACGTCCCAGCATGAGAGCCGCCGGGGAGCAACCTGTCGTTGCATGGGCCGTTGCCCTGTAGTGGAGCAGCGTGCTCTGGAGAGCATCCAGAAATACAAAGCCGTCAGCTAAGTGTGCCCTGAGTCCGTTTTTCAGGGTCTTGTTAAAACGCTCAACGCCCCCATTGGCCTGGGGGTGGTAGAACGCAGTTTTAATGTGTTTCACGCCCCTAGTGTCCAAGAACTCTTCAAATGTCCCCGAGTTGAACTGTGGGCCCTTGTCCGTCATGATTGCATTGGGACCCCCCACCTGGAGAACAGCGATGAAAGGAAACCCATAACCACATCCGTCGTGACTGAATTGGTGGGCAGCACCTCCGGCCACTTTGAGAACAAGTCGTAGGCCACGAGCAAGAACCGGCTGTTCTGGGGTGCTGCATACAGTTGGCCACAGATGTCCAACTGTGTGTGTTTCCAAGGGCCCTCCGGGTATGACAGCGGCCGCAGGGGTGGAGGGGGCGGTCCGCCGGTCTTCCCGCTCTCCAAGCATGGAACACAGTGTTTCACCATAGCTTCAATGTCCTCATCAACACCCGGCCACCAGACGGAATCCCTGCTGCGCTGTTTTACTCTGACCACGCCCAGGTGGCCCTCATGAAGCATCGCTAGGACACGTGATCTCAGAGACATCAGGATTAGTGTGCAGCCCCCCCCCCCATGCACACATCATTCCAGCAGCTCAGTTCATCTTTAAACCGGTGGAAGGCTGCTGACTCTCCCTGGACCTTTGTGGGCCAACCCTCCCTGATCACCGAGCACAGCTGTGACAGCACGGGGTCAAGTTCCAACTCCGTCCAAAGTTCCTGGAGGGATCCCACATCCCGGAGGGCCCCGTGCAGCGTATTAACCAGATCTGCCTCTGTTGGATCGTTGTCATGGTTGTGGTGCGATTGTACGGAGTTGGCCGTGGTGCGGGACAGGAGATCCACCACTACATGATCCTTGCCAGGAGTGAACTGGGTGGTAAAATTGTAGGCCCTCAGCCGCTCCGTCCACCTGTGGATCCACAAAGGTCTGTGTCCCAAACCCCACGTCTCCAGTAGCGTCATCAGTGCTTGGTGGTCCGTCCGCAGAGTAAAATGGCGCCCATAGAGGTAAATATTCCACCGTTCACACGCCCAGATGCAGGCGAGCGCCTCTCTCTCACCCACGGCGTACTTTTGTTCAGCTGCTGAGAGAGACCTTGATGCAGACGCCACCGGGTGCTCCGTACCGTCCTGCACCTGGGACACAACCGCTGCCACTGCTGAGCCAGACGCATCACAGGTCACAATGGTTGGCCGCCTTGGATCAAAGTGGGCCGGCACCGGAGGGGAAGTGAGTTGAAGCTTCAGCTTAGCAACCGCCGCTGAACAGGCTGGGGTCCATTGCCACGGCGCATCCTGCTGCAACAGGGCCTGGAGGGGTTCAGTCGTCTCTGAGTAGCGGGGAATAAAACGCCCATAAAAGTTCACCACACCCAGAAAGGAGGAAATCTGTGCGGGCGTCGATGGCTGTGGGAGGCGTAGGACCGCCTCCACGTTGGAATGTAGGGGCCTCAGCCCCCGTCAACCAGAACCCCACCAACTCTATGGAGTCCGCCGCAAAGATGCATTTTTCTGCGTTGAGAGTGACTCCATGTTCCTGTAGCACCGTCAGCACCCGTCCCAACCATCATGGTGCTCCTCCCGCCACGTGCCATGAACCACGATGTCATCTAGGTCTGCCACCACGCCACTGAAACCGGCTAGAATGGTGGACAGGATTTTCTGAAAGCAGCTGGGTGCTGAGCTCAGCCCCAAAGGCATGTGGGTGTTGCTAAACACAGCCATGTGGGTCAGGAATGGTGCCAGGTTGCTGCTGGCTGGGTGAAGGGGCTCCTGCAGGTCACCCTGGCCACGTTTCCACATTTACATTTGCATTTGCAACTTTAGCAGATTTTTCTTCATTCATTTGTCAAATTGGTCACAAAAGTTTCATTTTATCTTGAATTTTCTTTTGTCTTCTGCATTTGCTGGTTGATTTTTATCAGAAATGTGTTGCTTTTCTTGTTGTAAATGTGTGGATTTTCTGCTGAATTTTCAGCTTTTTTAATCATAAATTTGTGACTCTAAATCAGCTTTTTATTCTTTGTTTAAATGTCTCATAAATCAGCAACTTTTCTTCTTCATTTTTTCACTGTCAAGTTTATCATGTTTTTCCTGTTATTAATGTGTGATTTTGTTTCACTGGATTGTGACATTTTTCTATATTTGCTCCTTTATTCTCATTAATTTACTAAATGTGGAACTTTTTAAACTTGTGGATTCTCAGCTTTTCTCAAATGTGTGAAATTTATAACTTTAACAATATTTTTCATCAACATGTGTCTTGGACAAAAAGACAAAAGTCAAATTTAATCATGAAAAACTGTTGAATTTTGATTGAAAATGAACAATTTCTGAGAGGAAAAAATGATATTTTTTCAGAAGAGAATTTCCAAATTGTGATCAAAACTTCTCAGATCAAAGTAGAAAACCAGCCTGAAACTGAAGAGAAAAGAAGAGAAATGTTGAAGAAAAAATTCTTCAATTCAACATTTAGAGAGAAAAACTTCTGGTGTTTCAGTGAAAAGTCCCAAATTTAAGAAGAAAACACTTAAAAATGCCTTAAAACTATTTAAAATTGATGAGAAAGTTTTGAGATTTGTGAGAAGAAAAAGTTCTTTGGAAAAAGATTGAATGAAAAAATGCAAAGTTGATGAAAAGTGATTTTCAGTTAAAATGAAGGAAACTGAAAATGTGATAAAAAGTGTGAAAATGTGTGAGATGAAAGCAGAAATGTTTTGAGGCCAAACTAGTGACTAAAGCAGCTTGTAGAGCTGAAGGCTGAATGTGGTGAACTTTTCTCAGCTCCTGCTAACAGCAACAGTCCAGTTGATGCTTCTAACTCAGCTGCTTTGCCTTCATTTAAGGCTCCAATCTCTTTGTGGCTCCATGCAGATTTCTTGGAGCCAAATGTCTGTAAATGTCTGTTTCCATAGTAGATGTTGTTGATGGAGCCACTGGTGGAGCTGCAGAGTTTCAGAGCTGAAGTGCCTCCGTCTTTATTGAAGCAGCAGCATGTTGTCATTCACATTAATGAGAGTCTTTTTCACTTCTTCTCTTGGACTCTTTGAAGCTGCATCCTGTTGGCTTCAGCTGCTTGGAGTTTGCAGTTTCTAAACTTCTACATTCTGAACCTTCTTCAGCTCTGAACACATGATGAAACACTGAAGGATTTCAAGATGAAACTTTGTCTGATAAACTCACATCTTTTATTCTTTATTCAGGTTAAAGGGCTGCATTTTGTCAGAGATCAGCTGTGATTATCTGGTCTCAGCTCTGAAGTCCAACCCCTCCTATCTCAGACATCTGGACCTGAGTGAGAACCAGAACCTGCAGGATGGTGTAGTGAAGCATCTGTGTGGTTTTCTGGAGAGTCCACGTTGTAGACTTGAAGCTCTGAGGTCAGACTCCTCATTTCTCTTGTGTCCATGTGTGTTGTGTGTTCAGGGGTCTGCAACCTGCAGCTCATGTCCACATGTGTCTTTGTTGTCCAGAACCAGGGTCTCCCTGGGACTTGGACAGAAACTCTAGAAATGCTCACAAATGTACAGGTACATCTCAGAAAATTAGAGTATGATGAAAAGTTCAGTAATTTTTGTCACTCATTTCAGAAAGTGAAACCCATATATTATATAGATTCATTACACAAAGAGTGATTTATTTCAAGTGTTAATTTTAATTTTGATGATTATGGAATGGTTGTCTGTCTCTCTGTGTTGCCCTGTGATGGACTGGTGATCTGTCCAGGGTGGACCCTGCCTCTCGCCCAAATATGCTGGGATAGGCCCTGTCACGCCTCGCCGCCCATCAGCGGCGCCAGCTGCACGCACACCTGCACCTCGTCAGAGGCGAGGGATTTAAGCCGCCTTGCCCTGGGCTTCAGCCTGAAGCCGTCTGTCTTCTTTGGCTTCCCATGCTGCGAGGATTCCCTACCGCCAAGCAAGCACATTAGTAAGAATCTCTTACCTCCTTCTTCTCCTAGTCTGCTCCCCTGTGCACAGGTGGATTTCCCGGCGGCGGACTACTTCCCTCTGCTACCGTTCCTTCGCTGCTGCATCGGGCGCTCCAGGTCGCTGTCTACCCGGCTTCGCCCTTGCTGTGCCAGCCACCTGCCATTACCAAGTAAGCCTGTCATCATTATCATATCTCCTGTGTTGGTGTGGTGCCCGTTACCCTTCTCCCTTTGCTTCTCCCATAGGGTTGTCCGGCTGTACGGCCTCCTGCCTCCGTGCCTGACGCAGACGCCACCACCAACACATTTACATCTCGCAGACACACATTCATACACACTTGTTGTTAATAAAGCTATTAGATCTACCCTGAGCCTGCGTGTGTGTCTCCTGAGCCGTGCATTATGTCAGTACGGCTTCAGCAGAGCGGCTCGGCAGACGGCGGGCTCACACGCCGACTTTCCACTCTCGAGGCTCGGGTGGACCTAATAGCCCACCAGCAACAGGTGATTCTTAATCAATTAACCATCATTACTAACCGATTGGACAGCTTGGACCCCCACCAGCCGTTCCCCCCGGCTCGTCAGGGCGGCGCGGCTCCTGCTGCTCCAGCGGCCGTCCAGCCTGCTCCGGCAGCACCGGCTCGGCTCACGCCCATTCCGACCCCCGCCCGCTTTAGCGGTAAGCTCGGCGGAGCGCGGGGGTTTATTATGCAATGTGAGTCCGTGTTCCACCGTGTGCCCGGAGATTTTCCCTCAGATCATAGCCGAATTGGCTACATAGGGAACCTCCTGGAGGGGCGAGCGCTTACTTGGGCTTACGCTGTCATGGCAAAGCCCAGTTACGCCACCCTCACCTATGGCCAATTCGTGAGACTGTTCCTGGAAGTCTTTGATCATTCTCGAACAGAGAGCGTTCAGGTCGATTGGCTTCTCAGCCTCCAGCAGGGAAGCCAGTCGGCAGCTGATTACGCGATCGACTTCCGGGTAGCAGCGGAGGAGGTTGGATGGGGAGAACATTCTCTCTGCGGCATCTTCCTCCGCAGTCTCAGTGCCGGTCTGAGGGACGAATTGGCTGGACGGGACATCCCGGAGGCTTTAGCGGAGCTAACGTCCCTTGCCATCAGCCTGGATAACAGGTTGCGCGAGCGTACCTCGGAGCGGAAGTCGTCTTCTTCTCGCCCTCGTGGTGCCTCGCTGCGCCTGTCCCAAGCTCGCCCCCTGGCGTTGCCGCCACCATCGTGCTCCGAGGAGTCGGAGCCGATGGTGACAGGCCGGACAAAGCTCCCTCCTGCGGAGAAACAACGCCGCCGTGAGTTGGGTCTCTGCATGTATTGCGGAGATAGCCAACACACGGTTGAGCTTTGTCCACAGAAGCCAAACGGGGAGGTCCGCGAGTCACTGTAGGGGGCCTCGCGGACGTCAATCGGTTAAATCCCCTCTCTCAATTGAAGCTGCCCATCCGGTTTTGTCACAACTCCACTGGGCACCTCACCCACGCACTGGTGGATTCGGGCGCGGAGGGCAGCTTTATTTCACAAAGCCTGGCAACCCGATTGGGCATCCATTGCCAAGTCCTCAAATCTCCTCTCGCCCTGGTCAACCTCTCCCATGTCTCCCTGGGGAGAGTTACACACCAGACTGTCCCGGTCCCCGTGATCATCTCTGGGAACCACCGGGAAGAAACCTCCTTCTACGTCCTTCCCCACTCTGTGTCACCCGTCATCCTGGGGTACCCCTGGCTCCGCCTCCACAACCCCGTCCTGGACTGGAAGTCCGCCAGGGTGTCGGCATGGAGTTCCTTTTGTATGAGCACCTGCCTCCAATCTGCTGCCTGCTCCCCGTCCTCTCCTCCAACTCCCAAGGACGCCGCGCCTCCGGATCTCTCCCTGGTGCCATCGGAATTTCACGACCTGGGTATGGTATTCAGCAAGTCCAAGGCGATGTCTCTTCCTCCGCATAGGCCTTACGACTGCGCGATAAACATCCGCCAGGGGGCACCCTTACCCTCTGGGCGACTCTACAGCCTGTCTGCGCCGGAGAAGGAGGCCATGAACTCCTACCTTAAGGAATCGCTGAGTGCCGGAATTATCCGTCCCTCATCATCACCATTAGGCGCTGGATTCTTCTTCATGGGCAAGAAGGACGGTTCCCTCCGTCCTTGTATTGACTACCGCGCCCTGAATGACATCACGGAGAAGGATCGCTACACCCTGCCACTAATGGACACCGCCTTCCACTCCCTCCAGGGTGCGACTTGGTTCACCAAGCTGGATCTTCGCAGCGCATACCACCTCATCCGGATCCGGGAGGGAGACGAGTTGAAGACAGCCTTCCGTACCCCGAACGGCCATTTCGAGTACCCGGTGATGCCGTTCGGGTTGACCAATGCTCCAGCCGTCTTTCAGCGCCTTATTAATGACGTCCTCCGGGATTTCATCGGCCTGTTTGTGTTCGTCTACCTGGATGACATCCTCATCTTCTCCAGATCCAGGGACGAGCACCGGGTCCATGTGAGGCGGGTCCTCCAAAGGCTGCTGGAGAACCGGTTGTATGTCAAGGCGGAAAAATGTGAATTTTACGCTAAAACCACATCCTTCCTCTGGTTCGTCATCTCCCACGACCAGGTGCTTCCGGACCCAGTGAAGGTGAAAGCGGTGGTGGAATGGCCCACACCTACATCGAGGAAACAGGTGCAACAGTTTATTGGGTTTGCCAATTTCTACCGCCGCTTCGTCCCGAATTTTGGTACCGTCGTCGGCCCTCTGACCCGCCTCACATCCCCTAAGGTCCCGTTCCGGTGGACTGAAGAGGCCGCAGCTGCTTTCCAGGTGCTGAAGGCGGAGTTCTCCTCCTCCCGGGTCCTCAGCCAAGTCGATCCCTCGCTGCAATGCATTGTGGAGGTGGACGCTTCGGACACGGGGGTGGGGGCGTTTCTATCTCAGCGGTCACCTGATGACGGAATCAAACGGCCCTGCGCCTTCTTCTCCCGGCGCTTGTCCCCGGCGGAGCGTAACTACGACGTGGGGGACAGAGAGCTCCTCGCCATCAAGCTCGCGCTGCAGGAGTGAGTACCTAAGATCTGCCAAGCGTCTGAACGCCCGCCAGGCGCGTTGGTCCTTGTTCTTCGCCAGGTTCCGCTTTAACATCACCTTCAGGCCTGGCTCCAAGAACGGCCTGCCTGACGCCCTCTCTAGGCAATTTGCCCCTGAGGCGTCTGAGGACGCGGTCCACACCATCTTGCCCAGGTCGTGCATCATGGGAGCCGTCACGTGGGACATTGAAAGTAAGATCCGGAAGGCGCAGGAATCGGAACCTGACCCTGGCGGCGGACCGGAGGGGAGGCTTTTTGTGCCGTCCTCGGTCCGGGGGGAGGTCATCCACTGGCTGCACACATCTAAGCTCACCTGCCACCCTGGTTCCTCCCGGATGATTGACCTTCTTCAACGGTCCTTCTGGTGGCCGGGCCTGCGGAAGGACGCTGCCCGCTACGCCCGGGCCTGCCCTGTCTGTGCCACCAGTAAATCAGGTAATGCCCCTCCAGCGGGTTTGCTCCAGCCTCTGCCCGTCCCTGGCAGGCCCTGGTCGCATATTGCCCTGGACTTCGTCACCGGACTCCCAACCTCAAACACCTTCGACACTGTCCTGACCATCGTTGACCGTTTCTCCAAGGCGGCGCACTTCATCCCTTTGCGAGGACTTCCATCTGCCCTGGAGACGGCGGACCTCCTAATCCAACACGTGGTCAGGCTGCACGGGATTCCGGTGGACGTGGTCTCGGACCGGGGGCCCCAATTTTCCTCAGAGGTTTGGAGGTCCCTTTGTAACGCCCTGGGAGCCAAGGTAAGCCTCTCCTCCAGCCATCATCCCCAAACCAACGGGCAGTGTGAGCGGACCAATCAGGAGCTGGAGGCTGCGCTCCGCTGTGTCACTACATCCAAGCCTGCGTCCTGGAGCAACCATCTCGCCTGGGTTGAGTACGCCCACAACACCGCCCACTCTTCTGCCACTGGGATGTCTCCCTTTAAGGCGTCCCTGGGCTACGACGAGAGAGGAGAGTGAGGTAACTGTCCCCTCAGTTCGGGCGCACCTCAGGCAGTGCCGTTCCATTTGGGCGTCGGCGCGCAATGCGCTTTTACGCACGGCGGAGCGCAACAAGTCCACGGCCGACCAGCACAGAAGACCTGCCCCAGCGTACCAGGTGGGCCAGCGTGCCTACGTGTCAACCCAGGACGTCATTTTAAAGGGTGAGAGGAGAAAGCTGGCACAGCATTTCATGGGCCCATACCCCATCACCAGGATTGTCAACCCGGTGGCTGTGCGTGTGGCTATTCCCCCCTCCCTCCGCATCCATCCCACCTTCCACGTTTCCAAGGTGAAGCTGGCAGTAGCCGACCCCCTTTGCCCTCCTCCTGCTGCGCAGCCCGCGCCCCGGATGGTTGATGGTCATCCGGCCTGGCCTGTCTCTTCTATCCTGGACTCCCGGCGCCGGGGTCGCGGGTTGCAGTACTTGGTGGACTGGGAGGGCTATGGGCCTGAACATCGGCAATGGGTACCCTCGTCGTTTGTGTTGGACCCATCCCTCGTTACTGAGTTCCACCGAGTGCACCCGGAGAAACCATCGCCAGGAGGCGCTGCTAGAGGGGGGAGTACTGTCACGCCTCGCCGCCCATCTGCGGCGCCAGCTGCACGCACACCTGCACCTCGTCAGCGGCGAGGGATTTAAGCCGCCTCGCCCTGGGCTTCGGCCTGAAGCCGTCTGTCTTCTTTGGCTTCCCATGCTGCGAGGATTCCCTACCGCCAAGCAAGCACATTAGTAAGAATCTCTTACCTCCTTCTTCTCCTAGTCTGCTCCCCTGTGCACAGGTGGATTTCCCGGCGGCGGACTATTTCCCTCTGCCACCGTTCCTTCGCTGCTGCATCGGGCGCTCCAGGTCACTGTCTCCCGGGCTTCGCCCTTGCTGTGCCAGCCACCTGCCATTACCAAGTAAGCCTGTCATCATTATCATATCTCCTGTGTTGGTGTGGTGCCCGTTACCCTTCTCCCTTTGCTTCTCCCATAGGGTTGTCCGGCTGTACGGCCTCCTGCCTCCGTGCCTGACGCAGATGCCACCACCAACACATTTACATCTCGCAGACACACATTCATACACACTTGTTGTTAATAAAGCTATTAGATCTACCCTGAGCCTGCGTGTGTGTCTCCTGAGCCGTGCATTATGTCAGGCTCCAGCACCCCGCAACCCAAAAAGGATTCAGCAGAAGAAGGTGGATGGATGGATGGGTGGCTTACAGCCCATGAAAACCCCAAATTCATCTTCTCAAAAAATTAGAATGTTACATAAATTCATTTTAAAAAATATTTTTTAATAGAAATGTTGGCCAACTGAACAGTCTGTCCATGTACCAGTCAGGTCTTGGTCGGGGCTCCTTGTGGATTAATTCCTGTATCAATGTGGCGTGGAGGTGATCAGCCTGTGGTTCTGCTGAGGTGTCATGAAGGTCCAGGTTGCTTTGATAGTGACCTTCAGCTCGTCTGCATTGTTGCTCTGGTGTCTCTCATCTTCCTCTTGACAATCCTCCATAGCTTCTCTGTGGGCTTTGTTATGTCTAAGAATAGGCTGGTATTACTAAGATGGTGGCCGGGTTGGTCGTGGGACAGACCAGGGTGGCTACTACCGGTTTCCGGTGGTGACACCACCCAAGATATCAAAGAGTGGGCGGAAGAGGCTCTGCCTCTTTGGTGGTGAAGCCACCTGGCCAGCAGCAGAGTGCCGTAAGCCTCTGTACATAATTATTGGAATATTTAATAAACCGTCGTTGACTAAGGTGAGACTCGCTCTTCATTACTAAATTATGGACATAACAAATGGCGACGAGGTAAAAACGGTAATGGAACGCTCTATTGCCAGCTTTTGACCGTTCCTCGAGGCTCCGGGCGAGCTCCTCGTGCCGTGGCCGAGGTGGTTCGCTGCCTTCACCAACTACCTTGTGGCACTGGGTTTGGGGGACATGGAGAAGCTCCGTGCACGAGCTGTGTTAGTCCATAATGTAGGAATGGAAGGGCAGAGGATTGTGGAAAACTTGGGCGGAGCGGACAGTTTTGACGAGGTGGTGCAGCTAATGGTGCTACTTCAAGGCTCTGGCAAATGTCATCGTGAAGCGCATTCAATTCTGACAGCACCACCAGCGGTCAGGTGAGCCCATATGAAGATTCATGGTGAACCTCTGAGAGCTGGCGAGGGAATGCAGATTCAGGATACTGGAGGATGAAATGATTCAGGACCAGTTGGCAGAGCACATTTGCTGCACAGCGACCCAGTCCAGGTTGTTGACACACCCAGGAGAGATGACGTTAGTGGAGGACATCGAGCTCGCTCAACAGTACGAGGCAGCAGAGACCATCGCGAGGAGTCTGACTGAAGGGGCCCCTCTGGAGAAGAATATGTCTCACGCTGAGACACTGCGTCTGGACTCTGGTGATGGTGAGTGTGGAGAGGAGGATTTTGCCTCCGTGGTCAGGATAAGGTCTGCCCCTGGTACGCCAGAATGTTATGGATGTGGGTCCACTGAGCACCGCTATAAGTCCAGAGTGTGCCCGGCGAAAGGAAAGCGTTGTGGCAAGTGCGGGTTGTTAAACCATTTTGCCAGGGTGTGTGGAAACTTTGTACGCAGGAGCCGTGGGAGAGAACCAGGTGCTGCGCAGAAGACTCCGACCGTTGTGCACACCATCTCCCCAGAGACGACAGGGAGGATTGGCTGCACCGTTACGTTGGATCAGGGGTCCCCAACCTTTTTCCTGTGAGGGCCACATAACTTTTGCCTTCTCTGATGGCGGCTGGGGTCAGTTTGTAACAGAAAAAGTGTGACGATCGCAGGGGTGCCTAAATGTAAACATTTATTGTTTTCCAGTAAGCCACACATAACCAAATATTAATAACCCTTTCCGGGATCTTCACAGGAAAAAAGTCAGAAAATAAATAATAACACTATTAATGAAATAAACTAGAAAAGCACTCGGAGAGTGCAGACCTCCGCCAAGCGCCACAGTTCCCCCCATACAGTGCTTGTGTGTAGGTTTTCAGATTCCTTGACCATGAAAACATGTGACTAGCAATTGGATTCACAATGACAGGGTTAGTGGTTCAGTAGTAAAAGCATTACCTCCTTGGCGGAGGTAATAAACTGAAGTGTTGCTGTTGTGTCCATCTCCTCCATCTGCAAAGTGCCAGGCTGCGACCTGTCAAGGCATATCTCATGCCTCCCTTATTGGGGGGACTTTCACACCTGTACTGAGTAGTTAAAAACTGTATTTATCAGCAGATGAAAGAAAACTGAAGCAAAAACAAACAAAAACTAAACAAACAACAAGTGCAACATGAACTATTTCAAACATATTTATTCAAATGTACACTTATATGGACACAATCTTGAGCCATAACTTTTTGGTAATGTGAAAATAATAAGCCAAGTAGCACAAAAAAATTGAGTGCTCTTGCTGTCAGGAAACAATGTTGGCACCAAATCACTGAAGTGATCTGCCACCAATGGGGGTAGATTGTGCTCTGCCACAAAATGACAAAACATCACTTCTGCTAGTGATGCACTGGATTTGGAAGGCGTCGGTTCTCTCACTGGCTGAAAATGTTCATCCATCGATCGAATTTGGCTACAAAGTTTTTGTGGCGCTGTGTAGCAAAGTGCAACTTCAGGTCGAAAATCCCCGATGCAGTCACTTTTAGCATTAGAGTCACACATATCAGGTGCAGCATTACTGGCGCCGGGATTCCTCTGTGTTCCGGATCCGCAGGACAAAAGAAGGTGCGATAATGGTTGCCGTGGGTTTTATTGGGGTTGTGCTCCGCGGAAAAAAGCGGATTTGGAAACTTCGCCGGCAGAGAGCTGGTTTTTGCGCAGCCCCTATGGCTGGCCGGGGAATTTCTGCCAAATAATCCGGCGCCGGACAGCTGCCCGTCTCAGCTTTTGCAGCGTAGCGCAAACACAGGCATTCTGGCGGGTCCTGGCCACCACTGTTTTCCACGTGCTTTTGTGCCTAAAACTTTGAAGAACGCGGAGTTTGTGTTCGTCAGACACGACGACCAGCACCCTCTATTGCCCCTGCACACATGTTGAAAATGGCCGTATCTCACAATGTTAAAGAATCCTTTTAAAAATTCCTGTATTCAGACGGTGATCCGGATCATCCCCAAAATTTAATCAGTTCTTCCTTGTACCATTTCCAACAACGCCTGAAAGTTTCATTGAAATCCGTCCAAAACTTTTTGAGTTATCTTGCTAACCAACAGACAGACAGACAAACAGACAGACAGACAAACCCCGGCAAAAACATAACCTCCTCCTGGCCTTCGGCCTGGCGGAGGTAATAATAACCAAACAACCCTCTCTGGGTTCTTCACAGAAAAAAAGTCCATAGAACATTAACTTTCTGTTGTGCCGTGCATAATCTTAACAGGTAAAAGTTTAGCTTAGTTCTCAGAGCAGAATCTCTTACTTAAATGACTCACATGAGCAGTCTCTCAAAGTTCTTGTGTTTCTTCTTTATAATCCTTTTGTCCTCTACTGGGACAGTCAGAGCACTCAGCTTGAGCAGGAAACAGAACAATCAGGGACTGATATGTAGTCTAGTGGCTAGGAGGGGTTCCCATGCACCCCCCGGAAATCAACTTTTAACCAGCATTTCTGGAATGCTCTGGATAAGCTGTTAACGAAATGCCTTGTTCCCAAGCTTGCAAAATGTCCCACGTGACTTTTTTATGCTAATTTTATGTAAATTATTGCCGCCATTACCAGAAAATGCATTTTTTGTTATATCTCTTTAAATGTTTGAGAAAACTCCTTAATTATGGCTTCTACACCCATGTTATGAAGGTCAATTGTCACATTGAACCTATTTCCAGAATGCCCATATTTGTATAGAACAAGAAAATATGCAAATTAGGTCCGCCATTGTGCAAAAATCTTTATTTCTCTATATCTCTACCAGTCTTGTACATAGCCTCACCAAAATGGTTTCTACCTCCCTTATTACATGGTCAAACAATACGATAATGTTATCATTGTTGTGAATACACGTGTTACTAGTATGTTACGAAATCCTGTAATTACGGCTGCCACTAAGAAAAAATAGTTTTTTCGCCCTATTTTGGCACCTTTTAAAGATAAACATTTTCTGGGAGCTTCTACCTCCCTATTAACATGGTCAAGGAACACGAAGATTGATCGTGCTATTCAAGTTTTCTTTCTCACCTTATGCATTTTCATAATAAATGGTTAAAGCACCCATCCACAAATACTACAAATGAGGTAGTGAATTATGAAAATCACTTAAAATCACAATCAGTTTGCCAAATTTCTTAGATAGCGATGCATTTGTTTTGAAATGTGCTTTTATTTTATAATTGCATGCGAAAACGTGATTTCTATGCTGTGGTACTGTTGCTGGGAACCCTGTGTTAGTGCCCAGTCTTTCTTGGCCGTTTCAAAACAAAATGGCGGCTATCAGCTCCTTTAGGGGCTCTGTAAATGCAAACACCATTATAAGATAAGATAAGATAAGATAAGCCTTTATTAGTGTAGTAGTCTTAAGAATAAATATGTTCCTGCAGTAATGAACTTCCCAAAATGTCCGTGTTGTAAATATGTCAAGTGTTTCTGATGGGGCGATAATTAGTGTGACACATCTGGGAACTTCCTCACACGCTGGAAGCCTGGGAAGGGGTAAGTTGTGTGTAATTCCTCAGGGAACGAAATTGATTAATGTGATTGATTTACTGTAGTTTTCTTTAAGTTATTGTACTAATTTTGATTGTAAGATTTTCTGTTACATTTTCGTTTGCAATACCGATGTAAAATATTCAAAGTAGCGTCATAAATACCGATGATTGATGGCTAGTTAAGTAGGCGCTAACGAGTCCATTGTTCTGTAGGAATGCCAGCACTTGTCCCCATTCCCGTGTCATGTGTAAATTGTCTGCCCCAATCTGTTTCAGGTATGTTAAAATGTTAAATGTACTGTTGTAAAAAATAGAAAAAACGATCAGTCATGTAACTCTGTCATGTAATGCTGTCATGTATTTGGTGCTAAACTTTTTCTTTGCTTGTGGTATACTGTAACTATACGATCTAAAGTTATGTAGTCCAAGTAGCTGTAAGCTATGTTTCTCACACGCTGGAAGCCTGGGAAGGGGAATGCCAGCACTTGTCCCCATTCCCGTGTCATGTGTAAATTGTCTGCCCCAATCTGTTTCAGAAATAAACAGACTACTGACTGATCGAGATCCTGCCTGACGTCTACTTCTCTGCATCGGCCAAGATTTATTTTATTTTGTTATTTTAATGTAGCTGACTAGTTCGAGTCCGTTACATAAACTGGTGCCGTGACCTTTCAAGGATTCTTCTGATCAGCCACAGCTGATCTCCGGGGTCCAGCTGCCTGCTGAGTGGAGGTTCGCAAGGAGAGTCCAGTCTTTATCAACACAACGCATCCTTCAGTTATTTAAGGTTTTTGACAGAAGCTCATTCAGTATTATTTGGCTTTGAATTTTATTTTATGTGTGTTATATCAGAGTAGCCTGTTTTGAAATTTCTATTTTGTGTTTATTACCATTTAATTGAGCTAGTTTTTAGTAATGGATGGTGATATGTCTCATAGCCTTTATTCTCACACCCCTGTAGCTGGGGCAGGTAGAGGCAGGGGTCTTTTTTTGTTGAGGGGTGGGGGAGTTAAACAGTTAACTTTCACTGACATGGTGGGAGAGGGTGGTACTATGCATACACACCCAGTGGGGGCTACTTATGTTGTACAGACTCCACAGCCACATATCAGTGATGGGGAGGGGGATTTACCAGCACAGGCATGTGAGGTAGGGCCCGCATCCTCCACGCCCATGTTTCCTCCTGGTAGCAATGACCCCTCAGCTGAGCTGCGTGATCTAATTACTGAATTAGGGAATCGAATTGGAGATTCCATAGCCAGTCGGCTGTTACCTTCTACTCAGCCTGTCACACAGTCATGTGACCCAGTCTCTCCAATGGCGCCAGACAGGCATGAACAATCTAGTAACATCAGTGGCACTCTTGATCTCACCAATGTCAATGTGGTAGTCAAGTCAGATGTTCGTGAGCCTGCTGTGTTCAGAGGGGAGGGGTCTGATAAATGCTCAGTACAGGAATGGATAGAGCTGATGGAAATGTATTTACGCAAAAAGAAATTCCCCACTTCGGATCAAGTTGATGAGATCCTGAGTCATCTGATGGGAAAGGCCAAGAAAATAGTTAAAGTGGGAATAAGGAGTAGCTTAACCCCAGACCATGCAGTCCAGCCAGATATGATCTATGATATCCTGCGGAAGTATTTCAGTGAGTCCCCTGCATCATGCTTACCGTTGGCTGATTTTTATGCCACTCAGCTCAGTGTGGGTGAGAATCCAGTGGATTATTGGGTGCGCTTGAATACAGCAGCAGAGCAGGCAGATCGTCTCCTGAAAAAGCAAGGCAGGAAATTGGAGAACATGAATGCTGAAATATCCATGATGTTTATTAGGAACTGCAAGGATCCTGAGCTGTCCAGTGTATTTAAGAGTAAACCTATGAGCAAGTGGTCTTTGACAGAGGTGCAGGAAGCGATCGATGAGTATCAGAGGGAGTTCCTGTCCAAGAGGAAGCCAGTGGAAGTTAAACCATCTAAGGTGACCGCGGCTGTCACTTACTCCATGCCAGACGTTAAGGAGGAAGTGAGTGTTCGTGAGCCTAGTGCGTCTAGCCCGTCCAGATTCAGCGAGTCCTCCAGTGCGGAGGGGGGTGCATTTGAGCGTGTCCTGTGTATGCTGGAGAGGGTGCTGGAGAAGACAAACCAGGCCACAGCACTGGGTGTTGCGCAACCAGCCCAGTGGGTTCGAGTCACTCCCTGCCGCGTCTGTGGCGACAGCACCCACTCTACAAGATCGCACTGCATGAGAGAAAAGCGATGCCTTGCTTGCTTTGAAACTGGACATCAAAAAAAAGGACTGCTCCAAGCGCAGGACAGCAATGCCCAATACCACTGCGCCTGTTCAGGGAAACTAGGCCACCCACATGTGGGAGGGGACGATGTGGGTGCATTTAGTCAGTCCCTCAGTTTTGAAGATGATGTGCAATCTACTTATGAAGAAAAATGCAAGTGTGCTCCTGCTGGAAATAAGATTGTTTATCAAAATGTGCACAAATTAGCAAATTCCGATAGTCTCTTTTATACTGACGTCTCAGTGAAGAACCAAGTTTTGTTGCATGCATTAATTGACAGTGGGTCCATGGCCTGCACAATGAATGAAGAGGCCGAACAGAAACTACGTAGTGTGGGCTTATGTGCTGAGAGCATTACTGCAGACACAGGCATGGTACTGGTGGGGTGTGGTGGGGTTCAAGTGAAGCCGAAGTGCATTTATCAGCTGGAGATGACTGTGTATGGACAGGATGTGAGTGTTCCTACACTGGTCGTGCCAGGTCAGTGTGACGAAATGATCCTGGGCTCCAACGTGATAAAGCACTTGATTCATCACCTCAAACAAAACTCCAGTTACTGGAAAGTGATTGAGAAGCCTGAATCAACGAATGACCCAGGGGTTGAACATTTTCTTAACATGTTATCTGGAATTAACAGATGGAGGGGGAATGTGATTCCTGACATGATAGGTACAGCCAAGCTGACACAAGCCGTAACACTGCTGCCACATCATGAACACCTTGTGTGGGGTAGGGTCCCAGCCAACTCACCTGTTTCAGCAGGGAGCGCTATTCTCGTTGACGCTCCAAGTTCCAACACACACAAGAAGGGTATCATGGTGGGGAGGGCTGTCGCTACAATGTCAGGGGACAGATGGGTACCTATTAAAGTGATCAATCCAAGTGACAAACAAATTACATTGAAGCGAAACACTAAGTTAGCTGATGTGTTCCCGTGTGTTGCGTTGGAAGACCTGGATGTACCCACTTCCAAAACCCCCCCAAATGACCTTCTGGTGAACAGCCAGAGCCTACATGATGCTGACTCATCCTCCTCTACCCCTGATTTCAGTGATGCTCTGAATCGACTCGGATTGAGTGACCTCGACATTGATTCATGTGATGTTACAGATTATTGGAAAGGCCAGTTGTTCGACTTGATACGGAAATATGAGAGCCTATTTTCTAGGAACAAGTTGGACTGCGGTGAGGCCACCGGTTTTGTTCATCGGATCCACCTGACTGATCCTCGGCCATTCAGACTCCCGTATCGACGTGTCCCACCTGGTCATTACCAAAAGCTGAGACAGGTGCTGTCTGAGATGGAGGAAAAAGAAATCATCCGTAAGTCTTCCAGTGAGTGGGCGTCACCTCTGGTACTCGTATGGAAGAAGAACGGTGATCTGAGGGTTTGTGTGGATTACAGATGGCTGAATTCCAGGACTATCAAAGATGCCCACCCATTGCCTCATCAGGCGGATTGCCTGGCTGCTCTTGGGGGGAGTGCATTCTTCAGCACCATGGACTTAACATCAGGATATTACAATATCCCCATGTGTGAAGAGGATAAGAAACTGACTGCCTTTACCACGCCCATGGGGCTGCATGAGTTCAATCGCATGCCTCAGGGGCTATGTAATGGGCCAGCCAGCTTTATGCGCCTCATGACAAACATCTTTGGCGACCAGAATTTTTTGACTCTGTTGTGTTATTTAGATGACCTCTTGGTTTTCGCGCCGAACGAAGGTGAGGCACTGAAGCGGCTCGATGTAGTGTTCAGCAGGCTAAGTGCGCACGGACTAAAGCTTGCGCCCAAAAAGTGCCATTTTCTTCAGCGCAGTGTGAAGTTTCTGGGCCATGTCGTTAACGAGAGTGGAGTAGCGACTGATCCGGAGAAAGTACAAGCAATTGCTGCCATGACTGAACAAGCACTAATGCATGAAGATGGCGTGACCCCATCCCCAAGAAAAATAAAGTCCTTTTTGGGCATGGTCATGTATTATCAGCGCTTCATTCAGAATTGCTCTAGCATTGCTAAGCCTCTCTTTGCCCTCACTGCAACGCCAAAGAAGAGTAAAGGCCAGACAAGGCATGTGGCTTTTAAGAAACTCAAGCCGAGTGACTGGACAAGTGACCAACAGAAATCTTTTGAGCAACTGAAGTTGGCCCTACTCGAGTCAGTCGTCTTAGCTCATCCAGATTTCAGCCGTCCCTTTATCCTGTCCACTGATGCGTCATTAGATGGGTTAGGGGCAGTCATCTCTCAAGTCCCGGAAGGGGAGAACAAGGCCCGTCCGATTGCTTTCGCAAGCAAGTCTCTGACGCAATCCCAGACCAAGTACCCAGCGCATCGTCTGGAGTTCTTGGCCCTTAAGTGGGCAGTCTGTGATAAATTTAGTCATTGGTTAAAAGGGCATGAGTTCACTGTCTGGACGGATAATAATCCATTGACATATATACTGACTAAGCCAAAGTTGGACGCATGCGAACAGAGATGGGTTGCGAAGTTAGCCCCGTACAACTTCAGTATCAAGTATATTCCTGGCAAGAAAAACATTGTGGCGGACGCCCTCAGCAGGCAGCCTTTCGTTCAGGGCTGTGTCAGCAAGAGGCTTGTGTCTGAGCCATATGGAGCGCTGCTGGAAGAAGCACAGCTGATTAAGGACAATATGATACAGGAAGTCTTTAGACTGAGTGCCAACCACCAGGGGGTCAGTTGTCTCTCGCAAGTCTCCAGGCTGGAGCGTTCCTCACTCGACAGCGAAACAGTGAAGGCTGTGTTCGAGGGTCATGCTGAGTGGGAGATGGGATCAGCTGAGAGAGCCTTGTGTTGGCTTGTCCAGGACGTGCAGCAGCTGGCTGCCTGTGGTCAGAACCCCTTACCTGTGTTTTCCATTCAGGAGTTGCAAGGCCAGCAACAGCAAGATGCCTGCCTCTCCAGAGTCATCTCTTTTGTGACACGCGGGAGACGACCGTCGCGAAGAGAAAGGCCTCACGAGACAGATGGCGTCTTGAGAATGTTGAAGCAGTGGGACAAACTCAAGATGTTAGATGGGCTACTGTACAGGGTGAGCAAAGATCCACTGACTGGCAAGAAAAGACACCAGTATGTTGTTCCAGCTTCATTGGTTCAGCGAGTGCTGCAAGGCATCCATGATGACGCAGGCCACCAGGGCCAGCAGAGAACTTTATACTTGGCAAGGCAGAGGTTCTTCTGGACTGACATGGAACGGGATGTCCGTGAATATGTGAAAACATGCAAGCGTTGTGTGGTCAGTAAGACTCCTGAACCGGAAGCCAGAGCGCCCCTCGAAAGCATTAAGACAACGAGCCCATTAGAACTTGTGTGCATTGATTTTTGGTCCGCGGAGGACAGCAGTGGGAAAAGTGTGGATGTGCTAGTGGTCACTGACCATTTTACTAAAATGGCCCATGCCTACCCCTGCCGTGACCAATCTGCAAAACAAGTTGCCCGCCAGCTCTGGGACAAATACTTTTGTGTGTATGGGTTCCCTGACAGAATTCACTCAGACCAGGGTGCCAATTTTGAAAGTGAGCTGATCAGGGAATTGTTGCAAGTTGCTGGGGTCAAAAAGTCCCGAACTACTGCCTATCACCCCATGGGGAATGGGAACGTTGAACGGTTCAATAGAACTTTGGGCAGCATGATAAGAACCCTTCCCCCTAGAGCAAAGCAGAAATGGCCGCAGATGCTACAGACTCTAGCGTTTGCTTACAACTGCACTGCACACGAATCCACCGGTTACGCGCCATTCTTTTTAATGTATGGCAGAGTGCCACGTCTACCGGTGGATGTCATGTTTCAGAATGCTGTAAGGGACTGCGACACTGTGGACTATGACCAGTATGTTGCTAGGATGAGACAAGATCTGAAGGAGGCTCTGTCAGCTGCTCAGGCCAACGCTCTTTCAAGCCAGGAACGTCAAGCAGACTTGTACAATAGGAGAACTAAAGGACGTGACATTGTGGAAGGTGATCGAGTCTTGTTGGCAAACAAGGGTGAACGGGGGCGCAGGAAATTAGCAGACAAGTGGGGGTCCACCCCGTATGTCGTCGTCTCTGCCGACCCTAGGTGCCATACTTACCGTGTCAGGAACACAACCAATGGGCAAGAAAGGGTTGTTCACCGCAATCTGCTTCTCTTGGTCAACTTTCTGCCAATTGAAATGGACAGTGCTGCTCATGAAGTGACCCTGAGTGAGTCGTATGAGTCAGGTGATGATCTTGATTCACATGTTGCTGCATCAGAGATCGACAGGACTGCTTGGACAGCCAGTTGGGTGGCAAGGGCCTCTGCCTCCAATCAGCTACAAGAGGCTTCATGCACACAAGATTTTGACCTGCCCGTGCAGTTGAACACAGCGGAAACTGTTCAGTTGACCAATGATCTTTCAGAAATGCCCTGTCTATCTGCCAGTTTTTGTGGTGACCAAAGATCTGAAGTGTCCATGCCGCCTTCCAGCATTGGGAGTTCCCCTAGTAGTACAGTGGGCGCAGTGAGAACCAGGTTTGGGAGGGTAGTTAAACCAGTGAATCGGCTGATTCAGAACATGGCCCAACAGTATACTCAACGCTCAAACAGTTCAGTTCTTAGTTTGGCTAGGGCACTGATGCCGTAGGGGAAGACACACACACACACCACATAGGCCTTCTGTCCAGTTGAAGAATGACAGATTTGTTCTTTTTCTTTGTTTTTTCTTCTCTTTATTTCCTTTTCTCCAATTCATGTGAAGTCAACTGGTGGTATTTAGTCTGGTATGATATGGGTAGTGTATACGGCACTCCTGTAGCAAGTACACTATGGGGGGGGGGTCTGCGCAGCCCTCCGTAGTCGCTTTCCCTTTGAATTGGGTGACATACATGTTGCAGTATACTGTGGGATATACTTATCCAGTGGTTTTTTTGGTGGTTGACTTGTAGTGGTATTTTGGTGAAGTTCAGAGGGGAGTATGTAGTAGTCTTAAGAATAAATATGTTCCTGCAGTAATGAACTTCCCAAAATGTCCGTGTTGTAAATATGTCAAGTGTTTCTGATGGGGCGATAATTAGTGTGACACATCTGGGAACTTCCTCACACGCTGGAAGCCTGGGAAGGGGTAAGTTGTGTGTAATTCCTCAGGGAACGAAATTGATTAATGTGATTGATTTACTGTAGTTTTCTTTAAGTTATTGTACTAATTTTGATTGTAAGATTTTCTGTTACATTTTCGTTTGCAATACCGATGTAAAATATTCAAAGTAGCGTCATAAATACCGATGATTGATGGCTAGTTAAGTAGGCGCTAACGAGTCCATTGTTCTGTAGGAATGCCAGCACTTGTCCCCATTCCCGTGTCATGTGTAAATTGTCTGCCCCAATCTGTTTCAGGTATGTTAAAATGTTAAATGTACTGTTGTAAAAAATAGAAAAAACGATCAGTCATGTAACTCTGTCATGTAATGCTGTCATGTATTTGGTGCTAAACTTTTTCTTTGCTTGTGGTATACTGTAACTATACGATCTAAAGTTATGTAGTCCAAGTAGCTGTAAGCTATGTTTCTCACACGCTGGAAGCCTGGGAAGGGGAATGCCAGCACTTGTCCCCATTCCCGTGTCATGTGTAAATTGTCTGCCCCAATCTGTTTCAGAAATAAACAGACTACTGACTGATCGAGATCCTGCCTGACGTCTACTTCTCTGCATCGGCCAAGATTTATTTTATTTTGTTATTTTAATGTAGCTGACTAGTTCGAGTCCGTTACATTAGTCCCACAACGGGGAAATTCCAGGATTGCAACAGCACAGGGGTAGCAACACTCAGAGCAACAATCAGAAGGCAAGAAAAAAAAACAAGCAAGCAGGAGCAGCTAATATACATATGTACATATTACTATAAAATATATATATACACACACACACACACAGACACACAGTGCAGAGCATTGTAGCTAGATGGAATAAATATGTAAATATATAAACACCCACAGTACGGAGCATTGCAGCTAGGTGGAATAAATATGCAAGTATATAAACACACAGTGCGGAGCAATGTAGCTAGATGGAATAATATGTAGATATATAAAAACACAGTGCGGAGCATTGTAGCTAGATGGAATAAATATATAGTTATATAAATATAAACACACCCAGTGCTGAGCATTGTAGCTAGATGGAATAAATATGTAAATATATAAACACACACAGTGCAGAGCATTGTTGCTAGGTGGGATGAAACAGCATAACCGTCTATTTAGTTATCCTACATGGTATGATTATGTGCCCATACATATTCTCACCCTTCATAGCGACCGGTATAGCACTTTCGACTTCCTTCAAGGTGAGTATACTTCCTATACGTTTTCCCATTTATTAAAAGTCATGCTTTTTGAAATAGTTGAAAAAATTTGAATTAGTATTGAATTGTTATTAAGCTTTTGCAAACGTGATAAAAACAAATTGGCGGACAGTAGTTTGAAATCATTTTCAATTGATGATTTTTCAACATTTCACGGCATATTTTTCTTTTCCACGTAGACAGATGGGATAGAACTGTAATATTTACCAGACATGTCAAATCGAAAACGAGCTCGACCTTCGACATGCATCCTCCATGAGCCTTCTATCAAAGATCATGGCTCCTTTACTCCCTTTACTCAAATAAAAGGGACGGCTTCTGAGAAACTGCACCAGCTCCATGAAATCCGAAGTAAATGTCTCCGTCAGTCCCACGACTCGCCGTATCGGATGGAGTTAGTCTGCAATAAAATCCCAGAAACTCTTCCAGATGATTTAGAATTAATAGGATACCACCGCCAGTGCTATGTTCGATTCATCAGAAACCTTGATTGCCTAGAAATCGAAGACTCTGAGCCATCTAGCTCGAGTTTTCAGCCTCAACGCATCAAACGCCGATTGTCGTCTGCTGGAACCACTGGTCCCATATTCCCAGAGGAGTGTATTTTCTGTGAAAAGGTAGAGATTAAAGGGCGTGACCGCAAAACCGAAAGAACGATCCCCTTTCCCTCTTGGAAGAATAAAGAAAATGCATGGCAACATATCGCGTCTCGCGCCGAGAAAATGGGCCTTACCCGCCTTCATGCTCTAGTAAAAGACGTAGACCTTTTCGCTGCAGAAGCCAATTGCTTCGGAAATTGCTGAGTCCTTGGGACGCAGCTACTGTTCCACCATACTTGGCTTCTACGTGTTCACTGGAGAAGATTGTACAAGCTCCTTTAAAGGAAAAGGAAAAGTCGGTCCTCTGAAAAAACTTGAGAAGAGCCCAAGGTTTCATGAGGCATTCCGTCAGCTTGGAGAGAACTGGAACGTCGACCCTGAAGTGGTTACGCAGCTGGAGAAGTTCACCTGTATCATGTATGGGCAGCCTCGTGAATCGTCCGTGGATACCGTACATGTCAAACTGCTTCGAAAGATGGTTGGTGAAGGTGAGAGGCTCACTACCAAGTCAAAAGTCGACCTGTCACGTCTCCCTCCGTGCCGCTCTGCGCTCAAGCCACACATCCAGCGTGCAAACTACTGGGTTGCGCTGTACAAACGAGCTCACCAAGCTATCTTTGAAAAGCCGAAACCACACGATGAGGGTCAGGGTTGGTTAAGAACAGACCAGGAAGTACTAGAACCCATCTGGTACTATGGAGAGGCGCTATCTACTTCACTCGTAGATATCCTAGATACTGCTGGTGAAGACGACAGTGAAGAAGAAGAGTCTGAAGACGAAGCAGAAGACGACATAGAAGAAGAGGATGATGATGATGATGGTGCGTAATATTTACATATTACTGTTAGAAATGAACACATGATTAGTTTTTATTATGTTCCTTGACCATGTTAATAGGGAGGTAGAAGCTCCCAGAAAACGTTTATCTCTAAAAGGAGCCAAAATAGGGCGAAAAAACTATTTTTTCTTAATGGCAGCCGTAATTACAGGATTTCATAACATACTAGAAAAGCACTCGGAGAGCGCAGACCTCCGCCAAGCGCCACAGTTCCCCCATACAGTGTTTGTGTGTACGTTTTCAGATTCCTTGACCATGAAAACATATGACTAGCAATTGGATTCACAATGATTATTTGTTTATTTGACAGGGACAGTGCAATAAACAGACAATTAATCAATGACAATCAATGTGATAGTGATAGGATTAGTGGTTCAGTAGTAAAAGCATTGCCTCCTTGGCGGAGGTAATAAACTGAAGTGTTGGTGTTGTGTCCATCTCCTCCACTGACGGATGCAGATTGGGTAGACAGGTTGGCATGGGTTTTATAATGAAAGAAAACTGTAGCAAAAACAAACTAACAAACAACCAAAAACTAAGCAAACAGCAACTGCAACATGAACTATTTCCAACATATTTATTCAAATGTACACTTATATGGACACAATGTTGAGCCATAAGTTTTTGGTAATGTGAAAATAATAAGCCAAGTAGCACCAAAAAATGGAGTGCTGTTGCTGTCAGGAAACAATGTTGGCACCAAATCACTGAAGTGATCTGCCACCAATGGGGGTAGATTGTGCTCTGCCACAAAATGACAAAACATCACTTCTGCTAGTGATGCATTGGATTTGGAAGGCGTCGATTCTCTCACTGGCTGAAAATGTTCATCCATCGATCGAATTTGGCTACACAGTTTTTGTGGCGCTGTGTAGCAAAGTGCGACTTGAGGTGGTAAATCCCTGATGCAGACACTTTTAGCATTAGAGTCACACATATCAGGCGCAGCATTACTGGCGCCGGGATTCGTCTCTGTTCCGGAGCTGCAGGACAAAAGAAGGTGCGATAATGGTTGCCGTGGGTTTTATTACCTCCGCCAGGCCGAAAGGCCAGGAGGAGGTAATGTTTTTGCCGGGGTTTGTCTGTGTGTTTGTCTGTGTGTTTGTCTGTTTGTCTGTCTGTCTGTCTGTTTGTCTGTTGGTTAGCAAGATAACTCAAAAACTTTTGGACGGATTTCAATTAAACTTTCAGGCGTTGTTGGAAATGGTACAAGGAAGAACTGATTAAATTTTGGGGATGATCCGCATCACCGTCTGCATACAGGAATTTTTTAAAGCATTTTTCCACACTGTGACATACGGCCATTCTCAACATGTGCGCAGGCGCAATGGAGGGCGCTGGGCGTCGTGTCTGACCAACACAAACTCCGCCTTCTTCAACGTTTTAGCCACAAAAGCATGCGGAAAACACTGCTGGCCTGGGCCCCCCAGCGTGCCTGTGCCAGCCATAGGCGCTGTGCACATTGCGCTGCTTGTCGTGTCTGACCAACACAAACTCCGCGTTCTTCAACGTTTTAGGCACAAAAGTACACGGAAAACACTGCTGGCCTGGGCCCGCCAGCGTGCCTGTTTTTGCGCCACGCTGCAAAACCTGACATGGCCACCTGTCCGCCGCCCGATTATTTGCCACAAATTCCCCGCCCAGCTATAGGCGCTGCGTAAAAACGACCTCTCTGCCGGGGAAGACTCTAAATTCTGTTTTGCCGCTGAGCGCAACCCCAATATAATATAAAACCCACGGCAACCTGTCTAACCAATCTGCATCCGTCAGTGGAGGAGATGGACACACCAACACTTGAGTTTATTACCTCCGCCAAGGAGGCAACGCTTTTACAACCGTAAAACGGGGCTATAAGGGACGGCGGGGTAATATGGGACACTTTTCTAAATGTAATTCTGCTTTTTTAATTTTGCTTCCGCCTACATTTGATGAAGGATTCATGGATATTTGACAATAACAACACAACTCAGCGTCCTGCTCAAAATAAAAAAAGCAGAATTACATTTAAAACATTTCCCAGAAAAGTGTCCCTTATTAACCCGCCGTCCCTTATAGCCCCGTTTTACACTACTGAACCACTAATCCTATCACTATCACATTGATTGTCATTCATTAATTGTCTGTTTATTGCACTGTCCATGTCAAATAAACTAATAATCATTGTGAATCCAATTGCTAGTCATATCTTTTCATGCTCAGGGAATCTGAAAACGTACACACAAACACTCTATGGGGGGGAACTGTGCCGCTTGGCGGAGGTCTGCGCTCTCCGAGTGCTTTTCTAGTTTGTTTATTTGACAGGGACAGTGCAATAAACACACAATTAATCAATGACAATCAATGTGATAGTGATAGGATTAGTGGTTCAGTAGTAAAAGCATTGCCTCCTTGGCGGAGGTAATAAACTAAAGTGTTGCTGTTGTGTCCATCTCCTCCACTGACGGATGCAAATTGGGTAGACAGGTTGCCGTGGGTTTTATATTATATTATTTTGGGGTTGCGCTCCGCGGCAAACGAGAATTTAGAAGCTTCGCCGGCAGAGAGCTCGTTTTTGCGCAGCGCCTATGGCTGGCCGGTGAATTTGTGCTAAAGAATCCGTCGGCGGACAGCTGCCCGTGTGAGGTTTTGCAGTTGCGCGCAAACACAGGCACGCTGGCGGGCCCAGGCCAGCAGTGTTTTCCGCGTGCTTTTGTGCCTAAAACGTTGAAGAACGCGGAGTTTGTGTTGCAGACACGACGACCAGCGCCCTCCATTGCGCCTGCGCACATGTTGAAAATGGCTGTATGTCACAGTGTTGAAAAATGCTTTAAAAAATTCCTGTATCCAGACGGTGAACCGGATCACCCCCAAAATTTAATCAGTTCTTCCTTGTACCATTTCCAACAACGCCTGAAAGTTTCATGGAAATCCGTCCAAGACTTTTTGAGTTATCTTGCTAACCAACAGACAGACAGACAAACAAACACACAGACAAACCCCGGCAAAAACATAACCTCCTCCTGGCCTTTTCGGCCTGGCGGAGGTAACTAGTAACACATGTATTCACAACAATGATAATGTTATCGTATTGTTTGACCATGTAATAAGGGAGGTAGAAACCATTTTGGTGAGGCTATGTCCAAGACTGGTAGTGATATAGAGAAATAAAAATTTTTGCTCAATGGCGGACCTAATTTGCATATTTTCTTGTTCTATACAAATATGGGCATTCTGAAAATAGGTTCAATGTGACAATTGACCTTCATAACATGGGTGTAGAAGCCATAATTAAGGAGTTTTCTCAAACATTTAAAGAGATATAACAAACAAGGGCCAATTAAACAACTGATCTATGCACCAAATGATGAGGAGGCAAGGGAGATTGCCAGAAATTTTGAGGCATCACATCACCCTCAGATTATGGGGCTCATTGATGGAACGCATATTCCCATCCTTCCTCCCTCATATGGCTATAAGGACTTTGCTAACCATAAAGGATGGCCATCCTACATACCACAGCCTGCTGTTGATGACAAATTCTGGTAAAGCAACATTTAATTTCTACATAAAATCAAAATATCACTAGTGTTGGCAAGAAATCAAGTGCAAACTAGAAAAGCACTCGGAGAGCGCAGACCTCCGCCAAGCGCCACAATTCCCCCCATACAGTGTTTGTGTGTACGTTTTCAGATTCCTTGAGCATGTAAACATATGACTAGCAATTGGATTCACAATGATTATTTGTTTATTTGACAGGGACAGTGCAATAAACACACAATTAATCAATGACAATCAGTCTGATAGTGATAGGATTAGTGGTTCAGTAGTAAAAGCATTGCCTCCTTGGTGGAGGTAATAAACTGAAGTGTTGCTGTTGTGTCCATCTCCTCCACTGCCGGATGCAAATTGGGTAGACAGGTTGCCGTGGGTTTTATATTATATTATGTTGGGGTTTCGCTCCGCGGCAAACGAGAATTTAGAAGCTTCGCCGGCAGAGAGCTCGTTATTGCGCAGCGCGTATGGCTGGCCGGTGAATTTCTGCCAAATGCGCAGCGCCTATGGCTGGCCGGTGAATTTCTGCCAAATGCGCAGCTCCTATGGCTGGCCGGGGAATTTCTGCCATCACTTTTAGCATTAGAGTGACACATATCAGGTGCAGCATTACTGGCGCCGGGATTCCTCTCTGTTGCGGAGCCGCAGGACAAAAGAAGGTGCGATAATGGTTGCCGTGGGTTTTATTGGGTTTGCGGTCCGCGGAAAAAAGAGGATTTGGAAGCCTCCCCCGGCAGAGAGCTGGTTTTTGCGCAGCCCCTATGGCTGGCCGGGGAATTTCTGCCAAATAATCCGGCGCCGGACAGCTGCCCGTGTCAGCTTTTGCAGCGTAGTGCAAACACAGGCACTCTGGCGAGCCCTGTTTTCTGTGTGCTTTTGTGCCTAAAACTTTGAAGAAGGCGGAGTTTGTGTTCATCAGACACGACGACCAGCGCCCTCTATTGCGCCTGCGCACATGTTGAAAATGGCTGTATGTCACAGTGTTGAAAAATGCTTTAAAAAATTCCTGTATCCAGACGGTGAACCGGATCACCCCCAAAATTTAATCAGTTCTTCCTTGTACCATTTCCAACAACGCCTGAAAGTTTCATGGAAATCCGTCCAAGACTTTTTGAGTTATCTTGCTAACCGACAGACAGACAGACAGACAGACAGACAAACCAGAATCAGAATCAGAATCAGAATCAGGTTTATTGCCATTGTTCATGTGATACACAAACTAGGAATTTGTCTCGGTGCCATGCTGCAACATTAAAAACATAATGAGAAAAAGGGATAAACTAAAAAACTAAAGGACTAGAAACGTGCAATAAGTGTAGAAAAATAAGTAGTAATAAGTAATAATAATAATAATACTAGTAATAATGAGTAGTACTAGTCAAGGCAGTTTAAAAAATTAGCATGTAGCAGATAATGTGAAGTACCACATAGTGCAGTCAATAATGCAACAGAAAAACAGTGATGAATGACATGAGTCTGGTTGAGCTGCTGTACATAGTGCACGAGAGTCAAAAGTCACTTAGTGTTCAGCAGTCTGATGGCAGAGGGGAAAAAGCTGTTCATGTGCCGAGAGGTTTTAGTCCGAATGGACCGAAGCCTTCTACCTGAGGGGAGGGGGGCAAACAGCACGTGACCAGGATGTGAAGGATCGGCTATGATCCGGCCAGCACGCCTCCGGGTCCTGGAGATGTACAGGTCCTGGAGAGATGGGAGCTTGCAGCCTATCACCTTCTCAGCAGTGCGCACGACGCGCTGCAGCCTTAGTCTGTCCCTGGCAGTGGCTCCTGCGTACCACACAGTTATGGAGGAGGTGAGGATGGACTCGATGATGGCCGTGTAGAACTGCACTAACATCTTGGTGGGTAGCTTGAGCTTCCTCAGCTGCCGCAGAAAGAACATCCTCTGCTGGGCCTTTTTGATGAGGGAGCTGATGGTTGGCTCCCATTTGAGGTCTCGGGTGATGGTGGTGCCCAAGAAGCGGAAGGAATCTGCAAAGGTGATGGGAGAGCCTGTGATGGTGAGGGGGGGCAGGGGGGATGTGACTTTCCTGAAGTCCACAATCATCTCCGCTGTCTTCAGAGCATTCAGCTGCAGGTTGTTGTGGCTGCACCAGGACACCAGCTGGGCCACCTCTTCCCTGTAGGCGGACTCGTCACCGTTGGAGATGAGCCCGATGAGGGTGGTGTCGTCCGCAAACTTAATCAGCTTAACAGACTGGTGGGAGGAGGTGCAGGAGTTGGTATAAAGGGAGAAGAGTAGGGGGGAAAGTACACAGCCCTGGGGTGATCCAATGCTGATGCTAACAGAGTCTGAGACAGACTTCCCCAGCCGCACATGCTGTCTCCGGTCCGTCAGGAAGTCGGTGATCCACCTGCAGAGGGAGTCAGGCACGTTGAGCAGGGACAGCTTGTCCTGGAGCAGATCGGGGCGGATGGTGTTGAATGCGGAGCTGAAGTCCACAAACAGAATCCTGGCGTAGGTTCCCGGGGAGTCCAGGTGCTGCAGGATGGAGTGGAGGGCCAGGTTGACTGCGTCGTCCACAGACCTGTTAGCACGGTAGGCAAACTGCAGCGGGTCTAGGAGGGGTGTGGTGATGGACTTGAGGTGAGACAGGACCAGGCGCTCAAAGGACTTCATGACTACAGAGGTGAGCGCTACAGGTCTGTAGTCGTTAAGTCCAGTAATCCGTGGCTTCTTGGGGACAGGGATGATGGTGGAGGATTTGAGGCAGGTCGGCACGTGACATTGCTTAAGAGAGGTGTTAAAAATGTCTGTGAAGACAGGAGCCAGCTCTTTCGCACAGTGTCTCAGGGTGGAGGGAGACACACCGTCCGGCCCGGGGGCCTTGCGCGGGTTCAGTCTGGAGAACTGTCTGTGCACGTCCTGCTCACTGATGACAAGGGGAGGGGGGGGGGGAGGAGGAGGAGGGGGGGGGGACCGCTCTTGATGAATTAGGGGCTGAGGAGGCAGAGGAGCTGGGTGGAGTGGGTGAGTTGGACACAGCTGACGAGGTGTCAAAACGGGCATAGTGTTGGGACAGTCTTTGACAAAGGGCTTTGTCATCCTGACCTTTAGAAGCCTGAGGCCGATAGTTGGTGATTTGCCTCAGTCCTCTCCACACAGAAGCCGAGTCATTAGCAGTGAACTGCTGCTGGAGTCTCTCAGAATATACAGATTTAGCTCTCCTCAGCTCTCTGTTAAACCGATATTTGACCTCCCTGTAGCAGTCCCTGTCTCCACTTTTCAACGCTGCTTCCTTCTCCTTCCTGATCCGTCTGAGCTTAGCTGTGAACCAAGGCTTGTCATTAGAATATCTCACCCTGGTGCGCGATGGGAGAATGTGCTCTTCACAGAAGTTGATATATGAGTTCACAGTGTATGTGTACTCATTAAGATCATGTGTGGCTCTTTTAAACATGCCCCAGTCAGTTATTTCCATGCATGTGTTCAGTTTCTCTCCAGCTTCACTGGTCAATTTCTTTGTGGTGGTCACCACAGGTTTAGTGAGTTTCAGTCTCTGTCTGTATGTGGGGATGAGGTGAACCATCACGTGATCAGATAGTCCCAGCGCAGCGCGGGGAACAGCGCGATATGCGTCCTTTACTGAAGTATAACAGTGATCTAGCGTGTTATTTCCTCTGGTTGGACATTTAATACACTGTTTGTAGCGGGGGAGCTCGTGACTCAGATTGCTCTGATTAAAATCGCCCACCACGATAACCAGGGAGTCTGGAAAGTTCCGCTCCGTAAGTTGGATGTGATCTGCGAGCACGCGCTGAGCTTCGCGCGTGTCCGCGTCAGGAGGGGCGTACACAGCGACGAGAATGAATGAGGCAAACTCGCGCGGGGAATAGAATGGCTTGCAGTTAATGAAAAGAAATTCCAGGGCGGGAGAACAGTGTTTGGAAATCACCGTTACATCAGAGCACCAGCTGTTGTTAATATAGAAGCACACTCCTCCTCCAATAGACTTACCGGACAGCTCTGTGACGCGGTCAGCACGAATCAGCTGGAAACCCTCGAGGCTGATCGCGCTATCTGGAATGTTCTCATTAAGCCAGGTCTCAGAGAAGCAGATGACAGACGAGGAAGCGAGGTCCTTGAAACGCATCAGCAGTCTTAATTCTTCTACCTTGTTCAGGAGAGAATTGGCATTGGATAGAAATATGCCAGGCAAGGCTGTTCGCGAGCCTCTTTTTCGTAGCCGAGCGAGAATCCCTCCTCTCTTCCCTCTTTTCCGCCGTCTTGCTTTTTTGGCCAAACAATGGATCAGATCAACGGCAGGAGCTAAAAAAACTGGAAGAAGGTCCATGGGGGTGAGAGTCCTGATATTTAGTAGTTCTTCACGGGTGTATGAACCGGCAGATGCACAATCAGTGAACAAAAACAGACAAATTATAAAAATTAAAGGGCAGCGATACACCATGGCGGCCGCTGTGGGCGCCATCTTGTTTTTTCAAACACACAAACTCCGGCAAAAACATAACCTCCTCCTGGCCTTTTCGGCCTGGCGGAGGTAAAAATGCATTTTCTGGTAATGGCGGCAATAATTTACTTAAAATTAGCATAAAAAAGTCACGTGGGATATTTTGCAAGCTTGGGAATAAGGCATTTCGTTAACAGCTTATCCAGAGCATTCCAGAAATGCTGGTTAAAAGTTGATTTCCGGGGGGTGCATGGGAACCCCTCCTAGCCACTAGACTAATGTATGGACCGAGATCAATATGTAAATGTGCCTTACATTCTCTTTTGTCCTTTTGTCATACAGCCAGGGATGGCAACAGGAAATTCTGATTTCAGCTGAAATCTAATTTGGTCGATTGACCTATGGGGGGGCCGGGGGGCACAGCCCCCCTGAAGCTGAGAGGTTTTCAGTAAAACAGAAGTAATTTAGACTGAAAAAAATGATAAAAAAAAAACATGAAATACTAGACTTAGATACATCATTAAATTTAATGAAAAGTTAACTTACTTTTTCTTCAATATTGTCTCACTGTCTTTAGTCCAACATATTTAACAGTTCTGTAAGAGTTTATTACACTGTTTACACTGGTCACCAAGTCACTTCTAATGTGAAACTTTCTTCCTTTTGGCAGCCGCTCACCTTTTTTTTTACCAGGTCTTTGCACGACAGTGAGCGTAAATACAGCGTGTTCGACAGAGAGTTACTGGCTTTCCACCTGGCCGTACACCACTTCCAGTTCTGCCTGAAAGTGCGCACCTTCACTGCGTTCATGGACCACAAGCCGCTAACCTACTTAACGTACTTTATCTTCCTGGAAGATAAAAAAAAAGCGGAATTCTGCGAATTAGCAGAAAAATCACATCCCTGACGAACACGCCGCCATGAATTTTTTACAAAGCACACAACGAGCCATTTGATTGGTCCAATCGTTTGCAACTATCCAGTCGCAGGGCTGTTTACAATACAGCAGTAGCTTGAGTACAAAACATCCGGGTTATCGCAGGAGACTTGACCCGGGGAAGCACCGAGTGCTTATGTAATCGTGTTGATTTTCGCTAAAATCGGTAACAATAAGGTACCTTACCCCCCCTAAAATTTTCTCAACAGATTTAGACGATTCACAGAAATGATCAATTTGAAAATAAATCAGCGGAAATCCGCGGATCGGTGGAAAATTGCCATCCCTGTACAGCCCCGGAACAAAGAGAGGAATTCCGGCACCAGTAATCAAGCTATTGATATGTGTGACTGTTATGCAAATGTGCCATGCATTCTCTCTTGGCTGTGATGTAAAGGTGCCATGCATGCTCTCTTGTCGGTATAAATGTGCTCACTCAAAGCTCACTGTATCGCTCTTAGAGAACGCACTCAGAGCTCACTCAGCGCACAAACAGAGCGCTGAGTGAGTCTCCTGATGGAGGAATAAAACACCTTTAACCCTCAACTTGTCGTGTCCGCCTGCACTTATTCCGTTCCTCCACACTTGGCGGGGGGGGGTTTCAGATAGGGGCACAGACTGCAGAAGGGTGGAATAGAATGTCACGTTCTATGCGTGTGTTAGTCTCGATCGCGTGGCCAGACTGAAAAAAAAAAATTATAATGTGTCTCTGGTATTGTTCAGGGGGCCGGGCCAAATGTGGAGACGGGCCATAATTTGGGGACCACTGCGTTGGATGGAGTCGAGGTCCCGCTCTTAGTGGACACTGGAGCGGTGATCTCAGTCCTGAATCTTGGAACCATGGACAGACTTTCCCCACCGACAGATAAGAAGGCAACAACTGCAGTGTTTTGGTTATGGGTGGAACAGGTTGGCTATACTGGGCTATGTGGAGATGGAGGCCCGATATAGGGACAGTGTGGCGCCCAGCACTCACATCAACATCTCTGCGTATGGTGTTAACGTCATGGGTTGCAACCTCTTTTACAGCCTTGGGTTCTCCATCACGAACGTTTCCGGTAAGGAGTGGTCTGGGGGTGGACTGTGGAACCGACCTGTTCCTGCTTTGGAGGGTGCTGAGGTGTTGGATCAAGACTGGACGGTCAACGTTTATTTGGGAGAGCACACGCCATGCCACGCGGAGTCCTCTCGGGATGGACCTGATGCTGTTACGCAGGCTGCCCTGGACGAGGGTGCCAGACACCACGACGGGACCCCCGATGAGGCTCATCAGGACGAGGCGCCAACGCCGGGAGAAAGTGGGGCTAGACCACTGAATGTGGTCATCATAAAGTGCTCCCAGCAACAACCTGCCAAGAGGAGACCCAGGAGAGCCCACGAGTCAGAGCCGCTGGAGTCAGGGGCCAGTTGCAGGACCAGTGATCTGATAAAGAGGAAGTGGGCTGCCTTGAAGACCAAGGTTGAGGCTCGAGTACATATGGATCACAGTCCACACCAGCAGCGGGATGACCAGAGGTGGTTCCAGGTGGAGCCCGGTTGGATGGAGGAGTTTGGGTGCAGGTCGATCCACGTCTGGAGACTCTGAGGGATGTGAGGCTGCTGGAGGTGGAGAGGAGATGACGCAGCAGGAGCCCCGATGTTAATCAGAATCAGAATCAGAATCAGCTTTATTGGCCAAGTATGCACAACACATACAAGGAATTTGACTTTGGCTAAAAACTTGCTCTCGTTGTTCAGGTGGAGGATTTAAATAAGATTTAAATAAGAATTCAATAACAACAGAGTATTACAGTAAATTACAGTCTGTCCACGTTTCTATAAAAGGATGCAAATATATATATACAGGAATATATGCAGTTATTTACTCAGACTAACCACACTTGCAGAAATATATGAAAAAATAAACAGTCACACAGTATTTCAATGTGAACTCAGATTCAGTGATATAATGTGAATGAAGTAAAAAGCAGTGTGAGAGTTATGTGCAATGTAATAATGGATGGGTTCCAAGGTTGTCACAGCCAGGAGCGGCACTGGGGTTAAGCTCCCAGTGCTCATAAAATGCTCCTTATGGCGTGCGTCTCGAAAAGCCTCTGACAACTAAGTCCAACTCCTAGCCTGCCCGTGTGGTTTAGTCTCTAAGCCCGGCGGAACTGCTTTTACTAATAGGAGAAGGGGTGAGGGCGGATCTCTGGCGCCTTAAAACCAGATGCTTTGGGTAGATGGTGGCTCGTCAACCTGGGAAGGTAGCCCATCTAGGGGAAGGTAAACCCTGATTTCAAACCTCCGCTGCCTTGCGGCATACCCGGTCACGGGAAAGGCTTCGGGAGTCAACCCTGAGGAAAAATCCGGAGTCGGAACCCCTAAGGCAGTTCTATGTTGTGCTCAACATCGTTCTGGCAGCTCCTGCAACGGCGCTGGTGCCAAACTGTAGCAGCCCTGCTGTTCCTTTGGATTCATCAGTGACGTGGAGAGGGGGGACATGCTGCATGGGCAACATCTTGTCCTCCATATCTTCCTGCCCAGGCTTGAATCCTACCAACGCCAACGCTGGAAGGTAGAACACCGGATCACTGGAGAAGACACTCCAGCTTCGCCTTTGGCGTAGAAAAAACACGGGGAATGACAGTTACCGGTTATAAGCCACCGCTCAATTGGCGTAGAGCGCGGCGCCAGGGGTTGTTCCCGACGGTGGGAGGGATCATCGGATCTCACTGGACAGCTACCGCCCGCCTCAAGCTGGGCAGCCCCCAGCCAATAAGGTGTTGTCCCGCCACAGCTTGCTTTCCTCATTGGGTGCATGGGGATGAGGAGAAGTCCGAACAGCAGGCTGAGAACCTTTGCACCAGGCAAGACAATAAAACAAAAGAGACCAACTCTAAAACTGGGAACTTGGAACGTCCGCACTATGATGACAGGACTCGCTGCTAACCTCAAGGACATCAACGACACCAGGAAGACTGCCATCATCAATAATGAGCTGAAGAGACTGGGAGTGGATATTGTCACTCTCCAGGAAACACGGTTGGCTGATGCAGGCACACTGAGAGAGAAGGACTACACGCTCTACTGGCAGGGAAAGGGCAGCGACGAACACAGGGAACACGGAGTGGGCTTCACAGTGAAGAACACCTTGCTGAAGATGGTGGAACTGGGCAGCACTGGCTCTGCACGACTCCTCACCCTCCGCCTGAACACCACTCAAGGCCCAGTCACCCTCGTCAGTGTGTATGCCCCAACACTGACAGCCACACCAGAGGCAAAAGACGAGTTCTACGAGAATCTCGCAACAACTGTCAGGACCATCCCCAACTCTGAACAACTCATTCTCCTTGGAGACTTCAATGCCAGAGTGGGTGCTGACCACGACTCCTGGCCCTCCTATCTTGGACCTTTTGGCGTGGGCAGAATGAACGACAACGGACAGCGGCTGCTCGAGTTCTGCACATATCACGATCTGTGCATCACAAACTCGTTCTTCAAGACCAAGCCCCAACACAAGGTTTCCTGGCAACATCCACGCTCAAAACACTGGCACCAGCTGGACTTGATCCTGACCAGGCGCACCTCACTGAAGAACGTGCTAATCAACCGTTCGTTCCAGAGTGCAGATTGCGACAGACCATTCATTGGTGTGTTGCAAGGTCAAGCTGCAGCTGAAGAAATTCCATCGTGCTAGACAGCCTGGAAAGGCACGGATTGACACCAGCAAGATGGCTCAACCAGAACTTGTTGAGCAGTTTGCCTCCACCTTTGAGAAGGAACTTGGTGTACCACAAGAAGGAGAATCTGCAAAGCAGAAGTGGGAAGTGCTGCAAAACACCATCCACCGCACAGCCTTGGCTACCTTTGGGAGGAAGACCTCGAAGTCACAGGACTGGTTTGATGCCAAGTTGACCGAGATGACCCCCGTCATTGAAGCCAAGCGGTCAGCACTTGCTGAGTACAAGAAGTACCCAAACGAGAAGAATCTCCAGATTCTCAGGGCTACGAGAAGCAAAGTTCAGCAGACTGCTCGGCGCTGTGCCAACGAGTACTGGACTCAGCTCAGCCAAGACATTCAAACCTCTGCCATAACAGGGAACATCCGTGGTATGTACGATGGCATCAAGAAAGCACTTGGTCCGGCTCAGAGCAAGACGGCCCCCCTCAAATCCTCCACTGGGGTGATGATCACAGAAAAGAACAAGCAGATGGAGAGATGGGTGGAACACTACTCCGACCTCTACTCCAGAGAGAACACCGTGACACCGTCAGCCCTTGATGCCATCGACTGCCTGCCATCCATGGACGAACTTGACGCCGAGCCAACCATCGACGAACTCAGCAAGGCCATTGATAGCTTGGCCGCTGGCAAGGCACCCGGCAACGACAGCATACCCCCTGACCTGATCAAGCACTGCAAGATAGCCCTACTGCTGCCATTGCATGACGTCCTCTGCCAGTGTTGGAAGGAAGGTGCCGTACCACAGGACATGAGGGACGCCAAGATCATCACCCTCTACAAAAACAAAGGGGAGAGAAGCGACTGCAACAACTACAGGGGCATCTCCCTCCTCAGCGTTGTTGGCAAAGTCTACGCACGAGTTGTTCTCGTTCGTCTACAGAAGCTTGCCGAACGTGTCTACCCCGAGTCTCAGTGTGGCTTCCACGCTGCGCGATCGACGGTAGACATGATATTCTCCATCCGCCAACTCCAGGAGAAATGCAGAGAACAGAACATGCCCCTGTACGTCGCCTTCATCGACCTCACCAAAGTGTTTGATTTGGTCAGCAGAGAGGGCCTTTTCAAGATCCTGCCAAAGATAGGATGCCCACCAAAGTTGCAAAGCCTCATCGAATCGTTTCACACCAACATGCAGGGGATAGTGCATCACGATGGCAACGTCTCAGAGCCATTCAACATACGCAGCGAAGTGAAACAGGGCTGTGTACTTGCGCCAACCCTCTTTGGGATTTTCTTTGCTATGCTCCTGAGGCATGCCTTCAGCACAGCAACAGAGGGAATCTACCTGCACACAAGATCTGACGGCAGGCTTTTCAACCTCGCCCGCCTGAAAGCCAGAACCAAAGTACGCGAGGCTCTAATCAGAGACATGCTGTTCGCAGACGACGCTGCAGTCGCAACCCACACACAGCAGGAGCTTCAGACCCTGATGGACCGCTTCTCCCAGGCATGCAAGGACTTCGGGCTTACCATCAGCCTGAAGAAGACTAACGTCTTGGCGCAAGGCACGGAAGCACCACCAGCCATCACCATCGACGACTACGAGCTGGAGGTCGTGAATTAGTTCACGTACCTGGGGTCCACGATCAGCAACAACCTCTCCCTTGATACAGAGATCAACAAGAGGATTGGAAAATCAGTCTTCACACTAGCTTGCCTCACCACACGAGTGTGGGAGAATCCCAAACTCTCTGTCAAGACGAAGATGGCAGTGTACAACGCCTGCGCCATCAGCACACTGCTGTATGGGAGTGAGACGTGGACAACATACGCCCGGCAGGAAAAGAGACTGAACTCCTTCCACTTGCGCCGCATTCGCCACATCCTGGACATATCCTGGCAGGACAAAGTGCCCAACACAGAAGTTCTGTCCCGCGCCGGCCTTCCCTCCATGTTCACTCTACTCAGGCAGCGCAGGCTCCGCTGGCTAGGCCATGTTCACCGTATGGAGGATGGCAGAATCCCAAAAGATGTCCTCTACGGAGAACTGGCAACTGGCAGGAGAGACGTTGGCCGCCCACAGCTGCGCTTTAGAGACATCTGCAAGAGAGACATGAAGGCCCTGGAGATCAACACAGAGCGCTGGGAGGACCTTGCAACAGACCGCTCCAAATGGAGAGGCACCCTGACCAGACAGCTCAAGGCGGGTGAAGAGAGACTGACTGCTGCAGCAGATGAAAAAAGGACGCGCAGGAAGAACCGCCACAGACCCAGCAGCATGGAGACCACCCACAAGTGCGACCTGTGTGACAGGGACTGCCATTCGCGCATCGGCCTGTTCAGCCACAGGCGGTGCTGTTCCAGCAGAGTAGACGTTTAGGATTCTCTTCCATGGTCATCATAGACCGACGGAGGCCGACGACGAATAATGGATGAAAAGTCATGAGTACAGCAACAGGTAGGACTAGGTGAATGTTAGGAATTCATCAGAGTGATGGCTTGAGGAAAGAAACTGTTCCTGTGACGGGTGTTTTTGACCTTCAGTGATCTGTAACGACGACCAGAAGATAGAAGTTCAAACAGTTTGTGGCCGGGGTGTGACGGGTCAGCACAGATGTTTCCCGCCCGTTTCCTTGTTATGGACCGATATAAGTTCTCAATGGAGGGTAGATCGGTACCAATGATCCTCTCCGCAGACTTAATGATCCGCTGCAGTCTGGTCTTGTCCTGTTTAGTGGCAGATCCAAACCAGACAGTGATGGAAAAGCAGAGGACAGATTGGATGATGGCGGTGTAGAAGACAACCAGTAGCTCCTGAGGCAAATCAAACTTCTTGAGCTGACGCAGAAAAAACAACCTCTGCTGGGCCTTTTTCCGGACAGTGTCTATATGGGAGGACCACTTCAGGTTCTGGGAGATTGTGGTACCCAGAAACTTGAAGGAGTCCACAGTGGACATTGTGCTGTTGAGGATGGTGAGTGGGGGGAATGAGGGGGGTGTCGCCTTAAGTCCACAGTCATCTCCACCGTTTTGGCTGGGTTAAGTTCAAGATGGTTCTGGCTGCACCAGAGGATCAGCTGCTCCACCTCCCGCCTGTATGCAGACTCATCATCATCATCCCGGATCAAACCGATGACTGTGGTGTCGTCCGCAAACGACGGAGACGCCATGAGAGGGATCCATCCGGGGACTGGGGGTTGATTTTGCATGTTTGTCTCGTTTCTTCAGTCCTGCTTTACGTTAGTTTTCCTATTTGGTGCCCTGGTGAATTTTACTAAAAGAAAAGAGGAAAAGAAAAGCCTGAATCTAGAGGAAAATATGAGAATCTGAGCCTTTGTGTGGTGATTTTCTATTCTATCATTGGCATTTGTTTGTCTGTTTTAACCACTGGGGCTCAGCTAAGTGATTTTATTTGTGCAAATTTATGTGCTATTGTCAAAAGATTTAACTGGATTATTGTTTAAAGTGCCCAGTTTTGGGGGACTGGATGTGCTCAACCCTAGTAAATTGAGTTAATTGGGGTGTAATTAGTCTGGCCGATGGCCTCTCTGTGTGAAGGGACTTTGATGCTTTTCTGCAGTTCGCCTGCAACGTAGGTCTGCTGTTAATTGGCTTGACTATTTTGTGATTTTGGTTTCATTGACTTGTTTTCTTTGAATTGCCCCTTGTTCTACATCTTTGCTCTGTGTGCCCAGGGTGGGGTGGGAGTTGGGGTGGGGGACCGCCTGTAGGAAATGTCTTGTCTTGTATTCTATGTATTGTTTAGTGGGTTTTAAAGGGGATTGCTTTTAGTTAGAAACACGGCCTGGTTTGATTTGGTTTCTATTTCTCTGTTCCAAGCAGCACAATAATCCGCTCAGCCCTGTAGGGGGCGCTGGTGGTCTACCCAGCCCCTCAGCCTTAGTTGTGTGAATGGATAGGAGTTTTATTTATTTGTTGTACATATTTTGAATTAGTGCGTGTATCGGGTGATAAATTTGGGTGGGTTATTTGTGTGCTTGGTGTTTTTTTTGAGGGGGGGAATGTTATGTCCAAGAATAGGCTGGTATTAGTAAGATGGTGGCCGGGTTGGTCATGGGACAGACCAGGGTGGCTACTACCGGTTTCGGGCGGTGACGCTGCCCTAGGTATCAAAGAGTGGGCGGAAGAGGCTCTGCCTCTTTGGTGGTGAAGCCACCTGGCCAGCAGCAGAGTGCTGTAAGCCTCTGTACATAGTTATTGGAATATTTAATAAACCTTCATTGACTAAGGTGAGAGTCTCTCTTCATTACTAAATTATGGACATAACAGGCTTTAAGGTCAGGAGAGTTTGCTGGCTAATCAAACACAGTGATGTCATGGTCATTAAACCAGGTTTGGATACTTTTGGCAGTGTGGGGGGGTGCGGCTGCCAAGTCCTGCTGGAAAATGAGATCAGCTTCTCCATAAAGCTTGTCAGCAGAGGGAAGCATGAAGTGCTCTAAAATTTCCTGGTAGACGACTGCGCTGACTTTGGTCTTGATAAAACACAGCGGACCAACACCAGCAGATGACATTCAGGTTCAGGTTCAGGTTCCTTTATTTGTTCCCGTAGGTAGATTTGTTCTGCAGTCAAGTTTCATCCTTTTAGACACATATTGACAAACCACAATTACATTCAACATGAACACAAACACAGGCACACATGAAGCTGACTAGAAACACGGTAAAAGTACTCAAGGCTCCACCAGTCAGGACATAAGACAAAGAGAGAAGAGAGAAAACAAAGAGAGAAGCGTCCGATTAAAAAGTTAAAAACTAAGTCAAAGAGAGTAAAAACTCAATAAAAGTCTAAAAACCAATAAAAGATTTAGAACCCAAATACAAATCTACAAAAATGAATTAATATAAACTAAAAATTAATAAATGATAACTAAAATATGTGCAATATATTGCTACATGTTGTTCAAGTCTTTGACAGCAGCAGGAACAAAGCTGCTCCTGCTGGACAGCTTTTTGAGGACATGGTTCCTCAAATCATCACTGACTGTGGAAACTTCACACTAAACGTCAAGCAACTTAGATTCTGTGTCTCTCCACCCTTCCTCCAGACTCTGGGACTTTGATTTCCAAATGAAATGCAGAATTTACTTTCATGTGAACAGAGGTCATCTGCTGGTGTTGGTCCGCTGTGTTTTATCAAGACCAAAGTCAGCGCAGTCGTCTAGCAGGAAATTTTAGAGCACTTCATGCTTCCCTCTGCTGACAAGCTTTATGGAGAAGCTGATTTCATTTTGCAGCAGGACTTGCCCCCCCCCCCCCACTGCCAAAAGTATCCAAACCTGGTTTAATGACCATGACATTACTGTGTTTGATTGGCCAGCAAACTCTCCTGACCTAAATCCCACAGAGAATCTCTGGAGGATTGTCAAGAGGAAGATGAGAGACACCAGAGCAACAATGCAGACGAGCTGAAGGTCACTATCAAAGCAACCTGGACCTTCATGACACCTCAGCAGAACCACAGGCTGATCACCTCCACGCCACATTGATACAGGAATTAATCCACAAGGAGCCCCGACCAAGACCTGACTGGTACATGGACAGACTGTTCAGTCGGCCAACATTTCTATTAAAAACTATTTTTTAAAAGGAATTTTATGTGATATTCTAATTTTTTGAGAAACTGAATTTGGGGTTTTCATGGGCTGTAAGACATAATCATCAAAATTAAAATAAACACTTGAAATATTTCACTCTCTGTGTAATGAATCTATATAATATCTGGGTTTCACTTTCTGAAATGAGTGACAAAAAATATTGAACTTTTTGATGATATTCTAATTTTTAGAGATGTACCTGTATGAAAAATCGTCTCCATGTTTGAGGAGAAAAGTCCTCAATTTCCTCCAAAAATGGTCACATTTCCAAGGACAAAAGCAGCAACTGACTGTGAAATCAATGAAAACTGACTTCAACATCCAATGTTGCTGAATTAGAACAGAGACAAAAGACTTGTGGCTAAAATGAAAACATTCGAAGAAGAAGGTGTAAAATTGTGAGAAAAGCTGTAATTTTCTGAGACCAAATGACCAATTTCGGTTCAAATGTTGGTTTATGTGAAGAAAGTTTGGAATGTAATGAGAGAAATGTGACTTATTTAAGAGGAGAAAAACTTGTGGATGTTGACAGACCAGTTTTTTCTGTCATTTCTTTCATTTTCAAGCTTTGATAGAATTGCCTGCTGTCTCCATGCAGAAGTTTTTTGGTGCCAAATGCCTAGAGAGGCACTTTTGAAGGGCAAATGTTGCAGCTAGTTGTTTGTCTGGTGGAGGTTTGTGAGCCTGGACTAAGTGAAGATGTGCTCCAAGCAGACCATTGAGGAGGTGGAGAGCTGCCAGAAGTGTGGAGAGGAGAGTGGGTCAGCGTTAAAGCAGAACCTGGAGAAGACATTGATGCTGCTGCAGTCCACTGAGGAGAAGAAAGAGAATGCAGAAGATTGTGATCTTGACTGTGGATTGCTGCTGAATGAAGAGTGCCAACACTGGTGTGAGGACAGCCCGACACATTTGCAAGCTGGAAAGAGGGATCTTCAAGCTGTGGCCCGTGGAGCCCATTTGGTTTGCGTTTTGTTTCTCTTCAGTTTTTCTCTGAACAACTTTGCTTCAGAAAAGTAACTGGTCTGATTTTCCTTTCTTTACTGGCCTTTTGTCATTGAGTGAAAGCAGCCAATCAGGTTGAGTCTTGCTGCCTTCACATCAGTGGCCAACATCAGGATGTGCTTGGTGACACTAGTGTGGAGTCATGTGATGATGACATTGACTGAAATGTTGCAACCAATCAGCATCAGCCTCCCAGAAAAGGAGCCTGGCTTTGGATCATTGAGGGACTTTTCTTCCAGCATCATCCTGACATGTTTGTTTTCTGGCCAAACTTGAGCATCTTCAGCAGAATGTGAATCAATGTGGTGCACAGCAGCAGTTTGGAGAGATCAGGCTCTCCAAGCTGCGGCCCTGGAGCCACACGTGGCTCTGATGACCAGATCCAGTGGCTCCCTGAGGCCGGCACAGAAAACTACAAAATAGATTCAGAAAACCAGCAGATTTGACAGCAGATTTTCAGGGATTCACTGATTATTTTCATCATCTAATTTTTCATTCAAATCAGTTTTTTATTGTTTTGAACTTTGCTTTTCCTCGTTAATTTTTCACATTTGTGTCACAAATGCAGAATTTAATCTTGTAAAATGACTCTTGTCTTCTGCTTCTATTAGTTTTTGTCACAGATTTGGTTGTTTTGTTGTAAATATGTGTGAATTGTGTGAAATATTCGACAAAGGCCTTTTCGGCGTCCAGTGATAGGAGAGCTGTATCCGGTGCTTCTTTATTAGAATAAATAATATTAAATAGTCTTCTTACATTATGGAAGCCTTGTCTTCCCTTTATAAAGCCATTCTGATCTCGATTAATAATATTTGGTAAAATTTCTTGTATTCGTCTTGCTAAAATTTTACAGATTATCTTAAGATCAGCATTTAATAGGCTTATTAGTCTCATATTTTCACATTTATTAGAGGGTTTACCTGGTTTTGGCAACAGTATAATTAAGGCATTATTCATGTATGATGGTAAATTACTATTTTGAAATGCTTCTAAAACCATTTCCAAAAAAGGTTTTATTAATTTATTCTTAAATTTTTTATAAAGGTCAACTGGAAGACCATCTGGTCCTGCACTTTTTCCTGATTTCATATTATCAATGGCTAGCCCAACTTCTTCTTGACTAATTTTAGACTCCAGTATCTCCCTGTTTTCATTTGGAATACACGGTATAGATAGTTCGTTCAAAAACCCATTTAGTTTTGTTAGGTCAGATTCATTTTTGGTATCATATAATTTTTCATAGTAATCTCTAAAGGCTGTGTTAATTTCTAAAGGATCTATAACTACCTGTCCGTTACTTATAATACTGGTAATTGGTGTTTTAAATTCTAATTGTTTAATCTGCCATGCCAATAATTTTCCTGATTTTTCACCTTGTTCATAAAAAGATTGTTTCAATCTTAGAAGACTCAAGGCAGCTCTATTCGCTGATTTTTTGTCATATTCAGCTCTCAAAATCAGTAATTCGTTCTCCAACCTTGGATCACTTCCTGCATACACTTTTTCTTGAAGAATTTTTATTTTATGTTCCAATTGGACTCTCTCCTCTCGAGTCTTCTTAGATTTTGAACCTGTATAACTAATAATATGTCCCCTAATAAAAGCTTTGAAAGCCTCCCACTTTACACATGCTGATGTTTGTGTAGTATTGATGTCAAAGAACTCATCTATCTGTTTTTCTATGTACTTAACAAATTCCTCATCCTGAAGCCATTTATGCTGAAATTGCCATCTACCTGGTTCCTTTGTCAATTTCTTAACTACATATATTAGACAGCAGGGTGCATGATCAGAGATCACGATGTTATCATAAAAACAGTTTTGAATCTTGGACCTTAATTCTGTGGAGATCAAAAAATAATCAATACGTGAGAATGTCTTGTAGGTATTGGAATAACAAGAGTAAGCTTTAACTTGTGGTTTCATTTCTCTCCATGTATCTTGCAATCTCAATTCTTTCATAAAATGATTAATGGTCATCCTACAACCATTGTGCGTACAGTCCAGTCCTGTTGATCTATCTATACCGGGATTCAATGTACAATTAAAATCCCCTGCTATTATATGTTGCCCTGTAAGTGATGATAAGATAAGAAATAAATTAGCAAAGAACTTTTGATCATCTATATTGGGACCATATAAGTTCACCAAATTTATATTTTCTAATAGCAAAGATCCTTGAATGATTAAATATCTTCCAAATTTGTCTCCAATTACATTTTTCACTTGAAAAGGGACTGATTTATGTATGAGAGTCATAACTCCCCTGGCTCGGGATGAAAATGATGAGGTGAAAACACTTCCTTGCCATCTACTCCTAATTCTTTTTACATCCTCCTCTATTAGATGAGTTTCTTGTAAAAACACAATTTTTGAACCCATATCTTTTATTTTATTCATAACTTGTTTAAGTTTTTTTAATTTTTGTAGACCTCTGCAATTCCATGAAGTTAAATTAAGATTAACGCTTTGGTTTATGATCAATAGGGAGTTTGGAATTACCTTGCAGTGTAAACATGCTCATACAGAGAAGCAAAAACATGAGTGGTTGAACATTCATCCTACAAACTACACACAAACAAATTCCCCCTTCCCACATTTGTGGTAATCCCCCCAAAATCAAAAGAAAAATTCCGTCTCCCGATATAGCCATCGACCGCTCCACACCCACGAGGATCAGCCAGAGCCACTCCTTCTTCATCCTCCCAATCACCCTAACTCTACTGCTTTTAATGACATAACATTAACTCTCTTCTGTAGTTTTCCAACTTAACTCCAAAATTTTAGCAACTTTGTACATCATAGTTTTTGTTTTGTTTTTGTTTTTTTTTTAATATATAATACAATCTATATTTTGTAAACTTGCTATTTGCTTCAAATCAGTCAGATGCCTGTGCAAATGCTTAAATATTCTACCTTATATTTTGTTCATGCTTAGCTCCCACCAGTCTCTTCTTGGATCTTCCCGATGAACTCCTGCGCCTCCTCTGGGGTCTTGAAGATGTGGGTTCTGCCCTCATACGTGGTCAACAGTCTCGCAGGATAAATTACACCATGACGAATCCCAAGGTTGCGCAGCTCTTTACGTACGGGATCAAACTGCTTCCTCAATTGTTGGATTCCTGTGGCCAAATCTGGGTAGAATCGCACCTGCTGGTCCTGGTGTTTAATCTGTCCTTTAGCTCGCGCAGCGTTGGAGATCTTCATCCTGTCTCTGTTGCTGAGGAACTTCATAATAAGCGTCCTTGGTGTTCCCTTATCTTTTGGTGGGCCGATACGATATGCGCTTTCCAGAACGACTGCTGATTGCAGCTCCGCGCTGCCCAGCGCCTCCGGAATCCACTTTTCCAAAAAGGAACATGTGTCCCGACCTTCGGATTCCTCCGGTAGACCCACCAGCCTCAAGTTGTTCCGTCTCGACCGGGACTCCAAGTCCAAGACATTATCTTCCAGACATTTATTTTTTTTTCCAAAGTGCGCACCTTTAATTGAAGGCTAGTGACGTCATCTTCAGCACTAAAGACACAAAGCTCCACCTGCGCCATTCGTTCTACACAGTCACCCAATTCTTTTCTCATTCCTTCCAACGCTGCCATAATCCCATCAAATTTAGCGGAAAAGTCTGCTCTCATTGAACTAATGGCATTAAGCACTGCACCTGTGCCGTTTCCCACAGTCACCGCACCGCTGCTAGCTTCCTCCGCCATATATGGAGCTTTACCTGCTGCGTCACAGACGTGAAAGTCCGTTAATTTGGACTGTTTCGGCGGTTTGCTTTTTCCTCTACCTGATTTTCTAGCCTTAGGCTTCACCGATATATCCTCGCCCAAACGCTGGGATAGGTTCTGTCCCAAATGAGAGAGTTATTTGCCAATTTTTTTTTTCTAGGAGCAGAGCAGAGTGAGACGTGTTCTTCTCACGTGGCCGCCATACCCGGAAGTGCTTTTCCTCGTTAATTTTTCACATTTGTGTCACAAATGTAGAATTTAATCTTGTAAAATGACTCTTGTCTTCTGCTTCTATTAGTTTTTGTCACAGATTTGGTTGTTTTGTTGTAAATATGTGTGAGTTTCCTTGTCAGTTTTCAGCTTTTTAATCCTAAATTTGTGACTCTTTAAATCTGCTTTTTCACATTTGTTTAAATGTCTCATAAATCAGAAGCTTTGCTGCTAATTTTTCACTTTTAAATGTATAAAGTTCTTTCCTGCTCCTGGTTAATTTTCTATAGTTTTCACTGGTTTGTGACATTTTTCTCTCTTTGCTTCTTTATTCTCATTAATGAGCTAAATGTGTAACTGGTTAAACTGGTGTTTTCTCAGCTTTTCTGAAATGTGTGAAATTAATAACATTCAAAACTCTTCATAATATGGAGCTTGGACAGAAAAACAGAAAAGTCCAATTTAAAAAGAAAAACTTTGCAATTTGAAGTGAAAATAATTAATGAGAGAAAAAAGTTTCAACACTTCTAGAACATTTTCAGAATTATGAGGAAAAGGTTCTTAGATTTAAAGCAGAAAAACCTGAAAGTTGAGAGAAAAGAAGAAAAGTTTGAGGAAAAAACTGTAAATTTGAAGCAGAAATGTCAAATTTAGAGCAGGGGTCTCCAACCTGCGGCTCCTGGAACGTTCAGGTTTCTGTGGGAAATTTTCTCATTTCACTTCTTAATTGGTCCAAAGATGCAAATAATTTGCTGTTGTTGTGCACGTGTGCAAGGGAGCCTCCAGAACACGTGCACAAGAATGAGAAATGATTTGCTCGTCTTTGGACCAATTAAGAAGAGAAATGAGAAAATTTCCCAGAGAAACCTGAACGTTGCAGGAGCCGCAGGTTGGAGAGCCGTGATTTAGAGGGAAAAACATCTGATGTTGAAGTGAAAATTCACACATTCATGAAGAAAAGATTGAGAAAAGAAAAGATGAAGAAATTGATGAGAAAGTTTTGAGATTTGTAAGAAGAAAAAGTTGTTTGGAAAAAGATTGAATGAAAAAATGCAAAGTTGATGAAAAGTGATTTTCAGTTAAAATGAAGAAAATTGAAAATGTGAGAAAAAGTGTGAAAATGTGTGAGATGAAAGCAGAAATGTTTTGAGGCCAAACTAGTGACTAAAGCAGCTTGTAGAGCTGAAGGCTGAATGTGGTGAACTTTTCTCAGCTCCTGCTAACAGCAACAGTCCAGTTGATGCTTCTAACTCAGCTGCTTTGCCTTCATTTAAGGCTCCAATCTCTTTGTGGCTCCATGCAGATTTCTTGGAGCCAAATGTCTGTAAATGTCTGTTTCCATAGTAGATGTTGTTGATGGAGCCACTGGTGGAGCTGCAGAGTTTCAGAGCTGAAGTGCCTCCGTCTTTATTGAAGCAGCAGCATGTTGTCATTCACATTAATGAGAGTCTTTTTCACTTCTTCTCTTGGACTCTTTGAAGCTGCATCCTGTTGGCTTCAGCTGCTTGGAGTTTGCAGCTTCTAAACTTCTACATTCTGAACCTTCTTCAGCTCTGAACACATGATGAAACACTGAAGGATTTCAAGATGAAACTTTGTCTGATAAACTCACATCTTTTATTCTTTATTCAGGTTGGAGCGCTGCAGTTTGTCAGAGATCAGCTGTGATTATCTGGTCTCAGCTCTGAAGTCCAACCCCTCCTATCTCAGACATCTGGACCTGAGTGAGAACCAGAACCTGCATGATGGTGGAGTGAAGCATCTGTGTGGTTTTCTGGAGAGTTCACGTTGTAGACTTGAAGCTCTGAGGTCAGACTCCTCATTTCTCTTGTGTCCATGTGTGTTGTGTGTTCAGGGGTCAGCAACCTGCAGCTCATGTCCACATGTGTCTTTGTTGTCCAGAACCAGGGTCTCCCTGGGACTTGGACAGAATCTCTAGAAATGCTCACAAATGTACAGGTACATCTCAGAAAATTAGAATATGATTAAAAGTTCAATAATTTTTGTCACTCATTTCAGAAAGTGAAACCCATATATTATATAGATTCATCACACAAAGAGTGATTTATTTCAAGTGTTTATTTTAATTTTGATGATTATGGAATGGTTGTCTGTCTCTCTGTGTTGCCCTGTGATGGACTGGTGATCTGTCCAGGGTGGACCCTGCCTCTCACCCAAAGATGCTGGGATAAACTCCAGCACCCCACGACCCAAAAAGGATTAAGCGGAAGAAGATGGATGGATGGATGGATGGATGTCTTACAGCCCATGAAAACCCCAAATTCAGTTTCTCAAAAAATTAGAATATTACATAAAATTCATTTTAAAAATAGTTTTTAATAGAAATGTTGGCCGACTGAACAGTCTGTCCATGTACCAGTCAGGTCTTGGTCGGGGCTCCTTGTGGATTAATTCCTGTATCAATGTGGCGTGGAGGTGATCAGCCTGTGGTTCTGCTGAGGTGTCATGAAGGTCCAGGTTGCTTTGATAGTGACCTTCAGCTCGTCTGCATTGTTGCTGTGGTGTCTCTCATCTTCCTCTTGACAATCCTCCATAGATCCTCTGTGGGCTTTGTTATGTCTAATAATAGGCTGGTATTACCAAGATGGCGGCCGGGTTGGTCGTGGGACAGACCAGGGTGGCTACTACTGGTTTCCGGCGGTGACGCCACCAGAGGTATAAAAGAGTGGGTGGAAGAGGCTCTGCCTCTTTGGTCATGAAGCCACCTGGCAAGCAGCAGAGTGCCGTAAGCCTCTGTACATAGTTATTGGAATATTTAATAAACCTTCGTTAACTAAGGTGAGACTCGCTCTTCATGACTAAATTATGGACATAAATGGCGACGAGGTAAAAGCGGTAATGGAACACTCTATTGCCAGCTTTCAGCCGTTCCTCGAGGCTCTGGGTGAGCCGCTCATGCCGTGGCCGAGGTGGTTCACTGCCTTCACCAACTACCTTGTGGCACTGGGTTTGGGGGACATGGAGAAGCTCCGTGCACGAGCTGTGTTAGTACATAATGTAGGAATGGAAGGGCAGAGGATTCTGGAAAACTTGGGCGGAGCACGTTTGCTGCACGGCAACCCGGACACACCCAGGAGAGATGACGTTAGCGGAGGCCGTCGAGCTTGCTCAACAGTACGAGGCAGCAGAGACCATCGCGAGGAGTCTGACTGAAGGGGCCCCTCTGGAGAAGAATATGTCTTACGCTGAGGCACTGCGTCTGGACCCTAGTGATGGTGAGTGTGGAGAGGATGATTTTGCCTCCGTGGTCAGGATAAGGTCTGCCCTTGGTACGCCAGAATGTTATGGATGTGGGTCCACTGAGCACCGCTATAAGTCCAGAGTGTGCCTGGTGAAAGGAAAGCGTTGTGGCAAGTGCGGGTTGTTAAACCATTTTGCCAGGGTGTGCGGAAACTTCGTACGCAGGAGCCGTGGGAGAGAACCAGGTGCTGCGCTGAAGACTCCAACTGTTGTGCACACCGTCTCCCCAGAGATGACAGGGAGGATTGGCTGGACCGTTACGTTGGATGGAGTCGAGGTCCCGCTTAGTGGACACTGGAGCGGTGATCTCAGTCCTGAATCTTGGAACCATGGACAGACTGTTTCCCCACCGACAGATAAGAAGGCAACAACTGCAGTGTTGTGGTTATGGGTGGAACAGGTTGGCTATACTGGGCTATGTGGAGATGGAGGCCCGATATAGGGACAGTGTGGCACCCAGCACTCGCATCAACATCTCTTCGTACGGCGTTAACTTCATGGGTTGCAGCCTCTTTTACAGCCTTGGGTTCTCCATCAGGAACGTTTCCGGCGAGGAGTGGTCTGGGGGCGGACTGTGGAATCGACCTGTTCCTGCTTTGGAGGGTGCTGAGGTGTGGGATCAGGACTGGACGGTCAACGTTTATTTAGGAGAGCACACATCACGCCATGTGGAGTCCTCTTGGGATGGACCCAATCCTGTCACGCAGGCTGCCCTGGACGAGGGTGCTGGACGGCACAATGGGACCCCCGATGAGGCTCATCAGGACGAGGTGCCAATGCTGGGAGAAAGTGGGGCTAGACCGCTGAATGTGGTGATCATAAAGTTCTCCCAGTGGCGACCTGCCAAGAGGAGACCCAGGAGAGCCAACCAGTCGGAGCCGCTGGAGTCGGGGGCCAGTTTCAGGACCAGTGATCTGATAAAGAGGAAGTGGGCTGCCTTGAAGACCAAGGTTGAGGCTCGAGTACGTATAGATCACAGTCCACGCCAGCAGCGGGACGACCAGAGGCGGTTCCAGGTGGAGCCCGGTTGGATGGAGGAGTTTGGGTGCAGGTCGATCCACGTCTGGAGACTCTGAGGGATCTGAGGCTGCTCGAGGTGGAGAGGAGACGACGCAGCAGGAGCCCCGATGTTAAACGACGGAGACGCCTTGAGAGGGATCCATGCGGGGACTGAGGGTTGATTTTGCATGTTTGTCTCGTTTCTTCAGTGCTGCTTTACGTTAGTTTTCCTATATGGTGCCCTGGTGAATTTTACTAAAAGAAAAGAGGAAAAGAAACGCCTGAATCTAGAGGAAAATATGAGAATCTGAGCCTTTGTGTGGTGATTTTCTATTCTATCATTGGCATTTGTTTGTGTGTTTTAACCACTGGGGCTCAGCTAAGTGATTTTATTTGTGCAAATTTCTGTGCTATTGTCAAAAGATTTAACTGGATTATTGTTTAAAGTGCCAAGTTTTGGGGGACTGGATGTGCTCAACCCCAGTAAATTGAGTTAATTGGGGTGTAATTAGTCTGGCCGATGGCCTCTCTGTGTGAAGGAACTTTGGTGCTTTTCTGCAGTTCACCTGCAATGTAGGACTGCTGTTAACTGGCTTGACTATTTTGTGAATTTGGTTTCATTGACTTGTTTTCTTTGAATTGCCCCTTGTTCTACATCTTTGCTCTGTGTGCCCAGGGTGGGGTGGGAGTTGGGGTGGGGGGCCGCCTGTAGGAAATGTCTTGTCTTGTATTCTATGTATTGTTTAGTGGGTTTTAAAGGTGATTGCTTTTAGTTAGAAACACGGCCTGGTTTGATTTGGTTTCTATTTCTCTGTTCCCAGCAGTAGAATAATCCGCTCAGCCCTGTAGGGGGCGCTGGTGGTCTACCCAGCCCCTCAGCCTTAGTTGTGTGAATGGATAGGAGTTTTATTTATTTGTTGTACATATTTTGAATTAGTGTGTGTATCGGGTGATAAATTTGGGTGGGTTATTTGTGTGCTTGGTGTTTTTTTGAGGGGGGAATGTTATGTCCAAGAACAGGCTGGTATTAGTAAGATGGCGGCCGGGTTGGTCATGGGACAGACCAGGGTGGCTACTACCGGTTTCCGGCGGTGACGCCGCCCTGGGTATCAAAGAGTGGGTGGAAGAGGCTCTGCCTCTTTGGTGGTGAAGCCACCTGGCCAGCAGCAGAGTGCCATAAGCCTCTGTACATAGTTATTGGAATATTTAATAAACCTTCGTTGACTAAGGTGAGAGTCTGTCTTCATTACTAAATTATGGACATAACAGGCTTTAAGGTCAGGAGAGTTTGCTGGCCAATCAAACAGTGATGTCATGGTCATTAAACCAGGTTTGGATACTTTTGGCAGTGTGTGTGTGGGGGGGGGGGGTGCCAAGTCCTGCTAGAAAATGAAATCACCTTCTCCATAAAGCTTTTCAGCAGAGGGAAGCATGAAGTGCTCTAAAACTTCCTGGTAGACAACTGCGCTGACTTTGGTCTTGATAAAACACAGTGGACCAACACTAGCTGATGACATTCAGGTTCAAGTTCAGGTTCCTTTATTTGTACCCGTAGGTAGATTTGTTCTGCAGTCAGGTTTCATCCTTTTAGACACATATTTACAAACCACAATTACATTCAACATGAACACAAACACAGGCACACATGAAGCTGACTAGAAACACGGTAAAAGTACTCAAGGCTCCACCAGTCAGGACAGAAGACAAAGAGAGAAGAGAGAAAACAAAGAGAGAAGAGAGAAGGGTCAGATTAAAAAGTTAAAAACTAAGTCAAAGAGATTAAAAACTCAATAAAAGTCTAAAACTCAATAAAAGATTTAGAACCCAAATACAATGGAATGGAGGAGGGAAATTTGTGGCGGCGCCTTGCATGGCAGCGGCCCTCTGATTCTGCACTTGGGGTGTGTGTGATTAACACTGTAGATAGGTAAAAAACAATCTCGTTCTACTGTACATGATTGGTTGTACAGTTGAATGACAATAAGGGTGATTTAATTTAATTTAATTTTAATTTAAAAATCTACAAAAATGAATAAATATAAAATAAAAATTAATAGATAACTAAAATATGTGCAATATATTGCTACATCTTGTTCAAGTCTTTGACAGCAGCAGGAACAAAGCTGCTCCTGCTGGACAGCTTTTTGAGGACCTGGTTCCTCAAATCATCACTGACTGTGGAAACTTCACTCTAAACCTCAAGCAACTTAGATTCTGTGTCTCTCCACTCTTCCTCCAGACTCTGGGACTTTGATTTCCAAATGAAATGCAGAATTTACTTTCATGTGAACAGAGGTCATCAGCTGGTGTTGGTCCACTGTGTTTTATCAAGACCAAAGTCAGCGCAGTCGTCTAGCAGGAAATTTTAGAGCACTTCATGCTTCCCTCTGCTGACAAGCTTTATGGAGAAGCTGATTTCATTTTCCAGCAGGACTTGGCACCCCCCCCCCCACACACACACACTGTCAAAAGTATCCAAACCTGGTTTAATGACCATGACATCACTGTGTTTGATTGACCATCAAACTCTCCTGACCTAAAGCCCACAGAGAATCTATGGAGGATTGTCAAGAGGAAGATGAGAGACACCAGAGCAACAATGCAGATGAGCTGAAGGTCACTATCAAAGCAACCTGGACCTTCATGACACCTCAGCCGAACCACAGGCTGATCACCTCCACGCCACATTGATACAGGAATTAATCCACAAGGAGCCCCGACCAAGAACTGACTGGTACAGTGGGGTAAAAAAGTATTTAGTCAGCCACCAATTGTGCAAGTTCTCCCACTTAAAAGATGAGAGAGGTCTCCAATTTTCATCATAGGTATACCTCAACGATGAGAGACAACATAAGAAAAAAAATCCAGAAAATCACATTGAAGGATTTTTAATGAATTAATTGGTAAATTCCTCTGTAAAATAAGTATTTGGCCAATAACAAAAGTTCATCTCAATACTTTGTTATATACCCTTTGTTGGCAATGACAGAGGTCAAACGTTTTCTGTAAGTCTTCACAAGGTTTTCACACACTGTTGCTGGTATTTTGGCCCATTCCTCCATGCAGATCTCCTCTAGAGCAGTGATGTTGTGGGCCTGTCGCTGGACAACACAGACTTTCAACTCCCTCCAAAGATTTTCTATGGGGTTGAGATCTGGAGACTGGCTAGGCCCCTCCAGGACCTTGAAATGCTTCTTACGAAGCCACTCCTTCGTTGCCCGGGCGGTGTGTTTGGGATCATTGTCATGCTGAAAGACCCAGCCACGTTTCATCTTCAATGCCCTTGCTGGTGGAAGGAGGTTTTCACTCAAAATGATGCAATAGACTTACACAATGGTCCTCTCCGGCATACAACTAGGAACATACCGGTCGCTATGGAGGGTGAGAATATGTATGGGCACATAATCATACCATGTAGGATAACTAAATAGACGGTTATGCTGTTTCATCCCACCTAGCAACAATGCTCTGCACTGTGTGTGTTTATATATTTACATATTTATTCCATCTAGCTACAATGCTCTGCACTGGGTGTGTTTATATTTATATATCTATATATTTATTCCAGCTAGCTACAATGCTCAGCACTGGGTGTGTTTATATTTATATATCTATATATTTATTCCATCTAGCTACAATGCTCCGCACTGTGTTTTTATATATCTACATATTATTCCATCTAGCTACATTGCTCCGCACTGTGTGTGTTTATATACTTGCATATTTATTCCACCTAGCTGCAATGCTCCGTACTGTGGGTGTTTATATATTTACATATTTATTCCATCTAGCTACAATGCTCTGCACTGTGTGTTCATATATTCATATATTTATTCCATCCAGCTACAATGCTCTGCACTGTGTGTCTGTGTGTCTGTGTGTGTGTGTATATATATTTTATAGTAATATGTACATATGTATTTTAGCTGCTCTTGCTTGCTTGTTTTTTTTTTTTTTTTTGCCTTCTGATTGTTGCTCTGAGTGTTGCTATCCCTGTGCTGTTGCAATCCTGGAATTTCCCCGTTGTGGGACTAATAAAGGCTTATCTTATCTTATCTTAAAATCTCACGATACATGGCCCCATTCATTCTTTCCTTTACACGGATCAGTCGTTCTGGTCCCTTTGCAGAAAAACAGCCCCAAAGTATGATGTTTCCACTCCCATGCTTCACAGTAGGTATGGTGTTCTTTCTCTTCCAAACACGACAAGTTGAGTTTTTTCCAAAAAGTTCTATTTTGGTTTCATCTGACCATATGACATTCTCCCAATCCTCTTCTGGATCATCCAAATGCTCTCTAGCAAACTTCAGACGGGCCTGGACATGTACTGGCTTAAGCAGGGGGACACGTCTGGCACTGCAGGATTTGAGTCCCTGGCGGCGTAGTGTGTTACTGATGGTAGCCTTTGTTACTTTGGTCCCAGCTCTCTGCAGGTCATTCACTCGGTCCCCCCGTGTGGTTCTGGGATTTTTGCTCACCGTTCTCGTGATAATTTTGACCCCACGGGGTGAGATCTTGAGTGGAGCACCAGATCGAGGGAGATTATCAGTGGTCTTGTATGTCTTCCATTTTCTAATAATTGCTCCCACAGTTGATTTCTTCACACCAAGCTGCTTACCTATTGCAGATTCAGTCTTCCCAGCCTGGTGCAGGTCTACAGTTTTGTTTCTGGTGTCCTTTGACAGCTCTTTGGTCTTGACCATAGTGGAGTTTGGAGTCTGACTGTTTGAGGTTGTGGACAGGTGTCTTTTACACTGATAACGAGTTCAAACAGGTGCCATTAATACAGGTAACGAGTGGAGGACAGAGGAGCCTCTTAAAGAAGTTGTTACAGGTCTGTGAGAGCCAGAAATCTTGCTTGTTTGTAGGTGACCAAATACTTATTTTACTGAGGAATTTACCAATTAATTCATTAAAAATCCTTCAATGTGATTTTCTGGATTTTTTTTTTCTCATTTTGTCTCTCATAGTTGAGGTATACCTATAATGAAAATTGGAGACCTCTCTCATCTTTTAAGTGGGAGAACTTGCACAATTGGTGGCTGACTAAATACTTTTTTGCCCCACTGTACGTGGACAGACTGTTCAGTCGGCCAACATTTCTGTTAAAAACTATTTTTTAGGGTGGCGCGGTGGAGGAGTGGTTAGCACTGCGGCAGCACAGCAACTCACCCTTGGCCGGGAGATCCTGGGTTCTATCCCAGCCCCCGACCAACAGTGATCTGTGTGGAGTTTGCATGTTCTCCCCGTGTCTGTGTGGGTTTACTCCGGGATTTCTCTGGTTTCCTCCCACATGCCAAAAACACGCAAGTTAGGTTAATTGGCATCAAAACTGGGGATTCTAAATTGTCCTTAGGTCTGACTGTGAGAGTGAATGGTTGCCTTTCTCTCTGTTTTGCCCTGTGATGGACTGGTGATCTGTCCAGGGTGGACCCTGCTTCTCACCCAAAGATGCTGGGATAGGCTCCAGTCCCCCACGACCCGAAAAGGATTAAGCGGAAGAAGATGGATGAATTTTATGTAACATTCTAATTTTTTGAAAAACTGAAATTGGGGTTTTCATGGGCTGTAAGCCATAATCATCAAAATTAAAAGAAATAAACACTTGAAATATTTCACTCTCTGTGTAATGAATCTATATAATATCTGGGTTTCACTTTCTGAGATGAGTGACAAAAAATATTGAACTTTTTGATGATATTCTAATTTTTTGAGATGTACCTGTATGAAAAATCGTCTCCATATTTGAAGAGAAAAGTCCTCAATTTCCTGCAAAAATGGTCACATTTCCAAGGACAAAAGCAGCAACTGACTGTGAAATCTGGTCTTATGAGACGAGACAGCATTCATCCCACTTTGGATGGTGCTTCTCATTTATCTAACAATCTGGCATCTTTTTTATCCAAATTTCCAAAACCATGACTACTCAGAGTTGGGACCAGGAAGCAGAGTTGCAGTCTTACACGCCTCTCTGCAGCTCCTCTTCATCCGCCACCCCTCAGCTTATCCCCTGTCTTCCCCATCAGAGAATCGTTGTCTGCTCCCTCCAAAGTAAATAAAAATATCATGCATAAGCATCCCAAAGTGATAAAGCAAAACATTGGTAAAACTCAAATTAAACATAAAGCCTCTAAATTGAATGATTTGGCCTCTGTTCCTCCTCATAATTTAAAAATTAAATGTGGTTTACTAAATATTAGGTCTCTAACTCCCAAGTCTCTGTTAGTCCATGATCTGTTAATTGATCATCAGATTGATTTAATTTCCCTCACAGAGACTTGGTTAGGGCAAGAGGATTATGTTGGTTTAAATGAATCAACTCCCTCTGGTTATTTAAACTGTCAAAATCCCAGAAGTTCTGGGATTTTGTTCTGGATTCCCTTACTCAAAAAGCCAACGCTAGATCCAGGAGCTTTAGCTAACTATAGACCAATCTCTAATCTCCCTTTCATTTCAAAAATCTTAGAAAGAGTTGTTGCTACGCAATTATTCGACCACCTGCAGGGAAATGGTTTACTTGAAGAGTTTCAATCTGGGTTTAGAATCCATCATAGTACTGAAACAGAGTTAGCGAAGGTCACTAACGACCTCCTCATTGCATCTGATAATGGACTAGTTTCTGTACTTGTCCTTTTAGACCTTAGTGCAGCTTTTGATACTATCGATCATAATATTCTACTTGATAGATTAGAACACTATGTTGGACTTAATGGAACTTTGTTGCAGTGGTTTAGATCTTATTTATCTGATAGGTTCCAGATTGTTCATGTAAATAATGAGTTTTCTTTCAACTCAAAGCTTAGTCATGGAGTTCCACAGGGATCTGTGCTAGGCCCTACTCTTTTTAGTTTATATATGCTTCCGTTAGGCAACATTATTAGAAAGCACTGTATACATTTTCATTGTTATGCAGATGACACACAATTATACCTGTCAATGAAGCCAGATGATACTAATCAATTAGCCAAGTTAGAAGCCTGTCTTAAGGAAATCAAAGCTTGGATGACTTGTAATTTCCTGCTATTAAATTCAGATAAGACTGAAGTCATTCTTGTTGGTCCAAAAAACCTTAGAAATTCCTTTCCAAATCAAACTTTCAGTTTGGATGCAGTTACTCTTTCTCTTAATAGCTCTGTGAGGAACCTTGGAGTTATTTTTGATCAGGATTTGTCCTTCAATTCACATATTAAATTTGTTTCTAAGACTGCCTTCTATCATTTGCGTAATATTGCCAAGATTAGGAGCATCTTGTCTCAGAGTGATGCTGAGAAACTGATCCACGCTTTTGTTAGCTCGAGATTAGATTATTGTAATTCTTTATTATCAGGTTGTCCTAAAACATCTTTAAAAAGTCTTCAGCTGATCCAAAATGCTGCAGCAAGAGTTTTAACAGGTACTAGAAAGAGAGATCATATCTCTCCGGTTCTGGCCTCCCTTCATTGGCTTCCCATAGAGTTTAGAATTAAGTTTAAAATCCTTCTTCTTACTTACAAAGCTCTAAACAATCAGGCTCCTTTTTATTTAAAAGATCTGATACTACCGTATTATCCTAACAGAGCACCACGCTCCCAAAATGCAGGACTACTTGTAATACCTAGAATCTCCAAAAGTACAATGGGAGGCAGAGCCTTCAGTTATCAAGCTCCTCTCCTGTGGAATCAGCTGCCAATCTGGATTCGGGAGTCAGACTCGATCTCTGTTTTTAAGATTAGGGTTAAAACCTACCTTTTTGATATAGCCTACAATTAGGGAGGGATCATGTGTTTCTGAACCCTCCCTTAGCTATGCTGCTAATAGGTTTAGTCAGCCGGGGGACCTCCAGTAATGCACTGGGCCTCACTCCTTTCCTCACTCTCTATGAAATATTTTTTTTTGCTGGTCATTAACATTTGTTTGTTCTCTCCCATAGATTGAGTCCCCATCGTGCTGTTTGCTCTCTACATGTCTGTTCTTTTCATCTTCTCTGTCCCCTCACCCCCCAGCCAGTCGCAGCAGATGACTGCCCCTCCCTGAGCCTGGTTCTGCTGGAGGTTTCTTCCTGTTAAAAGGGAGTTTTTCCTCTCCACCGTCGCCAAGTGCTTGCTCACAGGGGATCACCTGATTGCTGGGGTCTTTCTGCAACTTTGGGGGTTCCCCCCTACAGTTGATAGTGCTATGAGATGACTGTTGTTGTGAAATGGCGCTATATAAATAAAGTTGAATTGAATTGAATTGAATTGAAATCAATGAAAACTGACTTCAACATCCAATGTTGCTGAATTAGAACAGAGACAAAAGACTTGTGGCTAAAATGAAAACATTCGAAGAAGAAGGTGTAAAATTGTGAGAAAAGCTGTAATTTTCTGAGACCAAATGACCAATTTCGGTTCAAATGTTGGTTTATGTGAAGAAAGTTTGGAATGTAATGAGAGAAATGTGACTTATTTAAGAGGAGAAAAACTTGTGGATGTTGACAGGCCAGTTTTTTCTGTCATTTCTTTCATTTTCAAGCTTTGATAGAATTGCCTGCTGTCTCCATGCAGAAGTTTTTTTGGTGCCAAATGCCTAGAGAGGCACTTTTGAAGGGCAAATGTTGCAGCTAGTTGTTTGTGTAGTGGAGGTTTGTGAGCCTGGACTAAGTGAAGATGTGCTCCAAGCAGACCATTGAGGAGGTGGAGAGCTGCCAGAAGTGTGGAGAGGAGAGTGGGTCAGCGTTAAAGCAGAACCTGGAGAAGACATTGATGCTGCTGCAGTCCACTGAGGAGAAGAAAGAGAATGCAGAAGTTTGTGATCTTGACTGTGGATTGCTGCTGAATGAAGAGTGCCAACACTGGTGTGAGGACAGCCCTACACATTTGCAAGCTGGAAAGAGGGATCTTCAAGCTGTGGCCCATGGAGCCCATTTGGTTTGTGAGCTGTTAAAGAGAGTTAGTTGTGGATTGTAAATGGTTGTGTGCTAAAGTGAGAAGTGAGAATCAGAATGGTTGCCAGTTAATAGGGGTCCCCTCTCTCTGATTAAGGAAAGGTCAGGAGGTCAGTCAGCAGCCTGTGGTGGACCAGATGTGCTCCATGGACCCTAGCTTGGAGATCCCTCTTTCCAGCTTGCAAGGCCTGTCCACAGCAGCAGTTTTGGGCCTTTAAATCTTCAATAGTAATCCAGAGTGAAGATCAGAAGATTCTGTTCTTGTCCTTCTCCCTCAGTGGACTGAATCAGCATCAATGTCTGATCACAAGTTGGTCACTTTCAGCGGAAAGTTGAAACTTTTTCACGCTAAACTTTCATTCAATCTTTTTTTCAGCTTTCTTCCCATCATCAAATCTCAGCGTTTTGTTTCTCTTCAGTTTTTCTCTAAACAACTTTGCTTCAGAAAAGTAACTGGTCTGATTTTCCTTTCTTTACTGGCCTTTTGTCATTGAGTGAAAGCAGCCAATCAGAATCAGAATAAAGTTTATTGCCAAGTACATTTACAAGTAAACAACAGGTAAACATACGAGGAATTTGACTTGACATTGGAAAGCGCCTAATAGGCAGATCCCAATGACGCGGCAAGCCATGAAGGCGCCTGTCATCAGAGGAGAATAGAGGGCAAAGGTCAGGAACAAAACAATAGGTAGAGAGAAAAAAACATAGTTAATCAGAATAATGCTCTTAAATGAGCCGAATTATGATCACCAAAAAAAAAACCCTCGATGCACAATTAGCAGACAATATATCACACTTAACATACAGAGCAGTAGAGAGCAATGAATGATTGTTTTCGTCAGTATAATGAGTCAGTCGTGTGTGTGTTGGATGCAGAGGTGGTGGTTATCAGTTGCTGGTGAAACAGTAGAGGTCTCTCTCTCAGCAGATGTTATGACTAGTGTCTGAAAGTCAGAGGCAACATGTCCTTGGCACGGCAGATGGAATTTCTCTGTGAGTCAGACATAAGGCTGTCCTTGGGAGATCAGATACTGTTCGCCAATGTTTGTGAAGAGGAAAGTCAACATTTATACTGATATCATTCATCAGGAGGACAGGTTGAGACAATCAGGTTGAGCCTGCCTTCACATCAGTGGCCAACATCAGGATGTGCTTGGTGACACTAGTGTGGAGTCATGTGATGATGACGTTGACTGAAATGTTGCAGCCAATCAGCATCAGCCTCCCAGAAAAGGAGCCTGGCTTTGGATCATTGAGGGACTTTTCTTCCAGCATCATCCTGACATGTTTGCTTTCTGGCCAAACTTGAGCATCTTCAGCAGAATGTGAATCAATGTGGTGCACAGCAGCAGTTTGGAGAGATCAGGCTCTCCAAGCTGCGGCCCTGGAGCCACATGTGGCTCTGATGACCGGATCCAGTGGCTCCCTGAGGCCGGCACAGAAAACTACAAAATAGATTCAGAAAACCAGCAGATTTGACAGCAGATTTTCAGGGATTCACTTATTATTTTCATCATCTAATTTTTCATTCAAATCAGTTTTTTATTGTTTTGAACTTTGCTTTTCCTCGTTAATTTTTCACATTTGTGTCACAAATGTAGAATTTAATCTTGTAAAATGACTCTTGTCTTCTGCTTCTATTAGTTTTTGTCACAGATTTGGTTGTTTTGTTGTAAATATGTGTGAGTTTCCTTGTCAGTTTTCAGCTTTTTAATCCTAAATTTGTGACTCTTTAAATCTGCTTTTTCACATTTGTTTAAATGTCTCATAAATCAGAAACTTTGCTGCTAATTTTTCACTTTTAAATGTCTAAAGTTCTTTCCTGCTCCTGGTTAATTTTCTATAGTTTTCACTGGTTTGTGACATTTTTCTCTCTTTGCTTCTTTATTCTCATTAATGAGCTAAATGTGTAACTGGTTAAACTGGTGTTTTCTCAGCTTTTCTGAAATGTGTGAAATTAATAACATTCAAAACTCTTCATAATATGGAGCTTGGACAGAAAAACAGAAAAGTCCAATTTAAAAAGAAAAACTTTGCAATTTGAAGTGAAAATAATTAATGAGAGAAAAAAGTTTCAACACTTCTAGAACATTTTCAGAATTATGAGGAAAAGGTTCTTAGATTTAAAGCAGAAAAACCTGAAAGTTGAGAGAAAAGAAGAAAAGTTTGAGGAAAAAACTGTAAATTTGAAGCAGAAATGTCAAATTTAGAGCAGGGTTCTCCAACCTGCGGCTCCTGGAACGTTCAGGTTTCTGTGGGAAATTTTTTCATTTCACTTCTGAATTGGTCCAAAGATGCAAATAATTTGCTGTTGTTGTGCACGTGTGCAAGGGAGCCTCCAGAACACGTGCACAAGAATGAGAAATGATTTGCTCGTCTTTGGACCAATTAAGAAGAGAAATGAGAAAATTTCCCAGAGAAACCTGAACGTTGCAGGAGCCGCAGGTTGGAGAGCCGTGATTTAGAGGAAAAAACATCTGATGTTGAAGTGAAAATTCACACATTCATGAAGAAAAGACTTTAAAATCCCTAAAAAACATTTAAAATTGATGACAAAAAGTTTCACATTTTTAAGAAGAAAAAGTTCTTTGGAAAAAGATTGAATGAAAAAATGCAAAGCTGATGAAAAGTGATTTTCAGTTAAAATGAAGGGAATTGAAAATGCGAGAAAAAGTGTGAAAATGTGTGAGATGAAAGCAGAAATGTTTTGAGGCCAAACTAGTGACTAAAGCAGCTTGTAGAGCTGAAGGCTGAATGTGGTGAACTTTTCTCAGCTCCTGCTAACAGCAACAGTCCAGTTGATGCTTCTAACTCAGCTGCTTTGCCTTCATTTAAGGCTCCAATCTCTTTGTGGCTCCATGCAGATTTCTTGGAGCCAAATGTCTGTAAATGTCTGTTTCCATAGTAGATGTTGTTGATGGAGCCACTGGTGGAGCTGCAGAGTTTCAGAGCTGAAGTGCCTCCGTCTTTATTGAAGCAGCAGCATGTTGTCATTCACATTAATGAGAGTCTTTTTCACTTCTTCTCTTGAACTCTTTGAAGCTGCATCCTGTTGGCTTCAGCTGCTTGGAGTTTGCAGCTTCTAAACTTCTACATTCTGAACCTTCTTCAGCTCTGAACACATGATGAAACACTGAAGGATTTCAAGATGAAACTTTGTCTGATAAACTCACATCTTTTATTCTTTATTCAGGTTGAGGAACTGCAGTTTGTCAGAGATCAGCTGTGATTATCTGGTCTCAGCTCTGAAGTCCAACCCCTCCTATCTCAGACATCTGGACCTGGGTAACAACAACCTGAAGGATCCAGGTGTTCAGCAGCTGTGTGAGCTTCAGCAGAGTCCAGACTACAGACTGGAGGATCTGAGGTCAGTAGAGGGTTGGAGTCAGTCTGTGCTGCTTTCAGCAGGATTGTCCTAAAGCCAGTTGGTGTGAAAGCAAAGATCCAGTGTTGCTGTAAAGCTGCAGCTTCTCAGTGCTGCTTTCCTCAGTGAAGCTGTGAGAGGAGAATGGTGACAGGCTTCAGGATTGGACAGAAACACAGAGAGAGCAGTGGCGGAGCGAGACTTTGATCCATGGGGGGACTGGAGGGTGGGCAAGACTTTATCAGGGGGGCCATAGACTAAGAAAGGAAATGATTGTGCTGCTCTCTCTAACACACACACTCACGTGCACTACTGAACTGATGTGATCACTGTGGTCACATCAGAGAAGCATGGAAGGTCAAATATCTGGACATTAATAATCTGGGTCACCAAGTGGAAATATTTTCAACAAGGAAAACTCAAGCAGGAGATTTTTGTGTGAAATACTTTTTTTTTTTTTTTGTTACTTATTTGTACCCGTAGGTAGATTTGGTTTGCAGTCTGGTGACAAGCCACCGGCTGCTGGTCGCTGCGTGCGCGAGCGCCCTAAACCTACATGGTTTTGGTGTACTACTTTGCAGGGTTTATTGAACACAGTTTGTGTTCCACAAATGACCAGAATGTTCTACAGTGTGGATCCAAATGCTGAGGCAAAATAATAGAGGCAAAATAATAGAAATAATGATCAATAAAGATAGGAATATCAGAATAAAAATGACTTAATAATTTGACATCAAAACTGAACATTGGCGCCCCCAAGTGTCCAATACTATTTTTCTCATGAGAGCAAAGTTCAACCATGTATCGTTCAAACGGTTTCACCTTCACCACCCATCCAGACCAGTCTGGTCCCGTTACTGTAGATAGACAGGACGCACCAGCAAGTGCAGAACCATTTTGGTTCCATTCATGACAACAGAATCCTTCGGTTCTGGTGAGACCCGGCAAAATGTTTGACAAAGACATCCATGTTGAGGACACGTGGCCAGTAGCCAGATTAAAGCACTGCATGATATTTTAATGTGCTCATCTAGGACTATGATCAGGACTATTATTCTGAGCTCAGGCCTGAACACACTGACTGCATGGATTACTCACACAACTGCTCTCCTTGGCTGCACTTTTCTGATCATCCAGCCGTCCCACGGCCCCTAAACATAATGTCATCTAGATTCTAGAGTTCACCAGTTGTCCAAGATTATCAGCTGTGTCTCCATACCAAGAAGTTCAAAATCTGTTCATTCTTTGGGAAGTTATTGAGGTAAAAGTGGCTCAGTTTACTACTAAACCCATTCATTCTCCATTGACTGGCTGAGGGTTTTGAGTGTACCAATATGGCGGCGCGGTGGCTTCACTGGGCTCTGTCCTCACTAATGGGGCGTGTGCTATCCAGGTCTTTCTTCAGCTCAGTGGTTGTGATCATGTGTCTGAGCTGATGTGAAGACGACTGCTGCTGCTGTGTTCGTGTCTCCAGGAAGTGAAGCTGATTGCAGCTGCAGCTTCAACATGTCCAGAGACAGTGGTGGTCATTCATCACACTGTGGCAGCATCAATGCTGATCTCACACTGTTAGTTCTCTCATGGCAACACTAAACAGCTGATCAGTTTCATCTCTGTCACAGCTCTGAGATCAGTGTGACTGAAGCCTCTGATCCCTGGCTCTGATTTCAGAGAACCAGCGTTCCATTTAGGAACCAGGAGCTCTTCCTACACACCAGAAGCTCTGCTGAAGTCCAGCAGTCACATCTGGATCTGTGTCCCTGTGTGACTGGTTTGGTCCAGATGTGTTCAGTGACAGCCTCCATGTTTATCAGTCAGGTGATGTTTGAGCAGCAGATGAGATGTTCCTGAACACCCAGAGACTGTTAGTTTCAGAGGAACAGCAGGAAATCATCACTAAAGTGTTTGTGCAGTGATGAAGCCTTCAGGACTCTCAGCAGTTTCTTTCCACTGTGGACTGGAGTGAAGCTGCAGAGGAAAGAGACTTGATGCTGAAAGTCTCTGCAGGTGTGTGAGCTTGGAGCTCAGCGTGTTCACTGCAACACGTTACCATGAGAGGTGAGAGGAAGCAGCTCCACTGCTGCTCTGAACAGGACTGAAGTCCCTGCTGCTCTTTAGACTGGATGTGCTGCATCACTGCTGACAGCTGATGAAGGCAGTCTCTGAAACCCTCATTGATCTCCTCTCTGCTTTCTCCTTCTCTCTGCAGCTGGGACTGGTAACCATGATGGTGTGTGTGCTGAAAGAGGACGAGCTTCTTCTTCTCTTCTGAACACCAGCAGCTGGTCATGTGACCACACATCAATCATTGGTGGAACAAACAGGAAGAAGATGATCAAAGCTGAACAACATCTGGATTCAGTCAAAGCTTCACTGAAGTTTCTCAGCTGCTGCAAACAGATTCTGGATTTTGGTGTAAAGTTGGTGCCTTAAAGTTGGACTTTTTAGAACATTTGAAGTCCAGATCAGCTGTTTAACCTGCAGACTCTAAACTTGCTGTTCAGCTCCCTCCTGACTTCTGCTGGTTCTAGATGGACTTTTAATTCCTCTAGAAATAATGTGGAGAAACCTCATCACTGTAAATGTGTCATTCATTCATTCAAAGTCCAGAAGTGACAATAAAGTTTCATTCTTCCAGCTCTGACTGTTACAGTCGATGTAGTTTTGGTTTTTCTTGTTCATCTTTGATTTCCAAACCCACAAGGAGACTCTGTGGTTCTGCTGGAGCCTCATGTGGGTCCAGAGCCACAGGTTGAAAAGCCCTGACTTGATAGAATGTGATTTTTTTCTTGTGTGGGGATGGTGGTGAACATCTGACTTGTGTTGTCTCTCAGAGTTTTTGCTCACTGAGCTGAATGAAAATCCAAGAGAGAATCAGATGTGGTTTTCTCAGCTTTCTTTTCTCCACATGAGGCTCATCACGTGATCACATGCAGAGGAGGCTTGGAACCACCAACAGTTCTTCAAGCACATTTACACCAGACACGTCTTCACTAAACTGCTCTTTACTGACTGGTTCTGTTGGAGGAAACTTTTCACTCTGATTTGAGGAGCTGATGAAGAACCAAAAAGTTCTTTTGCTCAAGTCCATTTGCTGCTGCTCTGAGTTCCTTCACTGATTTGAACTGAATGGAGGATTTCCCTCATTAGACTTTAGATCTGCTGTTTGATTCTGGATCAGCAAAGATTTCATTTATTACTGCTGGCCGAGTCACCATTAGATTTCTAGACAGTTTAGATTTGATCTTCCTGGGATTGACTCATTTAAGAGGAAAAAATCACTAATTTATGAGGGAAAATCACTAATTTGTAAGAAAATGCTACAAAATTTAATCTTTAAAGTCAGAAATCTGAGGAAAAAAATGACCAAATTAAAACCAAAAAGTCATAAATTTACTAGAATAGAAAAAATAATTTGCAAATTTGAGGAGTGAAACATGACTTTAAAAGTAGGTTCAAATATGTAAAAGTAGGTTTATAGATAATTTTTAATTCTTTGATTCACTTTGTAATCTACAGACCTGAATATATTGCTGTTCATTTAGTTTTTACTGATCTAATTTATTCCTGCATTTCTCTTCATTGGATATTATATTGTTCAATGTATTTTGCTCTGATTTCTGATTGGTCAGTCCACATCTCCATCATGCTGGTTTCCAGCTCCATCTACTGGTCAGAGGGTGGAGTTACCAGTTCAGTCGCCTAAAACCACTTTGTCATGTTATTCTATACAGCAGTTTAATCTGGTTCAGTACAATCAAATCCAAGTCAGAACAGAATCAAGTCAATAGAAGTGAAGCAGGTAGATCATGACCTCCACCAAGGAGCTCATGTTTTCATCCATGTTGGTTTGTCTGGGTTACCACCCTCTTTCTGGGCCAAGGCCACAGCTGCCTATTTCAGCCTGGGATCACCAAGTCCATTTTGACCTCACGTCAAGGTGGACCAACCTGGAGTCATTTTCACCCAAAGCCAAGGTAGACTAACACCTACGCTTTCTGGATGCTGCTGTGGAATTTCCTGGCCAGACTACACACTGTCTCGACCACAGCACTGATTCTGGTCAGGGAAGGGGGGGGGGGGGCTCTGTGCTTTTGTGCTCCAGACTTGGTGTAAAAACAACAGAATAATTCATAGCCACTGTTCACTGAACTTGGAGGCCAAGTTCTTCCTATGCAGGACTTTTTATCTCCCCTGGGAGCTAACGGCAGTAATTTTAACAGCCGTTTACATTCCTCCTGATGCTAACGTTAGCTTAGCACTCAGTCACTTCCAGCACACTGTCAGCAGGAAGCAAAGAGATCAGCCCGATGCAGTTCACATCATTGCAGGGGATTTTAACAAAGCATGCTGAAATACTGTTCTCCCCAAATTCTACCATGTTCAGTGTCCCACAAGAGGGGAAAGGACGCTGGATCATGTTTATAGCAACATTAAGCACGCCTACAGAGCCACCCCCCTCCCCCACCTTGGACAATCAGACCATCTCTCTCTGTTCCTGATTCCTGCCTACACCCCTCTTAGGAAGAGTTCCCCCCAACCAAGCAAATAATCTAAACCTGGCCTGACAACGCTCTTCTCCAGCTACAAGACTGCTTTGCCTGCACTGATTGGAGCATCTCTGAACAGCAGGACCTGGACTCCTACTCGGAAGATGTCTTTTTCTACATCAAATGCTATGTAGAAAATGTGACAGTCACCAAACACATCCGGGTATTTCCAAACCGCAAACCCTGGATGACCAGTGAAGTCCAGGCTCTGATCAGAGGCCACAACTCAGCCTTCAGACAGAGGGACAGCTCTCTGTACAGCACTGCCAGAGCCAACCTGATGAGAGGAATAAAACTCATGAAGAATGCCTACAAGAGGAAGGTGGAGGGCTTCCTCAAAGACAACAACCCCCAACGGATGTGGAGAGGCATCCAGGCCCTCACTAACTACGGGGGCCAGGGCTCCCCAGCATCAGACAGCAGCCTCACTCTGGCAGAGGAGCTTAACAGCTTCTTTGCCCAGTTTGAGCACACTTACCCCCAAACATGCCCCCCCCCTTTTCTCTTTACAGGTGCATGAGGTGAGGAGGCAACTGAGAGCAGTGAACCCTGCAAAGCTGCTGGTCCAGACAGCCTCCCAGGAGCAGTGGTCAAAGCATGTGCAGACCACCTGGCAGAGATCCTCACCAAGTTGTTCAACATCTCCCTGACACATGCCACCGTCCCCTCCTGCCTCAAGGCCTCCACCATTATCCCCATCCCCAAAAAGGCCACAACTGACAGCCTTAATGACTACAGACCCATTGCACTCACGTCTGTAGTCATGAAGTATTTTGAGGGACTGGTGTCCCAGCACATCAGGGACTGTCTTTCCCCCTCCTTCGACCCCCACCAGTTCACCTACAGGGAGAATCGCTCTATGGAAGACGCCATCAACACCACTCTCCACAGAGTGCTGAGCTCCCTGGAAAACCCAAGGAGCTACGTAAGGATTCTCTTCGTGGACTACACCTCAGTTTTCAACATCATCATCTCGGACATCCTGATCAACAAACTGCACCTCCTCTAGATGCCCCCCACCCCCACCTGCTCCTGGATAAAGAACTTTCATCACCAATCGCCCACAATCAGTCAGACTTGGCCCCCACCACTCCTCCACACTGTCCCTCAGCACTGGCTCCCCGCCAGGGCTGCGTGCTAATCCCTCTACTGTTTTCCCTGTACACCTTTGACTGTATTCAACCCACCCAACTGCTGTCATCGTTAAAATATGCAGACCACACCACCTTGGTTGGACTCATCCCCAACGATGATGAGAAGGCATACAGGGCAGAGGCAGAGAATCTGCTGCTGTGGTGCCAAGCAAACAAACTGGAACTGAATGTCCAAAAAAAAAAAAAAAACCTTGTTCTTGACTTCAAGAAGAACAGACAGGACCCCCGACCCCCCTTACCCCATAAATGCTGACTGTGTGGAAAACGTCCCCACCCTCAGGTTCCTGGGCACCCACATCTCCTCTCTCCTCTCCTGGACTGTCAACACCAAGGCCCGGGTGAAGAAAGCCCAGCAGCGGAAGCTGCACTTCCTCTGTGTCCTGAGGAAGAACAACCTGGACCAGAAGCTGCTGCTGGCCTGAGAGTGTGCTCACCTACTGTCTGGGTGTGTGGTACGCCGGCTCCACGGCCGAGAACAGGAAGGCTGTGCAGAGGCTCATCAACACCCCCCAAAAAGCTATCAGCGGCCCCCTGGCCTCCCTGGAAACATCTCCAGATCCTCCTGTCTCAGAAGGATCAAGGCCATCACAGGAGACCCTCACATCCCCCCCACCACCTGTTTGACCTGCTTCCCTCTGGACGACGGTTCAGATCCATCAGGTCCCACACCTCTAGACTGACAGTTTCTTCCTCGTGGCCATCCGGACTGCAGACAGTCAGAGGCTCCACCCCCTCCTTCTGAACGCTCACGTGCTCAGAACTGAGGACCTTTTAATTATCAGTAGAACTCACCTGTCTTTGCACTCCTCACTTTCATGTATATTCACCCATCTGTGACATCACTACTGTACCTGTGTATAAACCAATGGGCTCTTTGTTATTTTCACTTTGACCTTTACCTCAGTCGTCTGGTTCATCGTGTGTCTGGAACTGGTCTAGTTCACATTCTTCTCACTTTATTGTGCAGCAGCCTGGTGGAGCACCAACAGTTTGGTTGTGCTGTTCAACTGTACAATGACAATAAAGCCTGTTCTATTCTATTCTATTCTATTCTATTCTATTCTTCTCTGCTTGGTTTGTGCTCTGACGTGCACTGTCAACTGTGGACCTTCTATAGACAGGTGTGAGTCTTTCCACATCATGTCCAATCAGCTGAATTTACCACAGCTGGACTCCATTGAAGCTGTAGAAACATCTCCAGATGATCAGAGGAAACAGGATGAACCTGAGATCAGTTCTGAGCTTCATGGTAAAGGCTGTAAAAACTGATGTACATGAGATTTATTAGTTTTTGATTTTTAATAAATTTGCAAAAATCTCAAAGAACCTTTTTCCACGTTGTCATTCTGGGGTTTTGTGTGTAGAATTTTGAGGAAAAAATTCATTTAATCCTTTTTGGAATCAGGCTGTAACAGAACAAAATGTGTAAAAAGTGAATCTGTGAAGACTTTCCAGATGCTGTAAGTCAGGGGTCTGCAACCTGCGGCACCGGGCCACAGGGAAAAGAAGAGCAGATTTACAACATGAAAGCAGCACATTTATAAGAGGAAAAGTCACAAAATTATGATTTTTTTTTAATTTATAAGAAAAACCTAATAAATATGAGGAAAAAGTTCCAAATTTACAAGAAAAAATTCACAAATTTATGAGAAAACTTTTGAAAATTTACAGAAAAAAATCAAATTGAGAAAAAGTTGCAAAGTTATGAGGAAAGATCACAATTTACAAAAAGCTGCAATTTTAAGAGGGAAAAGTACGGAGCCCCTCTGGTGACATGAAAGAAAAAATACTAACTTGTGGCCACCAGTTTATAATGCGTGGCCACAACTTAGTAATGCGTGGCCACGCATTACTAAGTTGTGGCCACGACATACATGTGGCCACTAATTACTACTGCGTGGCCCTGAAATACATAACTGATGGCCACAACTTATTAAAGTGTGGCCACCAGCTGATCATGCGTGGCCATGAGATACCAGGTCATAGTGTCACACATTCATTGAACCGCCACAGATCACCAGCAAGAGAGCTCTCAGCCACGGAAATGGACAGTTTTGATCTTATTTCATTTTTTATTATCAGTTGTTTCATTTGACACTGACCTGGAGAAGGGGCTCGATGGCTAGTGCCTGGTGGCCGGGTTTCTGCCCATGAGACCTGGCTGGGCTCAGCCTGAATGAGTCCCATGGGTCCGCCCTCCAGTAGGCTCTGCCATGATGAGTTTTATTGTGAAGTGCAGTGTGATGACGCCGCCTTCCGAGTGCGCCACCACACCGCCCTATAAATAGGGGCAGCCACCATCTGGGGCTCCTGTTGCCCGGACAACCCCACACTGTGTAGCACCTGCTGCATAGCAACCAGTGATGTAATAAAGTGCCGTTCCAGTGCAACCTCTCGTCCATCTCCTGCTGCGCCAGGTTTATGGACAAAACAGGCTCACCACCTGCAGGAGGGACCAGGGGGGTCCGTTGCAATGCGGCTCAGGGGACGGTTGAAAGCAGAGACCTTTGCAGTCTGATCCCGGCTTTCAAAGCTGGCTTTTGGGACGTGGAACGTCACCTCCCTGGTGGGGAAGGAGCCGGTGCACGAGGTCGAGAGATACCGGCTAGATCAGGGGTCGGCAACCCGAGGCCCTTCAGCCCCCATGCTGCGGCTCCGTAGTTACATCTCAAAACACATGGAAACTAGAAAACCACTCAGAGAGCCCATACCTCTGCCAAGGCTCCTTCGTCCCTCATGGATCACCTCCAAAATGTAATGGGTTTGTTTTGGAGGATTCTTCCTAGCACAGCGTGAGAAAATAAGAGCCTTGGTGGAGGTATGCATTCTGGGATCATCACCAAAATATTCTGGGTTCCTCTCTAGACCAAGGGGAACCTCTGGTGAAAATTTCATCCACATCCATGCGTAGTTTTTCTGTAATTCTGCTGCACAAATACAAACAAGGTTCTTGGTGGAAGTATGCACTCTCAGATCACCACCAACATTTCATGGGTTCATCCTCGGCCCACGGGCGACCTCAGAGGAAAATTTAATCAAAACCCATCCAGCAGTTTTTGCGTAATCCTGCTAACAGACGGATGGACGGCCGGACAAACCACCGCGATTACATCACCTCCTTGGAGGAGGAAATTAATGAAGTTAATTTGAATTTTTTTGAATTATTGTTTATCACAGCTGGATACATTTCTCAACGGAAACATATACGTTTATGAATGTAATGTTATGTTCGGAAACCCGGAATGACCAATGGAGAGTGATGCTGATCTGGAACAGGAACTTCATCATAACCAGTTATATTAGTTCCAGTTCCTGCTTCCTGTTGGGTGGAGCGCTATGTGGTCAGGAGCTGAGAGAGGCCCACGATGACCGACTCTCCCTTTATAGCGGTCCGGAGTGATGACGTCACTGCACGGCTGCGTCAGCACGCCGGTGCCAGTTAACCCAATGTGGTTTCATATAGTGGTGTGAAAAAGTGATTGCCCCCTTCCTGATTTCTCATTTTTTTGTGTGTTTGTCACACTTAAACGTTTCAGATCATCAAACAAATTTAAACATTAGACAAAGAAAACACAAGTAAACACAAAATGCAGTTTTTAAATGAAGGTGTTTATTATTCAGGGAAAAAAATCCAAACTTACATGGTCCTGTGTGAAAAAGTGACCCCCCCCCCCGTTAAAACATTAATTAACTGGTTTATCACATCTTTGGAAAGCTGAGTTCAACTTCTGTGTCACATTGATTCAATTCTGCGTTGACTGTGTCACATCTGACCACGGCTGCACAGAGAGCCGCTCAGCCTCTCCGTCCTCAGTGCACGTGGAGAAGCACGGACAGCAGCCACTTCCTGCCACCCTCCGTCAGACATGAACAGATCCAGAAAAAGTAAAGTCACAGAGAAAAATAGAGTCTAATTCTGTGTGGGCAGATTAAGTTGTTTTTATGTATGGTTCTCGTGAAGAGAATTTCTCCAGGAGAACCCAAACAAGGAGAAAACAGCCACCTCATCAGTGTCTGCAGGTCCAGAAGAAGAAGAAGGAGCCATCTCTGTTGTCATTCAGTCCATCCAGCCAATCATGTACAGTAGAACAAAATGACCTTTCTCCATCTACAATGTTCATCACGTCTACAATCAGAGGGGTCGCTGCCATGTGAGGTACCGCCACAAGCAGCTTCTCCTTCCCCCATTCTGTTATGCTGAGCACCAAGCTAGAAGGCGGCAAGTACCATTTTTATATGGTCTTTGGTGTGACCCGGCCGGGACTTGATCCTCAAACCTCCTGGTTGTGGGGCAGATGCGCTATCAACTAGGCCACCAAAAGTCTTAAATGTGATTTTCCTCAAATCAATACCTTAATTATGTCATGGATGGCCCTCACAAGCCATCAAAAGATGCCACATATCACCGGTGAGTTTGCACAGTTTTTTAAAGGAAAAGGTGAATGACAAAATAACAAGCCACGAGGGGCTAAAACACACTACAACGATACTCAGTCAATGACGAGGAAGAACGGATACATAATGAAACACACTTATGATCATGGAAGAAGGGTAGTAAACGTCTGACCAGAGGCATCAGCGAGTGTGAGAGTTTTGAGTGTTTCGATCATCCCACACGTACATTCTGTAAAACTTACAACCGTGAGACCTTATTAAACATCAAGGTACTGCATGCTGCAAGAATCGCGGTGCTCGGTTGTGACTTGGACATTCTACGCCAGCATGAAATTCTGGCGGAGCCCCCACTGGAAGCTATCTGGGAGAGGAGGAAGCGTAAGCGAAGGGAATGCAAGCAAAAGCGTGGAAAAAGGGCCAATCAATCAATCAATCAATACATCAGATTTATATAGCGCTTTATCATAGACACTCAAAGACGCTTTACAGAAATTAAGGGTCATCCACCACCTGGATGGATGAAGCAGCCACAATACGGCGCCATCCCTTTTAACCATTCACACACACATTCACACCAAGGGCCACTTTAGAGTCTCCAATTAACCAAACCTGCATGTTTTTGGCATGTGGGAGGAAACCGGAGAAATCCCGGGGTAAACCCACGCATACACGGGGAGAACATGCAAACTCCACACAGATCACTGTTGGGGATCCATGCTAGGCTAAAGGCTAACCCCTTCAGACCAGCAGTACCGTCACTCATTCTCTCTAACGTCCGTTCCCTCGACAACAAGCTGGACGAGCTGCATCTGTTGAGAGAAACCCAGAGAGAGTGGAGGGACTGCTGTGTGCTTGCATTCACAGAGACATGGCTCCACGACAACATCCCTGATGAGGCTATTCAACTAGAGGGGACGACGGTGTTCCAAGCGGACAGAGGAACGGCGAGCTCCGGTAAGAGCTGCGGAGGTGGTCTATGCATCTATGTTAGTAAGAGCTGGTGCGTTAACGCCACATTAGTATCTAAACACTGCTCTCCGTTGGCGGAGTTCCTTATTGTTAATTGTCGGCCATTTTATCTGCCAAGGGAATTCAGCAACGTGTTTGTAGTGGCTGTTTACATAGTGCCGAGCGCTAACGCTAACGCTAATGCTAAGAAGGTACTCGGGGAACTACACGATGCTATTAGCGAAATCCAAACTTCACACCTGGACAGTTTTGTGGTGGTTGCGGGGGATTTTAACCACACCAGCTTAAAGACTGTGCTCCTCATGTTATGATCCAAGCACCATTATTATTCGCGCTCGGGCCAGCCATCATTCCTGTCAGGCTTTGACAGCGGCGTTATTATCCTGGCTCTCCGAGCTCTTATTGTAACAGCACTCGGGAAGGCTTCCGCTCAGCTGTCAAGGCCTGAACAGCTGTTTTCCATTTGCGGTCGTTAGCGGCCGGCTTCTTAAGCTGACGCCAGCGGCTGCATCCTTGCAGCAGTGTCCGTCTCTGATCGTCGGAGCGATCGTACTACATGGATTACATTACTTTGTCCGTCTGTGGTGTGACCGTCTTATCCGGTGGACCCGTGAGTGAGCTTGTTAGCCTTACGCCTCCCTGTGTGTATAGACTATGTGTCATAGCCTCAGCGGCTTGTATTTTTGTGATTTCACCGTGAATAAAGACACTAACACAACTCTCTGGTGACGGTGTGCCGTCTTATGGTGGCTCGCGAGGGCCACTACATGACAGTACACTGCTGCCAAAAACGGCGTTTTTATAGTGACGCCAACCCGAGACGCCTTTCGCCAGTGAGGTTGTGTTAATTGGCCATTGCTCTTTTCTTGTCTGGGTACGGTGTGCTGGAGGAATGCCGTCGTGGAGGGGCTGCACTCGGAATCCGAGCCACGAGCTGGCGGACGTCCTGGAATATGTGGATGAGACACTCATCTCTGCTTCCCTCCTCGACTATGACCGCAGCATACTCTGGTACCTGGACTGTGCTGAGGACTCGCTCAATCATCTCTCTCCCCGCTATGCCGACCACCCAGAAGTCACCACAAGGAGGGATGACATCACCGCACAACGCGAGATACTCTGTATGGTGGAGGAGGAATACGGCAAGAAGCAGAGGAGGAGGTGTTCATGCTCCTCGCTTTGGGATCCCGTTCCGGTCCTTGATCCACTCCAGGAGTTCGCACCATCCAGGGGTCGTTGTAGACGTCGGCGCCACGGCTAAGGGCAGCCCCAGCAAGCTCCTGTTCCGGATCCAGTTCCGGGCCGCCGGAGTGACCAAATCAACCAGCCAGCTGCTGTGTGTGACAAGAGTCCTGCTTTGGCGAGTCCCATCCATGGGTCCTTGAGAGCGGCTTCCCTTTGTCCTCCCAGGGGGCCCTCTGTTACCATCCAGCGGGCGAAGGAAGGAACAATGCCTCCTACAGCTGGCACCATCCTCCCTCCGGGAGACAGGCAAGTTCAAGTTCAATCCCCTACTTATAATAGTGATCTGTCTTGTCTGACTCCTGGGGGTGGCGTTTGGGGTTTGCAGCCCCCCGAGCTCCCACCACCAGCTGTAGTCATCTGTACTGAACCTGCTGCCTCTGTGTTTTCCTCCGCTGAGTGGTCCTCGGCGTTAGGTCTACGTCATTGAACGAGGAGGAGGCCTGCCGCTCTGGGAATAATCCCGGCCCCGCAGCCACGTTTTGGACAGAGGAGAAGAGCGGACTGTGGTGTGGAGCCTGAGCCGACGAGGAAGCGTCCCCGAGTCTCCACGGAGGAGCAGCCCGAGCCAGCGGGTCGAGGGTCCCCTGCCGCCACGCCGTGCGGGTTATCGTTGTGGACATCAGCACGAGAGGATCCGGCTGCAGAGACCATCATGCCGGCTGCGGAGCCCGACACAGCTGAGTGGGAGCCCGATGACGAGCTTCTACCCCAACCTGGATCGACGGAGTCCTGGATGGCTCCAGAGCCCGAGTGCAGGCAAGTGCTCTTCTTTGTTTTCCTTTGTGGTGTGTTAGAGCATTTTTGCCTGCCTCGCGGGGAGGCGAGCGAGGGGCAGCCGTCTGCTGCACTCGAACTCATCTCGCTGGGCTCTGACGCTTCCGGGGATACTGATCCCGGTCCTCTCTGTTCCTCTGAGCCTCTTCACAGTGTCGCCGGCTCGGAATTTGTCGAGGTCGCGGTGCAGGAGGTCCCAAGTTCAGGGGTGGAGGTCATCGCCGATGCGGTACTGACCCAGTCGGGGTCCGATGAGGCCCAGTGGGGATCCAATGCGGGGGCAGCTGTGACCCAGTGGGGGTCCGACGCAGGTGCAGCTGTGACCCAATCGGGGTCCGACGAGGTCCAGTGGGGGTCCGACACAGGTGCAGCTGTGACCCAATCGGGGTCTGGCAAGACTAAATCGGGGTCCGATGCGGGTGCAGCTGTGACCCAATTGGGGTCTGACGCGGGTGCAGCTGTGACCCAATCGGGGTCCGATGCGGGTGCAGCTGTGACCCAATCGGGGTTCGACACAGGCGGAGCTACAACGGCCACATCACTGTGGGTCAAGGTCGGTGGAGGAGCTGCAGACCCTTCGCCGCCTGATGTGATGTGGGCTCATCATCACGGTTATTCCCCTCTCAGGAGCCACCTGCTGGGGTTGTCAGCACTGGGGGCCGTTGGAGGTTTTCTTCTTGCAGGCTGGCGCTCCCATGTAGTTTCTCTGTCAGGGAGGCCGCCGCACGCTATTCCTCCACAGTTCTGGTGGCTGAGGGATGCGGGTCAGCCACCCGAGGAGCTGTTTTGCCTGTTCGGCGCTTTGGGCCGGCCACCCGATGAACTGTGTTTGTTACTGGGTGGTCTGGTTCGGCCGCCGGAGGACTTTACTCTCGGGGCCTGGGACTGGGTCAGGCTGCCTGACCATGTACTGTTTCCCGTCACCACCCGTTGGCCATCGGACGCAGGGAGACCGCCGGAACTATGCCTGGGGCGTTTGGTCTCTGCCTGCCATCGTCTGTTTGGACTGTATGGTGTGAGGGTCATTTGGAACGATAAGATTGCCGCATGTGTATGTTGATGTAGTATATTTTTTTTCTTATCGGTGGGGTTATAGCATGTTACTTTGTGGTTTTTCATAGGCACTCTGGTGTTCGAGGATGATGTGTTTTTTTGGGTTAAACAGTACGTTTGTGACGAATGTGGCAGAGGTTTCATGCACTTGGGTAACTTAGAAGCATAAACTGATCCACTGTGGCATTTAGGAGTTTGTGTGTGAACTGCGTGGAAGGACCTTCACTCAGATGAGTTTCTTAAAGCGTACCTGTGGTGGTCGTGAAAAAAAAGATATTATATTGAGCCCCTGTCTCACGTTCTAGTTCAAGTTTAAGTTCAAGTTCAAGTTCAAAGCAATGTGATATAAATCCATTGCTGATGTGCTGGTTCAGCTATGTCAGCAAAACATGGGTGCAGCCATACTGGCAGCTACATGGCCTGCCAGGACGCTTCCTGTGACGTAGTGTCGTGGCTACGCGATCTGGATCAATATTGGCTGAGCCTGGAGTGAGCCTGAGCCTGGATTCAAACACTTATTTCAAACTCAGGGTTCATATTAAATGCAGAACTAAAACAAGTAGAAAATAAATAAATAAATGCTTAAATTCAGCGGGTCGTCTCGTCTGATCTGAGGTCGTAACGGCTGCCAGACGGCCGATGATTCGGTGCTGGGCTCCTCCCTCGCCGCTAAAACTATATACAGAGCAGCAGATACTCGGCGCTCTTGTAACAACAAAAACATACAATGCGATATGGATATAGCAACATGGCGGAATGTAAAGCCTTTGGATGTCTCAATAATAAGCGAAAAAACAAAGATAAACACTTCTTTTGTGTACCCAAACCCAGCTCACCTTGTCAGAAGATCGTAGCGGAAAAGTGATTGCGCAATCTCGGAACAGGGCAGACGTTTCCTTTCAGACGAAATTGCATTGTGTGTGAGGACCACTTCGTCACTTTCACCCTCAGAAGACCTTTCTGGCTCAAACCTGTAGCCATGTTGGACGAATTCTTCCTCAGAGTCCGACAATTCAGCCATAATAGAATAAAAACACTCACAAAAGCACCCTAGTCTCTCATACAGGCGGAGTATTGACTTTTCAGTAGCAACGTAGTGATGTCACAACCGCATGTGTCATGGCTGCGCGCAGAGTTTTCATTGGCTGGCCATGCCTGCGGTCGTATTTGCATATTTCTCTGGTGGTATATGGCTGGCAATAACTATTTAACCAAATAACGAATACTTTGCCTAATGTTTTCAAGTTGAATGCGTTTAGACGACCACCACAGGTACGCTTTAAGACCACTTGAAGTCATGCATACTGGAGTTAAACAGTTTGTCTGTGGTCACTGTGGGAAAACCTTTCTGTGTCTGGTAAATTATGCTCTGTATGGTTTGTGCCACGTGTATTGTAACTCTTGCATGTCCTGTGAGTAGTGCCCTATTTGTTTCATTGTTTTCTGTGGGAATGTGATGGGTATGTCAGGGGATGTGTTTTTTTGTTTTTTTTTTTCTGGGGCCTTGTTGGTGTTTGTTTCGCTCCTTCCTTGCCTGTTCCTCCATTCACTCACCCTGTGGGTGGGGGGGTGGGGGGGCTAGGTGTTACAGGGCGTTCGGAGCCCACCTTTGAGGGAGGGATACTGTTATGATCCGGGCACCATTATTATTCGCACTCGGGCCAGCCATCATTCCTGTCAGGCTTTGACAGCGGCGTTATTATCCTGGCTCTCCGAGCTCTTATTGTAACAGCGCTCAGGGAGGCTTCCGCTCAGCTGTCAAGGCCTGAACAGCTGTTTTCCATTTGCGGTCGTTAGCGGCCGGCTTCTTAAGCCGACGCCAGTGGCTGCATCCTTGCAGCAGTGTTCGTTTCTGATCCTTGGAGCGATCGTACTACATGGATTACATTACTTTGTCCATCTGTGGTGTGACCGTCTTATCCTGTGGACCCATGAGTGAGCTTGTTAGCGTTATGCCTCCCTGTGTGTATAGACTATGTGTCATAGCCTCAGCGGCTTGTACTATTGTGATTTCACCGTGAATAAAGACACTAACATAACTCTCTGGTGACGGTGTGGCGTCTTATGGTGACTCGCGAGGGCCACCGCATGACACCCCAAGTTTAAACAATGTGTAGACTTTAAGACCAGAGGAGAGAATATGTTGGACTTAGTGTACACAAACACAGATGCATATAAGGCAATACCTCGCCCCCACCTCAGCCTTTCTGACCACATATCCGTGAGGCTGGTGCCTGCCTACAAACCCTTACTGAAGCGCAGCAGGCCAGCAGTGAAACAAATCAGGATTTGGCCAAAGAGTGCAACCTCTGCACTGAAATACTGTTTTCTGCACACAGACTGGGAGGTCTTCAAAATAGCAGCCTCCCAGGAAGACAAGACAGATGTGGAGGAGTATGCTGAAACGGTCACCAGCTACATCGCGAAGTGCACAGAGGATGTCACTTGATTCTTTTTTCTAAAGCCCATCCAGGGACAAGAGTTGCAAATTAGCTAATAGCTATACACTCTATGTGCAACACATCAGATTGATTGTCTTTGATTAATTGTCTATGTTTATTGCACTGTCCCTGTCAAATAAACTAATCTACTACTACTACTACAGTGAAGACCATCACTATGCGGGGAAACCATAAGCCCTGGATGACTGCAGAGGTGCTTACAGCCAGGGATGCAGCCTTAAGAGCGAAGGACAGGATCGCCCTCCGCTCAGCCAGGTCTGCGCTCTCAAAGGGAATTAAGACGGCTAAGCGCGCCTATGCGGAGAAAATCCAGGGACACCTCTGTGACACTAGGAATACCAAGCAGATGTGGCAGGGAGTTCGGACACTGACGGGCTATAAGTCTAAGCAGGGGGTCAATGATGACAACGCTTCGCTTCCAGACAGGCTCAAGGTTCAAGGTTCAAGGTGACTTGATTAATGGGGGGCAATGGATCAGCGTTCTCGTCACGCCCTCCGCCAGTACCCGGGCTCGCCTGGGGAAGCTAATGATCCTACCAGCAGACTAAATTCGAAGAGACGACGCCGCTGTGCCAAGTCAAAGAAGAATCCTAGTCACAGTCCTAAAGCCGAAAGCAAACAGCCCCAAGAGCACTTTGTGGTAGGATCTGCCCTTCGCATATTACAACTAAACGTTGAAGGCCTATCTGCAGCCAAGCGAAGCCTTATTGAAGTCCTCGCCTTCCAACATTCGATTGATGTAATCTGCCTCCAAGAGACTCATATTGGCACAGAGGAAGCTGGCCGCTTCACCATCAAAGGCTTTGACCTCCTGTGCTATGTTCTACATGCTAAACATGGACGTGCCACCTATGTGCGTTCTGACATAGTTGAAGCAAATCACCTGATAACAACACATTTCTCAGACACCATAATCATTGGTGGCTTCCATATTGTCAATGTGTACAAGCCCCATAATGCCAACTGGGATCTGCAGGTCTTACCCACCCTACCCCACCCTGCCATCTATGTGGGGGACTTTAACAGCCATCACCCTGACTGGGGGTACCCAGCAGTGGACAGTGATGGGGAGGCACTTTCAGACTGGGCATCCAGAAATGACCTCGCTTTGATATACGACCCCAAACAAAGAGGAACCTTCCACTCTGCTAGGTGGAAGAAGGACTATTCTCCTGACCTGTGTTGGGTCAGCTCTTTGAATGGGGAGCCATATCCTACACAGATCCTCATTCTTGATGATTTTCCACACAGCCAACACCGGCCCCTGCTTGTACACATTGGCCTACAACTTCCAGTCATATACAGCCCAAGGAAGATGCGCTGGAACTTCCGCAAAGCCAACTGGAAGAAATTCAGTGAAACTCTGGACCGGAGCGTTGTTACCATCCCACTCCACACCATCACTGTAGATGAAGCATACAACCGCTTCTGCAGCGCAATCTTCAAGGCTGCCCATACTGCAATCCCACAAGGCTACCGACCCCTCTATGTCCCATGTTTGGACGGAGAAAGTGCTGCCCTCCTACAATCCTATCAAACATCAGGGGACCCAGAGATAGCAGACCATCTCATTGAATCGCTAAATACAGCCCGGCGAAAGAAATGGGAGGAGACAGTTGCTGACCGGAGCTTTACCCACTCTAGCAGGAAATGTTGGCGCCTCATCCGTCGCCTAGGAGCTGCACAGAAGCCCCCTAGCCAAAGCCGAGCATCCGTCACACCCAACCAAGTTGCATCCCACCTACTGACTATCGCCAAAGCACCCCAAGACAAAGACACCAGAAGAGCAGTTACAACTGAGCTAAAAAAAACACCAAAAAATGCCTGTAGAGGAAACGAACCCTGAACCCTTCGAGGCTGCTGAACTGGAGAAAGTCCTACAGGGCCTGAAATGTGGAAAGGCAGCAGGATACGATAACATCTTCCCAGAATTCATGAAAAATCTTGGCCCCCGAGCCCTAACCTGGTTGACACAATTCTACACAAGGATCACACAAACAAACTCGATCCCAAAGAAATGGCGGACAGCAAAGGTCATTGCCATCCCAAAACCTGGCAAAGACCACAAACTACCAGCAAGCTACCGCCCAATCTCCCTACTCAGCGTTCCTTACAAAATCATGGAGCGCCTAATACTGCAACGCATTTCCCCAGAAATAGAGGATATTCTAAGTGTGGATCAAGCAGGTTTCCGCAAGGACTGCAGTACAGGAGAACAAGTACTGGCCCTAACCACCTTCATCGAAAATGGCTTCGAGAGCAGACTGAAGACAGGGGCTGTGTTTCTCGATCTTACAGCCGCCTATGATACGGTCTGGCACAAAGGCCTTCTCCTGAAACTTATAAAGGCGATCCCTGCTTGGGCAACAGCAATTATAAAAACCCTGCTGACCAACCGAAGGTTCAGAGTCCACCTCAGTCAGAACACAAGTGCATGGAGAATGCAGAAAAACGGACTCCCACAAGGCACAGTTCTAGCTCCAACTCTGTTCAACCTCTACATAAACGACCTGCCTACTACAAAATCCCGCAAATTCATCTATGCAGACGACATTTGTTTGGCATTCCAAGCACCAGACTTTGAACCACTGGAACGGGTGCTCACAGAAGATCTTGCCAAACTGGACCAGTTCTGCAAAATCTGGCGCCTAAAACCAAGCCCAGCAAAAACCGTCTCCAGTGTATTCCATCTCCACAATGCAAAAGCTGCCAGAGAACTAAACATCCACCTGAGCGGACTCAAGCTTAAGCATGCCCCAAATCCAACTTATCTTGGAGTGACCCTTGATAGGACCTTATCCTTCAAGGAACATCTAAAGGGGACGGCTGCTAAGGTGAAGGTACGAAACAACCTGCTCTGCAAGCTCGCTGGTGCAAAATGGGGGGCGGCAGTCTCCACCCTGCGCACCTCAGCACTGGCCCCTTCATACTCTGTAGCAGAATATTGTGCCCCTGTCTGGTCCAGGTCATCTTACACACACCATGTAGACACCCAGCTCAACTCAACCATGAGAACTATAACTGGAACAATCCGCTCAACACCACTCCCCTGGCTCTCTGTACTGTCAAACATAGCCCCTCCACACATCCGGCGAGCAGCATTAACTCAAAGGATGCTCCAAAAAGTTAAAGATTTTCCTCACTTGCCAATCCATGCAGATATCTACACCCCACCCACTGCCTGACTTTCATCCAGACGGCCGATTTGGAAAAACCCTCCCCCAGCTGACTTTACCATCCAGACAGCTTGGCAAGAGGAATGGGAGACCAAGGAGGTCCCAAACAAACAGCTGGTGATAAACCCCAACCAACAGGTCCCGGGCACCAACCTCCCAAGGAGACAGTGGTCTACACTCAATCGCTTCAGGACTGGACATGGCCCCTGCTTGGCCAGCCTTCACAGATGGGGCAGTAGCCCTAGCCCACTGTGTGCATGTGGAGAGGAGCAAACAATGGAACACATCATAGAGGTTTGCCCGCTCCAAAGACTGGAAGGAGGATTACACACCCTCCATACAGCAAACCAGGAGGCAACTGCTTGGCTTAAGGACTTTGCATTCGCTAAATAAAAAACTTGATTAATACCCGTAGGTAGATTCTTTTTACAGTCTGGAGAGGGCATCTCAAACACACAACTTTGAACATCAAACCATTAAAAACACAGGACACATACATCAGACAATTTAAAAACTTTAAAAAAAAATTAAAAGCAGCACAGACTAAAGACATGGACATGTACTCCAGAAACTTACTGAACATGGTTAAAAAGACTAAAAATAGATAAATAAAAAACCAGAGACACAGACAGGAGTTCAACATCTGGCACACATATCTGTTCTCTGACAGTAACAGAGCTACAGTATCGTCTGTTCACATAGACACCCCCCCCCCCTTGTGTTTTCCCTGTCACCTCAGTGTTGCAGTCCAATCAGTACGGGGTCCCAAAACCATCCAGGAACAGATCCGAGTCCTGGTCTTGCTCACTAAGCCACGTTTCAGTGAACGCCAGGACACAGCACTCCTTAAAATCCTTTTGGAAACGAACGTTCCCCTGAAGCTCATCACTCTTGTTCCTGAGGGACTGGACGTTGGCCATGATGATGGAGGGCAGAGGAGTCCTGCTGAGCCGCTGTCTCCTTAGGCGCAGTTTCACACCTCCTCGTCTCCCCCTTTTCCTTCTCTTCCTCACGCCGCTGGTGGAGAAGCCATGGTCCCTCTGGATACATGCTGGCACTCGTAGTGTAGTGTCCATCATTTGGGTGTTCATTTGCAACAACATGTCACGAGTATAAATATGACGTGTCCTCTGTGGGATGACAGCTCCGCTGACATCGGCCACTGACAGAAAGTGCATTAAAAATCCCAACAGGGCCAGATAAAAAAGATCCATGTCAGAAAAGCATCGGATGAGTACTCTCACTCACAAAATGGTCACTGGATGACAAAATGGTCACCCAAGTTGTTGACAAAATGGTCAACAACTTCTTTGCATGTTTTGACGCATCAAACCCAACAACCAGAGGGAGGGCTGGCCCATCCCCACCATCGGTCGGACCAGCTTTTACCATCAACACAGCGGACACACAGAGGACCCTAACCAGAGTCAACCCATGTAAAGCTGTAGGTCCGGACAACATCCTGGGATGTGTGCTCCGAGACTGCGCGAGCGAGTTGGCGGATGTCCTGACTGACATTTATACTAATAATAATACTGCATCAGTCTTATAGAGCGCTTTTCTAAATTCTCAAAGACGCCTTACAAAGCAGCATAGGGACAAACATACAGAGAGCGGGTAAACAGACAAGGTAGGTACACGTAGGTAGAAGAGGCAGTCAGTTTTCATTGGTAGATTTGAAAAGATGGGTTTTGAGTTGACTTTTGAAAGAAGCAAGTGTGTTGGCAGACCGGATGTGAAGGGGCAAGGAATTCCAGAGGGTTGGTGCAGCAATGGCAAATGATCTATCACCCAGGGTGCGGAATTTTGTCTTGGTGATGGGGATAAGAAGGTGAGCGTCAGCAGAGCGAAGGAGACGAGTGGGAGAATGACGAGACAGAAGGTCAGTTAGGTATGAGGGGGCGAGGTTATGAAGAGCTTTATAGGTGATGAGGAGGATCTTGAAGTTGATGCGCTGTTGAATGGGGAGCCAGTGGAGCTGACGGAGGAGAGGAGTGATGTGGTCTCTGGAGCGGGAGTGAGTAAGTAGGCGGGCGGCTGAGTTTTGAACATACTGTAGTTTTTGGAGGATGGTGGAAGGAAGTCCATACAGAATGCTGTTACAGTAATCAAGTCTGGAGGTGATGAAGGCGTGGATGAGTATTTCAGCAGCAGAGGGGGAGAGGGTGGGACGGAGGCGTGCAATATTACGAAGATGAAAAAAAGATGTTTTGGTGATATGGTTGATGTGAGATTTGAAGGAGAGGGTGGGGTCCATGATAATGCCAAGGTTTCTGGCCAGGGGGGAGGGGGTGACTGAGTGACCATCAATTTGGAATGAAAAATTCTGGGAAGAGGGGAGAAGAGATTTTGGTCCAAAAATGATGATTTTTGTTTTATTGCTGTTTAGCTTGAGAAAGTTGTTAGTCATCCAGGTTTTTATGTCTGTGAGGCAGTTGGTGATGGTGGAGAGAATGGCGGGGGTGATGGATTTAGAGGAGATGTACAGCTGGGTGTCGTCGGCGTAGCAGTGAAAGTGAAGACCATGTTGACGGATGATGTGACCAAGCGGAAGCATGTAGAGAGTGAAAAGGGTTGGACCGAGCACAGAGCCTTGAGGGACACCGTGTGAGACGGGGTGGTGCATGATTTGTGATTGTTGATGGAGATGTACTGGAATCTCTCAGACAGGTAGGAGGTGAACCAAGAGAGGGCAGAGTCAGTGATGCCAATAGAAAACAGACCACGGAGCAGGATGGATTGATTGATGGTATCGAAAGCAGCACTGAGATTGAGGAGGAGAAGAATGGTGAGGGAGCCAGAGTCAGAGGCGAGCAGGAGGTCATTGGTGACCCTGAGGAGGGTGGCTTCAGTGCTGTGGTGAGAACGGAATCCAGATTGAAATGTTTCGTAGAGTCTGTTGGAGAGAAGGTGTCTCTTGAGTTGGGTGGCAACAGCTTTTTCCAATATTTTAGCCAGAAATGGGAGGTTGGAGATAGGTCTGAAATTGTTGGGGTCGTCAGAGTCCAGACCAGGTTTCTTAAGGAGGGGGGTGATGGCAGCAATCTTAAGTGATGGGGGGACAGTTCCAGTGGTGAGGGAGGAGTTGATGGTGTCGATAAGGGGGGCAAGAGGGGTGAGACAGGCTTTAATAAGGGGGGAGGGGATGGGGTCCAGGGGGCATGTAGATGATTTCATGCTGGAGAGTATTTCAGAAAGTTCATCAGTGGTTATGGGTGAGAAAAGGTAGAGCTGTTTATCTATGGGTGGAGAAAAAGTGGGTTCTGAGTCAGGGGTGATGGCCGAGGAGGAGGCAAGCTGGTTGTGAATATTGTCAATTTTGGAATGGAAAAATGATAGAAAGCTATTGCATTTTTCAGGGGTGAAGGATGATGAAATGATGTCCTGGGGTTTGAGGAGTTTGTTGATGGTGGAGAACAGAGTGCGGGGGTTGGAGGATCCAGAGTGATGGATATTGATGGATAGTGATGGATATTGATGGATCTTGATGGATAGTGATGGAGTGATGTTATTCAGGTTATAACATCTCCCTGAGTCAGGCCATCGTTCCCAGATGCTTGAAGACCTCTATCATTGTACTGGTGGCAAAGAAACCAGTTGTGTCCTGTCTGAATGACCATCGTCCTGTTGCACTGACACCAATTGTGATGAAGTGTTTTGAATGGCTTGTCAAACCACACATTACAGCCTGCCTCCCTACATCACACGACCCGCTCCAGTTTGCATATTGTTCAAACTGCTCCATGGAGGATGCTATAGTCACCACCCTGCACTCTGTCATTAGCCACCTGGACCAGAAAGACACCTTCACCAGACTCCTGTACATTGATTTCAGTTCAGCATTCAACACCATTATTCCCCAGAGACTGATGGAGAAATTACTCCTTCTTGGTTTGAACACTGCCACATGTCTCTGGATACTGGATTTCTTGACTGAGAGACCTCAGTCTGTCCGGGTTGGAAATAACATCTCCAACTCTGTCACGCTGAGCACCAGATCCCCTCAAGGCTGTGTACTCAGTCCACTGTTGTTTACTCTTCTAACACATGACTGTGTATCCAGACATGAGGGGAACCAGAGTATTAAGTTTGCAGACGACACCATGGTGGTGGGACTTATTCAGAGGGATGAGGAATCAATGTACAGGGAAGAAGTGAGAGACCTGGAGGGCTGGTGCAGGGAGAACAATCTGGTGCTCAACGTGGACAAAACGAAGGAGATGATTATCGACTTCTGGCGGTCACAGCCTGAACACGTCCCCTCAGCATCAGCGGCCATTTAGTGGAGAGAGTGGAGAACATCAAGTTCCTCGGAGTGCGGATCTCACAGGACTTGACCTGGAGCAGGCCTCTCTCCCCATCTGTATCCTCAGGACCTTCTACAGAGGTGTGGTGGAGAGTGTTCTGACATACTGCATTGCTACATGGTACTCCAGCTGCAGTATGTCAGACAAAAAAGCCCTGCAGAGGATAGTTAAGGGAGCTGAGAGGGTAATTGGAGTCTCTCTCCCCTCTGTCCAAGAACTTTTCCAGAACCGTTGTAGGAGCAGGACACTGAACATTGTCAAGGACCGTTCACACCCTCTGCATAAACACTTTGAACTTCTGCCATCTGGCAAACGATTCCTGAGCTTGAGGCAGAACCACCAGACTGATTAATAGCTTCCTTCCACAAGCTGTTAGGATGCTGAACAGATGATCTGGAATCTCTCATATACACTACTGCACCTACAGACATTATGTACATTATTTGTATATTATAGTTAGTTAGTTTTTCAAGTATGTCTCAGGGATGTGTGAAATGGATGGGGTGGGGGTGGGGGTGTGAAGATATGTGTGAATGTGTGAGTGTGTCTTAAATAATGCTCTTCTACTTATATGGATGCTGAGAGAAGCGCAATTTCATCTTGCCTGCACTACAGTTGTATGTACAGCAATATGACAATAAAGGTTGATTTGATTTGATAATATCAGACAAGGGGAAGTTTGAAGAGACTGCCGCAACTTTCGCCTCTCAGCTGCCCTCTTAAGTAGGGCTCCAGGTGGAGCAGCTGATGAGGCGATTACTGCAGCTCAGCTGTCAGCTCTGACAGCCGGAAGCCCCTCCAAGCGCTGTCATAATAAAAGCTCAGAGAGCCAAAAGGGACACACACACGCCAGATGGGAGAAAAATGCTGCATGGCCCGAGCGCGGACGAGATCGGCGCTCAAACCATGACAATACCTCCCCCCCAAGGCGGCAAACTACGAGCGCCGTATGACACCCAAGCCCCGCCCCCCCAGGGTGGAAGGATGGGGGAAAGGCCTGGAGGGTGAGAACCAGAAAGAGCAAAAAAAACACCGTGACAATGACACGGGAAAACACAGGGAACCAACGAAACAATCACAGAGTATGGTGGGGAAAAAAACCACAATACTCCATAACACACGGATGGTACATAGACAGGACAAAAAAAAATGCAAACAGGAGGCCTATCACTAAAACCCACAGGCCCATAAGACAAAATGTGGCAGATACAAATCATCCTTCAAACAGGGGAGGGGAGAAAAAAAACCATGCTAAACAGTGTGTTAGTTGCTCTGCTCTGAACTGTATATTCACCAGAGTGACCTTTATATGTCAGTGGACCTAAAAAACACACGTGGATGACGACAAGCAGAGACCAATGAGACAGGAACAGTTCTAGCGGTCTCCCTGCGTCCCTGTGTCCAGATCGCCGATAAGGGGAACAGGGAACCTTCGGGCGGCTTACCGCAGTCCCAGGCCCAGAAAGACAGAACCTCCGGCGGATGAACCAGGTCGCCCAGCAAGAAGCACAGTACGTCGGGTGGCTGACCCAGAACGCCGAACCAGTGAAAAAGCTCACCAGGCAGCCGACCTGCATCACTCAGCCACCAGGACCGTGGGGGAAAAATTGAAGACGGCCTCCCTGGAGAGGGGGAAGATGAGGGAGAGCCGGGCCAAATATTGAGAACCCCAACGGCCCCCGGTGGAGATGAGCTGGGATGATGATGGTGATGGTGACGATGACGATGACGATGATGAGGACGATGATGACAATGAGGATGATGATGACGACGAGCCAGTCCAGCTTCAGGTGGCAGAGGATCTGCCGGAGGTGGGAGTTGACGACCTCCCGGACAGGGGCCTCAACCAGACGTTCCCAGCACACCCTCACTAAACGTTTGGGTCTACCAGGTCTGAATGGCTTCCTCCCCTGCCATCGGATCCAACTCACCACCAGGTGGTGATCAGTTGAAAGCTCTGCACCTCTCTTTACCCGAGTGTCCAAGACATACGGTCGCAGGTCTGATGACACGATAACAAAATCGATCATCAACCTGCGTCCTAGAGTGTCCTGGTACCAGGTGCACATATGGACACCCTTATCCTTGAACATGGTGTTTGTTATGGACAAACTGTGGTTAGCACAGAAGTCCAATAACTGAACACCACTCGGGTTCAGATCGGGCAGGCTGTTCCTCCTAATCACCCCCCTCCAGGTTTCACTGTCATTGCCCACGTGCGCATTGGAGTCCCCCAGTAGGACAATGGAGTCTCCAAGAGGAGCACCCTCCAGAACCCCAGTGAGTGACTATGTCTTCCAGCTGGTCTTTGAACGCCTTGGTATCCTCTCTGAAGAGCTGGAGCAGGTGGCTGGGGAGAGGGAAGTCTGGGCTTCTCTGCTTGAACTGCTGCCTCTATGACCCGGACCTCCGGAAAAGTGGTAGAAGATGGATGGATGGATTTTATAAGTTATAAACAAAGTAAAAAAGTGAAGCACTGTGTCTGATGATTATTACCAGAAGTGTACAGAGTGTTGCAGGTTTCTAAATAATCTTAATCTTTGATTAGATTTTAATAATCTTGAATCAATAAACAGCAATTTAAAGTGGGAAATGATTTTGAATGCATGTCCTGGTGGTCACAGCCTAAGAGATGAGCAGATGCTTCTCTTACAAGTTGTTTGGTGTTACTATGATAAGTTTGAATGAGGAGACAGAGATGTATTAGACAGTTAATGCAGTGATTTTGACATCCATCCATCTTCTTTCGCTTAATTCTTTTCGGGTCGTGGGGTGGCTGGAGCCTATCCCAGCATCTTTGGGTAAGAGGCAGGGTCCACGCTGGACAGATCACCAGTCCATCGCAGGGCCAACACAGAGAGACATACAACCATTCACTCTCACAGTCATACCTAAGGACAATTTAGAATCCACAGTTTGATACCAATTAACCTAACTTGCATGTTTTTGGCATGTGGGACGAAACAGGACAAATCCCAGAGTAAACCCACGCAGACACGGGGAGAACATGCAAACTCTACGCAGATCACTTTTGGTCAGGGGCTGAGATCGAACCCAGGATCCCCTGGCCAAGGGTGAGTTGCTGTGCTGTTGCAGTGCTAACCACTCTGCCACCGCGCTGCCCTGATTTTGACATGTTTCAGACAAAACCAAGCGCAGACACAGGCTCAGTAACAAGCAATGATCTTTATTGATTGAGTGAAAGTGCGTGTGTGTATGGGGTGTGAGCTTGAACGGGAAGAGCGGGATGAGTCTGGCAACCCTGTGAAGAGAGGAGAGACAAGAATATGAGCTCCCTGAATTTAATGGCTGAATGAGCAGGATAATGAATATTCTTATGGCGAGTGAGGAGTAGCTGAAGCACCGGTAAGCAGTCTATCCTACACCAGTTAACCAGGGTCCCGCTGACGGGAAGTAGTGCTTGTGCAGAATAATTACAGTGCTGAGTGCCGAGGAGACCTCCACACGGGAAGTTGAAGACAGAGTTCAGTCCAGAAGTTTAGCACTTGTGCTGCAGAGGTGAGTGAAGCCCACGGCTCATGGGTGTAGTCCAGCCCACCACCTGGAGCAGGAGGGAGTCCGCCAAGAGGTAGGTCCACCTGTGCACAGGGAAGAGGGACAGAGAGAGGCAGGAGCAACAGGAGAAAACATCCAGAGGAGAGCTGCTTACAGCTGAGTTGGGGAGACGAAACTCCGAGACACCGATGCATCAGAGCTTGAAGAGAGGGAGGCAAAACTCCCTGTAGAAGGAAAGGGAAGACTGGAGTTTAGAGTTCTTCACCCTGGAGGAGCATTGACATCTCCGTGCAGACTGCAGGACACCACTCCTGATAAAGGCTAAGTAGGTATGAGTGCAGCTGTGGAAAATAATTAGTAGGCAGAGACACACAGCGCAGATCACCACAGATTTCTTGTAGCAGAAAAAATGATGTGTCAATAAGAGTACCAGATCTGTCTGAACTCTGTGCTTTACACCCAAAAGGTACATATGTTGGCAAGAACAGAATGAAACTCAAACTTTAACTCTTTAAACTTAAAATTTAATACCCTGAAAAATGTGTAATACACGCAATTTGCACCCATTGATACAGGTTAAGATAAGATAAGATAAGATAAGCCTTTATTAGTCCCACAACGGGGAAATTCCAGGATTGCAACAGCACAGGGATAGCAACACTCAGAGCAACAATCAGAGGCAAGAAAAAAAAAAAAAAAAAAAAAAAAAAAAAAAAACAAGCAAGCAAGAGCAGCTAATATACATATGTACATATTACTATAAAATATATATATACACACACACACACACACACACACACAGACACACAGTGCAGAGCATTGTAGCTGGATGGAATAAATATATAAATATATGAACACACAGTGCAGAGCATTGTAGCTAGATGGAATAAATATGTAAATATATAAACACCCACAGTATGGAGCATTGCAGCTAGGTGGAATAAATATGCAAGTATATAAACACACACAGTGCGGAGCAATGTAGCTAGATGGAATAATATGTAGATATATAAAAAAAACACAGTGCGGAGCATTGTAGCTAGATGGAATAAATATATAGATATATAAATATAAACACACCCAGTGCAGAGCATTGTAGCTAGATGGAATAAATATATAGATATATAAATATAAACACACCCAGTGCAGAGCATTGTAGCTAGATGGAATAAATATGTAAATATATAAACACACACAGTGCAGAGCATTGTTGCTAGGTGGGATGAAACAGCATAACCGTCTATTTAGTTATCCTACATGGTATGATTATGTGCCCATACATATTCTCACCCTCCATAGCGACCGGTATGTTCCTAGTTGTATGCCGGAGAGGACCATTGTGTAAGTCTATTGCATCTTTTGCATTCAAAAAAAAAAAAAAAAAAAAAAAAAACTATTAGTTTGTTACGTCTTTTTGCTATCTCTGCGAGCAGCCCTGCTTAGGTTGTACAGTCTGACAGCCGTTGGTAGGAAGGACCTACGAAACCTCTCGGTTGTGCACCTGGGATGATGTAGTCTGCTGCTAATATAGCAGCAGACTATAATATTATATTATATTATATTATATTATATTAATAATAATAATATTAAAAGAGAAAATACAATCACATTTTGTGTGTGTCCCAGTTCTTTTAACAGCTGATTATTCTGACTCAGTCTTCTTGTCTATTGTATTTATTTATTACTTGAGGAAGAGCTGGACAAGATAAAGACAGTCTGGAATTCTCATGGCATCAGGCCAACAAAGAACTGCAATGGACCCAGTGGCATCCCTGATGTGATGGACAGCGTGCCACAGCTGTGGGCTACCCAGGACTTTCTTGTGCCACACAGCAACCTTGAAGCCTGGAAACAGCTGCAGGTTCACCTCCTCCATCCTCTGCCATGAGGACATATTTGATATCTGCAGTATGATCATGTCTGAGTCAGGCCTCACTTTCCCCATCAACAGGCTACAAGCACCAGAGTTTGATCTGACCGTTGGTGACAGCCTTCGCTCTCTGACGACTGCCTACACGCAGGGCTAACCGCAGCCCTAGCCGTGAAGCAAGGATGATCAGAGCCAACACAAGCCTACTACCAGAGACTCCTACTTGCATATTTTGGATCTCAAAATACACCAGGGATGGAAGAAGACCACAATTTCAAGACCCTCTTCATCCAAAACCTCCATCCCACTGTGAGTCATTACCTGGGAGTTACAGCTAACCCAAGATCAAACTCACTAAGTCAGCTGAGGGAGTTTGCACACTATGCGTTCCAAAAACAGCAACAAAGTCACAACAAGCACGCTGAGCCTGCCACAGTGCTAGCTATTAGCTATGCATCTAATACCTTGGAGTTGGAAGGAGCTCCTCGCTCTACTTCACCTCCTACACTGTGAGTACATAAACAGCCGAAGCATTTTTCCAACTGACCTCATCAAGGTCAAAACCACACTAGGTCCTCTTGATATCACTTTGGACCAACTTGGCGAAAACCCGACTACTGTCGTAGACCATATCCATGGGATAGGTCACGAGAACGCGATACGGACTACCATGATGACAGATACCGATACGAAGACACGCGTAACCGCGACAAATGGTCTCCATCCCATCACAGAAGCTCAGAAGCAGAGACCTATCACAAACCTTGGAAGGAAGAAGAAACTCCTACCTTCAGTAGAGAAGATATTGAAATTGTCCAACACCTCCTAGCAGAGATTCAAAGCTACGAAGAGAATAAAACTGCTAACATTCTAGCTATATCAGCTGTGCCAACTCAAAACAAGCGTTCCAAACGAAGGAAACGCAAGAAGAAAATCCCTCATGCAAATGAGGAAGGACCAAAGGACTCAACGCAGTCCAGTGCTGTTATGGCAGCCCAACCACAGGTCACAGACCACTCCTCTAATGTTTTGCAACTCTGTGTCGAACCACCGGTTCCACAATTTCTATGCGATTTAAACGAGAGGGGGGTGGCACAGAAATTCTACCTTCCACTGACCCTTGAAGACATGGTGTGTCAGGACACTGTTTTAGACACCGCTGCTGACATCACGCTCATGTCACACACCCAAAATGTTTATAAGAATGTTTATTCCTGCATGTTGATTTAGAAGCACTGCTTATAATTTATACTAATCACTTAATTATCTTAGTTTAATACATAAGGGGAAATAGTAACTTCCAGTATGTATCAAAGTTTTGCCCCTAAAACCATGTGACTCCAGCAGCCAATCTCTGCAGGACAACTCCAAACAATAGACTGTTTGTTATTGGACTAAAGGTTCATTGGGCCTCCCACGAAGGACTCTCATTGGCTGAGATTCCGGTCAGGCTGGAAGCCCGCGGAAGCTCAACAGAACTTAAAAATAGCAGAGAGACCCCTGCTTCGACCTCTTTTTTTGCTCTTTTTCCGGATTGTCTCTTTTGCCCTTCTCTTCGCCCCTTCTCGCCTCTGATTCATCTCTTTGGACGTTCGTCTCTTTCTATTGTCTACACACAGCAAGAAACAACAAAGGACCGTCTGAACAGACTTCTACCACGTGTCGCTTTTCTGAACACAGAGCAAATAACTCATAATTTCTTTATGTAACTTTGTATTTTAATGTCTTTTCTTTTTCTCTTAAATGCCTAGGAATTCCTATTTCTTTGAGCTCAATTCTTAATCGGAGTTAAACTCCAATTTTTACTTATCTCTTTTTCTTTGTTAAACTTTCTGTAAAATCACCGTTTGTTTAATTTTTAATGTAAACTTTAATCTTGACTTTATTTTTATAATATTTTTCTTGTCCAATCGCACCAGAAGCTATCATTTTCATCTAAAGTCCGAAACTTAATTTGAGATCGGATTAGATATCTTTAATTAATTATTATCGAAGGCCTCTTAGAAGACGCAGCTCTCCACATCACGTGCAGCTGAGGAATCAACGCGCAGCTGTTCATCACACGCTGAAGAAACGTCGTCACTATTTGGCGCCAAGCCCAGTTTCAGCTCTGGGTCATACAGCCCAGAATCCAGCCTCTTCGACCGCTTGAATTTAAAGGTCGAAATGTGGATCCTGAAATATCTGCTGGCAGATATTCCCTCTAACGTCCACAAAATCTTGGGCTGAGGACGACGCCGAACGAGGAATCACATGAGCTGCAACTTTAATTCATCTGCTGAATTAAACGTCTGAGGTTCGGTAATAATTTGTGTATCTAATCAGATGCAAATTAAGAAGCCCTTAACATAACTCTTCTTTTCATTAAAATTCCGTTATTTTCTTAAGATTAATCCAGGACTTTTCATATAATTAGTAAACTTTCTCCATAAATTTGCGTTGTTTCCATAATCTGTTAAACTGATAGAAATTGGTTTCTCAGTTTAACCCTGGTTCCGAAAATATTGACATTGTTAATCTAGCATTTACAAGATTGATTTTATGATTAATGAAATTACTGCAATGTCTGTTAATCATTTCGTTTAATAAATATGTGAAAATGAGAGAAGTTGTTGAGAATTTATTTCATTCTGAGTCTGTTCAAGCACAGGTATCGAATTCACGGAAAATTTTTGAGACTGATTATTAATTAATTTATTGAATGATTAAACAGGTATAAAGTGAAATTAAAGATTAAATTGCTTCTTAGAGATAGAAGCTGGTGCCCCACGAGTGTTATTACATTTCTGATGTATATGAAACGAGATTTGATCTCAGATTCCAATACATTGACTGGCGCCTAGCGGCTGCCCCGGCCTTGGATGCACTCTGCAGAGCGTGCCCAAATGCCAAGTCAAGTTTCGTTACCTTGTATTCATACATGTGTAATGACAATAAAGTTGAATCTCAATCTCAATCTCAATCAATATAAATTAAATAATTCATACCTGATCATATTTCATATTTATTAAAATTCCATATTTTACGCTACACATGGCAACTGAATTCATCATCTTCATGTTGCTGAAGCTCCTTCAACATGTTCTGGAAACAGGCCCAATCAACCTGTTGGACTTGTTAATCGCTTGCTTTCTGTTGCTGTGGCCGTTTTATCTTCTACTACATATTAGCAGCATGATGTGATTGATCAGCAGTACGGTTGTTATCTTGATGTTAATATATCTGACAGAACATTTGGTTGTAAATCCATCACAGCTGAATCTTCCAGTGACTTCTCTCTTCTTCCGGCTTTCAGAGAGAGCAGACACATTTCTCCTCCTCTCCTCTCCTCCTCCCTTGATACTGATCCCAGCTTGCTGTGTCCTGTCTGTGTCTCGCTCTTCTTCTGCTGCATCTCGATCCAAAAGGAAATTATGGAAATTATGGAATTGTGGGCTTTAATGCTATTGACACCACTTTTTTACAGAAAATCGGGCCAGGGGGAGCCCAAGTGGAGAGACTCATGGAACAATTGGAACTCATGTGTCTGCGTGATTCGACTGAAGATGTAGAAGACATCTACCTGCTTTGGCATGATCACAGGATTTCTGCTGTTTGGCTCTGAAGTTTTCCTGGTGTATCGAAAATTATAGATGTTGGATGAGCTAATCAAAATGCGGACCCGGCATAGCTCCCTCAACAAATTCAACCAGCTGGGGAGAGCACTGATAGCGGCAAATGACTAACATGGAATTTACCATCTGGCATGCACTGAAGAGAGATGGACTCTGTGGACATGTTTATCTATGTTTCGGTAGGTGGAAAACATCTTGGAGGCGCTGAGTGCTCTCCAGGGAATGATTTTAAAGCCTGTATGTAAACTGTGATCCACAGAATCACATAAGAGAGGAAATTTCTATTCTCTAAGTGAACTGTGCTTATCAGGCCTTGATTCAGCGTCCTTCCTCCAGGAGAAAAGATAAAGCAGAAGGGAGTTTGGCTTCTCTTAACCCAAACAATTAACAAACAATTGCTGTTGTGCAGCAACCTGAACTCTTCAAGGACAGCGTGACCATGTGTCTAATATGGAACTTTACCATCTGGCATGCACTGAAGAGAGGTGGACTCTGTGGACATGCTTATCTATGTTTAGAATACATGAACATAACATCCAGCCGTTGCCTAGGAGATGTCCTTTGTTGTGCACCAGCAACTGATACATTCACACTGCATTCATACTGATATCACATGACTGATACACACACTGGTCTCTCTCTCTTTTGCGCTTTGTCAACGTGTGTATTGTAACTTGTCTGCTAAGTGTGCATTGAGGGTTTTTTTCTATGTGATCATAATCTTGCTCACTCGAGCGATATTCTGATAACTATGGTTTTTTTCTCTCTGCCCAATGTGTCATCCCCTCCCCCTCCCCCTCTTTACCCCCCACTGTTTGATGAGGCGCCTTGCATGGCTGCCGTGTCATTAGGAAGCGCTTATCGAGCGCGCCTAATGTCAAGTCAAATTCCTCGTATGTTTTTAACATGCTTGGCAATAAAGTTCATTCTGATTCTGATTCTGATTCAAATCTCTCTGAACCCTCGGCCTTCTATTCTGTGTGCTTCACTGTGTTCACAGGAGAGCACAATCTTACCAGATGTTAAATCCTCCAGTACAAATCAGGCTAGTGGTCACAATAATTACTTCAGGAAAAGAATCCACTAAAAAGGTCACTTATATAGTGCATTATGACTTCTCAGCATTTGTGAACATTTTCTCATAAATTTATTACTATTTTTTATAATTGTGTCAGGTTTTTCTCATAAATTTGAGATGTTTTTTTACAGTTATGTGTCCAGGGTGGACCCTGCCTCTTGCCCAAAGATGCTGGGATAGGCTCCATCACTCCCCCCTCCCCGCCAACCCGAAAAGGATTAAGCGGAAGAAGATGGATGGATGGATGGACTTTGATATATTGGCATATTTTGAGTGATAAATAAGTGAGCATGAAGAAAATAAAATCCAAATTATCCATCTTCACTCTGTAATAGAATCCAAATGATGTAAATAAACATTAGACACAAATCAATGAAATATTTCCTGAGCCAAAACTGAATAACAATGATTTCAAGTCTAATTTCAGTAAAATAAAATATTTGCTAAAATGGCTAAAAATGCAGACATTTCTCTGAAAAACAAGTTATAAAAGTATAAAGATTGTAAAATCAGTGACACTAAATGTAACTTCAAAATCTGAGCAAATATCCTGATTAAATGTCCATTTTTGTTCCCATAAAGTCAGACTAAAGAGCAGCAATGAAGCCACTCAGTGATCAGCTTTATTGTTCATCACTGAGTTGCAGTTTAGTGGAAAAATGACTTGAGTTACCACTGATGTACTTGAGGAACTGGAACTACCATCTGTGACTGTGGAGCCTAGAAAAATGACAGCATTCATACTAATTAGTTCAGACCAGACTGTCAATGACAGAACAACTCATTCCAGCCTGATGACATCACCCAGAGAGGGTCCAGTTCTGCTGACCTTTGACCTTGACCTTGAACAACCTGGATGGATACTCCTGAAATGTGGATGGACAGACACCGTGTCGTCACATCAGTGCCTTTCAGCGTCACCAGAATGAGCTAAAATAGCTGCATGGAGCATCTGACTTCTCCTGGATCTGCTTCCTTGCAGTATATTGATCTCTGCTGGACGACATCAGAAGCCATGACCCAATCGTCGTTGGCCTTTGTCGATCTATGATGACCATGGAAGAGAATCCTAAACATCTACTCTGCTGGAACAGCACCGCCTGTGGCTGAACAGGCCAATGCGCACCGGTGTTCTACCTTCCAGCGTTGGGCGTTGGTAGGTTTCAAGCCTGGGCAGGAAGATATGGAGGACAAGATGTTACCCATGCAGCATGTCCCCCCTCTCCACGTCACTGATGAATCCAAAGGAACAGCAGGGCTGCTATAGATTGGCATCAGCGCCGTCGCAGGAGCTGCCAGAACGATGTTGAGCACAACAGAGAACTGCCTTAGGGGCTCCGACTCTGGATTTTTCCTCAGGGTTGACTCCCGAAGCCTTTCCTGTGACCGGGTGTGCCGCAAGGCAGCGGAGGTTTGAAATCAGGGTTTACCTTCCCCTAGATGGGCTACCTTCCCAGGTTGACGAGCCACCATCTACCCGAAGCATCTGGTTTTAAAGCGCCAGAGATCCGCCCTCGCCCCTTCTCCTATTAGTAAAAGCAGTTCCGCCGGGCTTAGAGACTAAACCACACGAGCAGGCTAGGAATTGGACTTAGTTGTCAGAGGCTTTTCGAGACGCACGCCGTAAGGAGCATTTTATGAGCACTGGGAGCTTAACCCCAGTGCCACTCCTGGCTATGACAACCTTGGAACCAACCCAATACTCTGCTGGATTTACAGACACGGACAAAAGTGTTGGTACCCCTCTGTTAATGAAAGAAAAACCCACAATGGTCACAGAAATAACTTGAATCTGACAAAAGTGGTAATAAATACAAATTCTATGAAAATTAACCAATGAAAATCAGACGATGCTTTTGAATTGTGGTTCAACAGAATTATTTTAAAAAACAAACTCATGAAACAAGCCTGGACAAAAATGATGGTACCCTTAACTTAATATTTTGTTGCACAACCTTTTGAGGCAATCACTGCAATCAAACCATTTCTGTAACTGTCAATGAGACTTCTGCACCTCTCAGCAGGTATTTTGGCCCACTCCTCATGAGCAAACTGCTCCAGTTGTCTCGGGTTTGAAGGGTTCCTTCTCCAGACAGCATGTTTCAGCTCCTTCCACAGATGTTCAATAGGATTTAGATCAGGGCTCATAGAAGGCCACTTTAGAATCGTCCAATGTTTGGCTCTTAGCCATTCTTGGGTGTTTTTAGCTGTGTGTTTTGGGTCATTATCCTGTTGCAAGACCCATGACCTGCGACTGAGACCAAGTTGTCTGACACTGGGCAGCACATTTCTCTCTAGAATACCTTGATAGTCTTGAGATTTCATTGTACCCTGCACAGATTCAAGACACCCTGTGCCAGATGCAGCAAAGCAGCCCCAGAACATAACAGAACTTCCTCCATGTTTCACAGTAGGGACAGTGTTCTTTTTTTGGTATGCTTCATTTTTGCGTCTGTGAATATAGAGCTGATGTGCCTTGCCAAAAAGTTCCAGTTTTGTCTCGTCTGTCCATAGGACATTCTCCCAGAAGCTTTGTGGCTTGTCAACATGCAGTTTGGCAAATTCCAGTCTGGCTTTTTTATGATTTGTTTTCAACAGTGGTGTCCTCCTTGGTCGTCTCCCATGAAGTCCACTTTGGCTCAAACAACAACGAATGGTGCAATCTGACACTGATGTACCTTGACCTTGGAGTTCACCTTGAATGTGTTTAGAGGTTGTTCTGGGCTCTTTTGTTACCATTTGTATTATCCATCTCCTCCTGCGGCCACGTCCAGGGAGGTTGGCTACAGTCCCGTGGATCTTAAATTTCTGAATAATATGTGCAACTGTAGTCACAGGAACATCAAGCTGCTTGGAGATGGTCTTATAGCCTTTACCTTTAACATGCTTGTCTATAATTTTCTTTCTAATCTCCTGAGGCAACTCTCTCCTTTGCTTCCTCTGGTCCATGTTTAGTGTGGTACACACCATGTCACCAAACAGCACAGTGACTACTTGTCACCCTTTAAATAGGCCGACTGACTGATTACAAGTTTGTAGACACCTGTGATGTTAATTAGAGGACACATCTTGGTTGAACATGTCCCTATGGTCACATTATTTTCAATCTTTTCTAGGGGTACCATCATTTTTGTCCAGGCCTGTTTCATGAGTTTGTTTTTAAAATAATTCTTTTGAACCACAATTCAAAAGCATTGTCTGATTTTCATTGGTTAATTTTCATAGAATTTTTATTTATTACCACTTTTGTCAGATTCAAGTTATTTCTGTGACCATTGTGGGTTTTTCTTTCATTAACAGTGGGGTACCAACAATTTTGTCCACGTGTGTAAAATCAGTGAAGCTAAATGTAACTTCAAAAGTCTGAGCAAATATCCTGATTAAATGTCCATTTTTGTTCCCATAAAGTCAGACTAAAGAGCAGCAATGAAGCCACTCAGTGATCAGCTTTATTGTTCCTCACTGAGTTCCTGTTTAGTGGAAAAATGACTTGAGTTACCACCGATGTACTTGGGGAACTGGAACTACCATCTGTGACTGTGGAGCCTAGAAAAATGACAGCATTCATACTGATTAGTTCAGACCAGACTGTCAATGACAGAACAACTCATTCCAGCCTGATGACATCACCCAGAGAGGGTCCAGGTCTGCTGACCTTTGACCTTGACCTTGAACAACCTGGATGGATTCTCCTGAAATGTGGATGGACAGACACCGTGTCGTCATATCAGAGCCTTTCAGCGTCACCAGAATGAGCTAAAATAGCTGCATGGAGCATCTGACTTCTCCTGGATCTGCTTCCTTGCAGTATATTGATCTCTGCTGGACGACATCAGAAGTCGTGACCCAATCTCTGCTGGATTTATTCACACAGAGATGAGGACAGAACAGCCTTTGCTGAAACCAAAATGACATTTTCTGCCAATGTGGTTTTGGTTGAAAAGAACCTGTCAAAGTATTTCTTGGCTAAATGATCAGCGTTATGAACCATGACAGACGTCCAGACTGAACTGGTGAAGGTTTCCATCTGTAAATCTGGAATACTTTTGTTTTTAATTAGCAGGTACCAGATTTGACAAATGAGATTAAAAAATAGAAAAAATTAAACTGATCCAATAGGAACTACAGTGTCTGTTTGCCAACAAGAGAAGGACTCTGTTCTTGATGCTCTCACAAGTGATGGAACAAAATGCACTGTAAAAAATACAGTTTCAACTTTTACAAAAAAGTCCAAGTTGCCTTAAAATCTTAAGCTGGAGACTTCCGGTCTGGACGCCATGGTGATAGCAACTTAACGCTGAACCTCCCAGATCCAATCCAAGGAAAACATCGTCAAAATCAGACTTAACGGATTTTTGGAAGAATAAAAATCAAAAGACAAAAACACCATGCCTAACCACAAACAGAAGAAACTGGCATTCCCCAGGTCAGGACGCGCGGCGGCCGCAGAATCTGATCCCGAGGACCTCCATTCAGGAGACGAAGAGCTGGGCCTAGCTAACAAAAAGGTTAGCCTGAAATCGCTATATGATGAATTATGACGATTTCGGGCCGAATTTCACGAATTCAGAGAGGAACTAATAAGGACGAACAGCAGAATGGACCAGGCCGAAAACCGAATCTTGGAAGCTGAAGAAAGAGTAAAAGTGCTTGAAGATTCTATGCTGGATTTACACAGAAAACAGTCAAGGCTGGAGGCTAAGCTAGCCGACCAAGAAGGAAGACAGAGACGAGATAACATCAGAATTCACGGTCTGAAAGAAGGAGCTGAAGATGGTTTCAACACAGTGGCGGAATGCGTGGAATCCTTATTGAGAGAGAAGTTGGATATTCCACAAACCACCGATTTGAAAATAGAAAAGGCCCATCGTACATTAGCCGCAAAGCCAGCGGCAGAAGCACACCCGCATTCAGTGTTGGTAAGATTCTCCGATTTCAAAATAAAACAAGAGGTTGTAAGACGGGCTTGGCAGAAGAAAGGATTTATGCATCAAGAAAGAAAAGTCTTCGTGGAGCACGATTACGCCCCTGAGGTTCTTAAAAAGCGACGGGAATATTACGACGCCAAAAAGGTTCTACGGGAAAAGAATCTACGCTTTCAGACGCCATTTCCGGCGAAGTTAAGGGTCTTTTACGGTGAAGAGTCATGTCTCTACAATTCAGCGGAAGAAGCAACAACTGACATGGCGAGAAGAGGACTCCCGGTAACGGTGTTTAAACCCGCAGCGAATCTGAGCGAGAAAATCAGAGCTCAAACGTGGTCCACTCAAAGACCTTCTAAATCCACGGGCCAGCAGCGGGAAACCCAGCCCCAGAGCTACAAAGATAAGCTTTCCAGTTCCAGGAAGGAATAGCGACCTTTTTGTTTTTTTCTCTCTTTTCAGTCATTATGCACTTCCATCCCCCCTCCTACAAGGTAACAAACATTAAAGGAGATGCAGAATCAGCATGTGGTAAAACCTTTCATGGAGCAGTTATAGCATTAGAAACAAATGTCTTCTTAATTTAAAGGAAAAAAAAAATCTTGTTAAAATAGAAATGTAACAATGACCCACATGTTCTCCCCACACTAACAAATACTGAAATTGAGTGAAGGTTTGCTGTGATGGGGGTGGGAGGGTGCACACAATCTCATAGGGTATAGGCATAAAAAAAAAAAAAAAAATCATTACAAATTCGGATTGGGATCTGAAATTCACGTTAAAAACATGGGACAACTTACAGGGGTAAGAGAGGGCCCTCAACACGTAACAGAGTTTGAGGAATTTCCCTCAGAGCCTACACTCCATCAAGGCTCTTACAGGGTCTTTAAAGAGACCCCAGCTCAGGAAGTTTTTTTGACAGTTTTTTGTTTTAAAGTCTCATACACTATGTTCTTAATGTTTTTTATGTTCTTAATGTTCTTTCAGTTTCTGAGTAGCAAAAAAGAGGTCCACCACACTGTTATACTAAATAAGAAAATACAATGGAGAAACAGGGTGTAACCAAAATAGCCTCATATAATGTAAAAGGGATCCTGAATCCAGTTAAAAGATCCAAGATTCTACGCAAAATGAAAAAAGACAAAGCAGAAATAATATTTTTACAAGAAACCCACCTAACAGACGTGGAACACACTAAACTCAATAGACAAGGGTTTAAAATGATCTCTTCATCTTCATATAAGTCAGGGAGGAGGAGGGGAGTAGCGACATTGATATCAACCAAAATTACCTTTGAAAAAAAATCAGAACACAAAGATAAAGAAGGGAGGTACAGTTTGGTAATTGGGCGGCTAGAGGGAGAAGATATCACCCTGCTGAATGTATATGCACCACCAGGGGCTAAATGGAAATTTTATAAAAATGTATTCGACCTAATGATAACTAAAGCCCAAGGTTTAGTGATATGTGGTGGAGACTTCAGTCTAAGACTGAATCCATACTGGGATGCAACAGGTAATTCTTCACATCAAAATAACACTCATAATAGGAAAACTCGGATGCTACTAAAAGAAATGGGAATCTGTGACGTATGGAGGGAATTCAACCCCAATGTAAAAGATTATACTTTTTATTCAACGCCACATTCATCTTACTCAAGGATTGATTACTTTTTTATGTTTAATAGAGACATTGAAAGAGTAAAAACATGTAAAATAGGACTGATGGATCTCTCTGACCACAGTCCGATCTCTATGGACTTAAACATCCAAAAATACACAAATAATACATTTTCCTGGAGGTTGAATTCAAATGTCCTGAAAGGACCACTGAAAGATGAATTGGAATCAGATATTTTCAAATATTTGGAAGAAAACGATAATGGAGAAGTATCTCCTTTAATACTGTGGGATGCGTGCAAAGCTGTAATAAGGGGAAAAATTATTGCAAAACCGGCAACCCAAAAGAAACTGAGACAAGAAAAACTAATCACACTAGAGTCAGAACTCAAGAACCTAGAAAAAGAACACAAAGACAACACTCATTCTAATGGCTCGCTCAAGATTAAAGAAATTACAAATCAAATAAATGAGATCTACACAATAGAAATCCAGAAGAAACTTACATTTCTGAAACAAAAACACTATGAAGCAGGCAGTAAATCGGCGAAATTACTAGCCTATAAATTGAGGAAACAACAAACAGAAAGAGCAATCTACAAAATCAGAGACCCAGTATCAAAGGAAATAAAATTCAGAATTCAGGATATTCTTAAAAGCTTCGAGAATTACTACAAGAACTTATACTCCCACAAAAAACATAAAAACACATCCGAGACATTCCTAAACACATTACACCTTCCCCAACTTACGGAATCACAAAATAAAACACTACTGTCAGAAATACAACCTAAAGAATTGAAAAAAGCAATCATGAAACTTAAAGCTAACAAATCCCCAGGAGCAGATGGCTATACAGCAGAATGGTACAAAACCTTTAAACAGCAACTATCTCCTCTCCTCTTGAAAACATTTAACTATGTCCTCCACACAGGGGAAATCCCCCCCTCCTGGAGAGAAGGGGTCATTGCAGTTATACCTAAACCTGAAAAGGATAAACTAGAATGCTCCAACTACAGACCAATCAGTGTATTAAATCAGGACTATAAGCTTTTTACCATTATCTTTGCCAAAAGGTTAGAAAACATACTGACAGACTTAATTCACTTAGACCAAACAGGTTTTATAAGACAAAGACAGACACAAGACAACATTCGACGCACTTTACACATAATTCATCATATAAAAAAATATAACTTAAATGCAGTCATATTGGGATTAGATGCTGAAAAAGCATTTGATTCAGTTGACTGGTCTTTCCTATATAGAATCTTATCCAGTTTCAATTTTCATAACAACTTCATTAGAACTATACAGGCATTATATAAAAAACCAACAGCTAAAATAAGGATTAACGGTAATTTATCATCATCTTTTGAGCTGGAAAGAGGATGTCGTCAAGGCTGCCCCCTGTCTCCACTGCTCTTTGCAATCTTCATAGAACCTCTGAGCCAATGGATAAGACAAAATCAAAAAATTCAAGGTATTACACTTGGTCAGAAGGAACATAAAATAGCACTCTTTGCTGATGACATTTTAATATACCTAGGGCAACCAGACACTTCTTTACCAGAATTAATCTCAGTTTTTTCAGACTATGGAGATTTATCGGGGTACAAATTAAACATGCATAAAACCCAAGTTTTAACATTCAACTATGACCCAAATCATTATTCACTAAGTGAACTCAAAACTAACTGGGAGCTGGAATCTATGAAATATCTGGGGATCAATATCCCGAAACAACTCAACAAAATTATAACACTAAACTATGATCCACTGGTGACAAAAATAAAATCTGACCTAGCAAGATGGAATATGATACCATTCTTAGGTACTGCACAAAGAATTGAAGCAGTCAAAATGAATATACTCCCACGTCTTCTATACCTTTTCCAAACAATACCGGTAGAACCCCCCAAAAAAACATGGCAGGAGCTAGACAGAAGGATCTCAAGATTCATATGGCAGGGCAAGAGACCTAGAATCAGATATAGAACCCTACAGCTAAACAAAGACAAAGGTGGGCTCGCGCTGCCAAATATCAGGGACTATTTTATAGCTGCACAAATTAAAACTTTAGTAGAGATATGTAACCCAGTCTACACTGCACAATGGAAGGAGATGGAATGCCAAATAACAAGTGACATCCCCCTACATGCGATAATAGGGAACAATGCCTTACCTAAACTCTTGAATAACACTAACCCGTGGATAGAGACCCCGCTAAAAATTTGGTTTAAGATAGTCAGAGAGAATCAAGCTAAAGAGCCCTATTGACTTCTGCAATGGATTGCCTATGATCAAGACTTTACCCCCAATAAAACAGACACTAGATTTAAAGAGTGGAAAGAGAAAGGGCTGATAAAATATTACGATTTCTTTAAGGGGCAAACTTTAAGAAGTTTTGAAGATTTGAAAAAACAAGGTCTAATAAATCAAGATCTTTACAGGTTCTTTCAGCTTAGACACCACATAAACAATATACTTAAAAAGGAGGTTTTGGAAAGGGCCCAGTCAGGTGTTCTGAAGGTCTTCTTAATGGCATATAAAGGGATCCCAGGGATCAGATACATTTCTAAAATATACCAAGGTCTTCAAGACTTAAAAGGAGACAACACATCATATATAAAAGAGAGATGGGAAAAAGAGGGGAATTTCACTTTACAATTGGAAATATGGGAAAAGCTAAATAGACAGCAATGGAAAAGTACCTCATCCCTGCAGTGGAGAGAATTTGGATGGAAAAATTTAGTAAGATTTTTCAGAACACCTGCACAAAACAAATTTTCCCATAAGGGGTTGAACTGTTTAGAAAGCTTGGGATCAGTCCGCCAAGGTCTCCGCCTTTGACTGCCACCTAATCCACATAGCACCGGACTTCCATGATCCCTCCTGCAGGTGGTGAACCTACTGGAGGGCGGACCCATGTAACTCCTTCGGGCTGAGCCCGGCCGGGTCCCATGGGTGGAAACCCGGCCACCAGACGCTAGCCTTCGAGCCCCTCCCCCAGGCCTGGCTCCAGGGTGGGGCCCCGGTAACCCCATACCGGGCGGGGTACACTGAATCCTTGATATACAATTTATCATGAGAGTCTGTTGGATCGTTCTTCGTCTGGCCCTTCACCCAGGACCAGTTTGTCTTGGGAGACCCTATCAGAGGCAAATTGCCCCGGACAACATAGCTCCTGGGATCACTGGGGCACGCAAACGGCCTGCCCGATCTGAACCCGAGTGGTGTTCAGTTATTGGACTTCTGTGCTAACCACAGTCTGTCTATAACGAACACCATGTTCAAGCATAAGGGTGTCCATATGTGCACCTGGCACCAGGACACCCTAGGCCGCAGGTCGATGATCGATTTTGTTATCGTATCATCAGACCTGCGACCGTATGTCTTGGACACCCGAGTAAAGAGAGGTGCAGAGCTGTCAACTGATCACCACCTGGTGGTGAGTTGGATCCGATGGCAGGGGAGGAAGCCATTCAGACCTGGTAGACCCAAACGTATAGTGAGGGTGTGCTGGGAGCGTCTGGCTGAGGCCCCTGTCCGGGAGGTCTTCAACTCCCACCTCCGGAAGAACTTCAACCACATTCCGAGGGAGTCTGGAGACATGGAGTCTGAATGGGCCATGTTCTCCACCTCTGTTGTTGAAGCGGCAGCCCAGAGCTGCGGCCGCAAGGTGGTCGGTGCATCTCGTGGTGGCAACCCCCGAACCAAGTGGTGGACACCAGTGGTGAGGGGGGCCATTAAGCTGAAGAAGGAGTCCTATCAAGCTTGGTTGGCTTGTGGGACTCCCGAAGCAGCTGAGGTGTACCGGCAGGCCAAGCGGAGTGCAGCTCGGGTGGTTGCTGAAGCAAAAACCCGGGTATGGGAGGAGTTCGGTGAGGCCATGGAACAAGACTTTCGGTCGGCTTCAAAGAGATTCTGGCAAACTGTTCGGCGGCTCAGGAGGGGAAAGCAGCTCCCCGTCCACACTGTGTATGGTGCGGATGGGACACTGTTGACTTCAACTGGGGATATCGTCGGGCGGTGGAAGGAATACTTCGAGGATCTCCTCAATCCCACTGATACGCCTTCCACAGAGGAAGCAGGGTTTGGGGACGAGGGGGATGACTCGCCTATCACAGGGGCTGAGGTCGCCAAGGTGGTTAAAAATCTCCTTGGTGGCCGGGCCCCGGGGGTGGACGAGATTCGCCCCGAGTACCTCAAGGCCCTGGATGTTGTTGGGTTGTCATGGTTGACACGCCTCTGCAACATTGCGTGGAGGTCGGGGGCAGTGCCTTTGGCATGGCAAACCGGGGTGGTGGTTCCTCTCTTCAAAAAAGGGGACCGGAGGGTGTGCTCCAACTTTAGAGGGATCACACTCCTCAGCCTCCCTGGGAAGGTCTATGCCAAGGTACTGGAGAGGAGAGTCCGGCCGTTGGTCGAACCTCGGATTCAGGAGGAGCAATGTGGTTTTCGTCCTGGCCGTGGCACATCGGACCAGCTCTTTACCCTCTCGAGAATTCTTGAGGGTTCGTGGGAGTTTGCCCAACCAGTTTACATGTGTTTTGTGGACTTGGAGAAGGCATTTGACCGCGTCCCTCGTGGATTTTTGTGGGGGGTGCTTCGGGAGTATGGGGTATCGGGCTTGTTGTTACGAGCTATTCGGTCTCTGTACGACCGTTGTGAGAGTTTAGTTCGCATTGCCAACACTCGGTCGGAGTCATTCCCAGTGAGAGTTGGACTCCGCCAGGGCTGCCCTTTGTCACCGGTCCTGTTCATAATTTTTATGGACAGGATTTCTAGGCGCAGCCAGGGAATGGAGGGTGTCATGCTTGGTGACCACAGGATCTCATCTCTGTTGTTTGCAGATGATGTTGTCCTGTTGGCTTCATCCAGCAATGACCTACAGCTCTTGCTGGGACGGTTTGCCGCTGAGTGTGAAGCGGCTGGGATGAGAATCAGCACCTCCAAGTCCGAGTCCATGGTCCTCAGCCGGAAAAAGGTGGATTGTCCTCTCCGGGTTGGGGACAGGCTCCTGCCCCAAGTGGAGGAGTTTAAGTATCTTGGGGTCTTGTTCACGAGTGAGGGGAAAATGGAGCGAGAGATCGACAGACGGATTGGAGCAGCATCTGCAGTGATGCGGACGTTGTACCGGTCTGTTGTGGTGAAGAGGGAGCTTAGTTCTAAGGCAAAGCTGTCGATTTACCAGTCAATCTACGTTCCTACTCTCACCTATGGTCACGAGCTTTGGGTAATGACCGAAAGAACGAGATCGCGGATACAAGCGGCTGAAATGAGCTTTCTCCGTAGGATTGCTGGACTCACCCTCAGAGATAGGGTGAGGAGCTCAGTCATCCGGGAGAGGCTCAGAGTAGAACCGCTGCTCCTCCACATTGAAAGGAGTCAGTTGAGGTGGTATGGGCATCTGATTAGGATGCCTCCTGGACGCCTCCCACTTGAGGTGTTTCAGGCACGTCCCACTGGGAGGAGACCCCGGGGCAGACCCAGGACTCGGTGGAGAGACTATGTCTCCCAGCTAGTCTGGGAACGCCTTGGTATCCCCTCTGAAGAGCTGGAGCAGGTGGCTGGGGAGAGGGAAGTCTGGGCTTCTCTGCTTGAACTGCTGCCTCCGCGACCCGGACCTCCGGAAAAGCGGTAGAAGATGGATGGATGGATGGATGGATGGGTTGAACTGTTGGTGCTTGTGTGGTGAAAAGACTGCAAATCATTTTCATGTGTTTTGGTCATGCCCAGTTATCCACCAATATTGGACCAATGTACAGACAATATTGGGGAAAATATTCAAAACAACAGTTCCCTTTTCTTTTATAACTTTGTATTTGGGTTTACTACCGGACTCACTGGAAAGACGAGGAGATAAATACTTATTCAACGTTTTAATATTGGCAAGTAAAAAAGCCCTAACTAAAAAATGGATGCTGAAGGACTGTCCTACACCTGAAGATTGGATTAACGTGATTCAAGACATTTACTCAATGGAAAAGTTGACATTCGCACTGAGACAGGACATGGATGGGTTCATGAACTTTTGGCAACCCTGGATTACATATGTGTCTTCCATTAGATCTAATCTTTGACAAATACCATTTCAATGATGGTCCCACTCTTTGTTCCAATGCTACTCAGATGCTCTTTTACTTTTAATTACTTAATTTTCTGTTTGTTTGTTTTTTACTGTTCTGTTTGTTTGTTTATTCGTTTTTGTTTGTTTGTTTGTTTTTTTATTTAATTCTCTTTAATTTCACTTTTTCTTTCACTTTAAAAAAAGGGGGTGTTGTAATAACTATTCTACCAATGTTGTCAAATAGCAAAATATAAGGGAACTTACGATGAAAATGTTAACAATGCAATGCTGTAATGACCTGTATACCCTTTACAAAAACTTAAATTAAAAAAAAAAATAAAAAAAAAAATCTTAAGCTGACTGAACTTGAGAGGCTGAGTTCTAAGTAGATGTGATGCATCTTCTCACATTCAGTCAAGTTAAAATATTGAGGCAACTTGGACACCAACTTTTCTAAGTTGAAACAACTTATTTCAGTGGAACAATTCTTCATCCTCAGAGGTGGGGAGTAACGAGCTGCATTGACTCAAGTACAGCTTTGTCCTCCATCTCTACTTTCATTAGGACTTTTATTGCATCACACTTGTTACTCTTAACTGAGGATGTTTATGAAGGAAAAACAGGACTTTTACTCAAGTATATTTGGTTGCATTTTTAGTTTAATTTCACTGATTTGAATTAAGTTCCAATCTAGTTTCTCTTTCAGAGCTGAAATTGTTTCTTTTTTTTTCCACAATATCTTTATTGAACCTTTTTTTTTTTTTAACAAACATGATACAAACAATCAAACACTAACACTAAAGTACTACAAAAAAAAAAAAAATGCACTAAAAACACCAACAACCACCAACAAAATCAAGTCTTCAACAATGCTCCTCTGTTTAGTCTAGACAATCCAATACATAAGTATACATATTATGTTCACCAGTTTGGAATTTACAAGGTCCACACACATCATTCACCTTCTTCTTCAAGAGTTATGTTTAAATTTTTTACATAATCAATAAAAGGTCTCCATATATTCTCAAACACAATTTCCTTTGATTTCAGTATATATGTTATTCTTTCTAATGGAAGGTTTGTTAACATCTGTCTTAACCACTGAGTCACATCTGGTCTATGAGTCTTTTTCCATAATAGTGCAATACATTTTTTGGCATTAAGCAAACTGAGGTCTATGAATGTTCTTTCACTTTTATTAAAATTATGCTTTTCTGGGTACAGACCCAACAAAAACAGTTTAGGATTCAATATGATTTGTTTTGAGATTATTTTTTCAATTGTTACCCTCACCTCTTCCCAAAACATTCTTATTAATCTACATTCCCATAAACAATGAAATAGGGTTCCTTTACTTTCCATGCATTTTGTGCATGTATCTGGTATATTTTTGTTATATCTATTTAACTCCTCCGGTGTAACATACATCCGCATTAACCATTTGAAATGTATCAATTTAAGGCGTGCATTTATTGATTTGGTTTGAGCTTCTGTACAAGCCAATTCCCATTGTTCCTCTGAAATTTCAATTTGCAGATCTTCTTTCCAGTAGTTTAATCTTTTCAGTGAATTTTCACTTGAAGATAGTGTCAATGAGTTATAAAACTCTGAAATAATACCCTTTCTTTTACTATCTTTCATCATCATTTTTTCCAAGGATGAATAAATAGGTTGAGTGAGAGCTTTATTTTGATTTGATCGAATAAAGTTTCTAAGTTGAAGATATTTTAAAAAATGTGTTCTATTGAGATTAAATTTGATCCTCAGCTCTTCAAAAGACATTATGTTGTCTGCACATGGCAAATATAAATCCTGAATCTTTTGTATCCCTTTTAAATTCCATACTTTAAATACAGCGTCCGCTCTCCCTGGTTTAAAATATTGATTACCCCATATTGGACTAAATTGTGACAATAACTGTGGTTCTTTTAAATAGTTTTTAGCTTCACACCATATTTTGATCATATGCTTTACAAATGGATTTTTAACTTGTTTTTGTAATTTTTTTGCCGAATCTGAGTATATGAATATGGGAAGAGGTAAAGGTAAACTGTATGACTCCATTTCAGTCCAGTGAGGGAGATCATTTGATGAAAAATAATATGTCATAGACCTCAGTTGTGCCGACCAATAATACAACATAAAATTTGGACATTTCAGACCTCCACGATCAAATGGTAAATATAATAAAGACAAACGTAATCTAGCCCTCCTGTTGTTCCATATAAATTCCACTAACTTTTTTTTTATTCTTGAGAATAGATCTAAAGGTGGTGATAAGGGAATGTATTGAAATAAATAAAGTATTTTAGGTAAAATATTACTTTTAAGTATATTGATTCTCCCGATCATCGACATTGGTAGTGACATCCATCTCTGAGTTAACTCATTGATATCTGACATTAAGGCTTCATAGTTGACACTGGCGACTGATTCTAGCTTAGGCATAATTTGGATTCCTAAATATTTAAACTGATTTACAACATTGAATTGATTTACCTCAGGGGCTGGGTAATTTCTCTGGGTCTCATTTAGCATTAATATTGAAGATTTAGTTTTATTTATTTTATATCCTGATATTTCCCCAAAATTCTTTATTAAATTCAACAAGGTTGGAATTGATTTTTTTAGATTCGACATAAACAAAATTATATCATCGGCGTACAGGGAGATTTTATGTTCTGTTGGTCCAACTTTAATTCCATATATTTGTGAATGTAAACGTATCGCTATCGCTAAAGGTTCAATTGCCATAGTAAACAGTAAAGGTGAAAGTGGACAGCCTTGTCGACATCCTCTATTGATTTTTATTGGTTTTGAAATATTGTTATTTGTTAGGATTTCTGCTGTAGCATTATTGTATATTATTTGAACCCATTTTATGAAATTATTTCCAAGTCCAAACCTTTGTAGGACTTCAAAAAGAAAGGGCCATTCAACTCTATCAAAGGCCTTTTCGGCGTCCAATGATAGGAGAGCTGTATCCGGTGCTTCTTTATTAAAATAAATAATATTAAATAGTCTTCTTACATTATGGAAGCCTTGTCTACCCTTTATAAAGCCATTCTGATCTCGATTAATAATATTTGGTAAAATTTCTTGTATTCGTCTTGCTAAAATTTTACAGATTATCTTAAGGTCGGCGTTTAATAGGCTTATTGGTCTCATATTTTCACATTTATTAGAGGGCTTACCTGGTTTTGGCAGCAGTATAATTAAGGCATTATTTATGTATGATGGTAAATTATTATTTTGAAATGCTTCTAAAACCATTTCCAAAAAAGGTTTTATTAATTTATTCTTAAATTTTTTATAAAGGTCAACTGGAAGACCATCTGGTCCTGCACTTTTTCCTGATTTCATATTATCAATGGCTAGCCCAACTTCTTCTTGACTAATTTTAGACTCCAATATCTCCCTGTTTTCATTTGGAATACACGGTATAGATAGTTCGTTCAAAAACCCATTTAGTTTTGTTAAATCAGGTTCATTTTTGGTATCATATAATTTTTCAAAGTAATCTCTAAAGGCTCTATTAATTTCTAAAGGATCTATAACTACCTGTCCGTTACTTATAATACTGGTAATTGGTGTTTTAATTTCGAATTGTTTAATCTGCCATGCTAATAATTTTCCTGATTTTTCACCTTGTTCATAAAAAGATTGTTTCAATCTTAGAAGACTCGAGGCAGCTCTATTCGCTGATTTTTTGTCGTATTCAGCTCTCAAAATCAGTAATTCATTCTCCAACCTTGGGTCACTTCCTGCATACACTTTTTCCTGAAGACTTTTTATTTTATGTTCCAATTTAGCTCTCTCCTCTTGAGTCTTCTTAGATTTTGATCCTGTATAACTAATAATATGTCCCCTAATAAAAGCTTTGAAAGCCTCCCACTTTACACATGCTGATGTTTGTGTAGTATTGATGTCAAAGAACTCGTCTATCTGTTTTTCTATATACTTGACAAATTCCTCATCCTGAAGCCATTTATGCTGAAATTGCCATCTACCTGATTCCTTTGTCAATTTTTTATCTACATATATTAGACAACAGGGTGCATGATCAGAGATCACGATGTTATCATAAAAGCAGTTTTGAATCTTGGACCTTAATTCTGTGGAAATCAAAAAATAATCAATACGTGAGAATGTCTTGTAGGTACTGGAATAACAAGAATAGGCTTTAACTTGTGGTTTCATTTCTCTCCATATATCTAACAATCTCAATTCTTTCATAAAATGATTAATAGTCATCCTACATCCAATGTGCGTACAATCTAGTCCTGTTGATCTATCCACACCTGGATTCAATGTACAATTAAAATCCCCTGCTATTATATGTTGCCCTGTAAGTGATGATAAGATGAGAAATAAATTAGCAAAGAACTTCTGATCATCTATATTGGGACCATATAAGTTCACAAGATTTATATTTTCTAATAGCAAAGAACCTTGAATGATTACATATCTTCCAAATTTGTCTCCAATTACATTTTTCACTTGAAAAGGAACTGATTTATGTATGAGAGTCATAACTCCCCTGGCTCGGGATGAAAATGAAGAGGTGAATACACTTCCCTGCCATCTACTCCTAATTCTTTTAACATCCTCCTCTATCAGATGAGTTTCTTGTAAAAACACAATTCTTGAACCCATGTCCTTTATTTTATTCATAACTTGTTTAAGTTTTTTTAAATTTTGTAGACCTCTGCAATTCCATGAAGTTAAATTAAGATTAACACTTTGGTCCATGATCAATAGAGAGTTTGGGATTACCTTGCAGTGTAAACATGCTCATACAGAGAAGCAAAAACATGAGTGGTTGAACATTCATCCTACAAACTACACACAAACAAATTTCCCCTTCCCACACTTGTGGCAAACCCCCCAAAATCAAAAGAAAAATTCTGTCTCCCGATATAGCCATCGACCGTTCCACACCCACGGGGAACAGCCTAAGCCACTCCTCCTTCATCCTCCCAATCACCCTAACTCTACTGCTTTTAATGACGTAACATTAACTCTCCTCTGTAGTTTTCCAACTTAACTCCAAAATTTTTAACAACTTTGTACATCATAGTTTTTTTTTTTGTTTGTTTTTTTTGTTTTGTTTTTTTAATATATAATACAATCTATATTTTGTAAACTTACTATTTACTTCAAGTCAGTCAGATGCCTGTGCAAATGCTTAATTATTCTACCTTATATTTTGTTCATGCTTAGCTCCCACCAGTCTCTTCTTCTTCTTTGATCTTCTTGATGAACTCCTGCGCCTCCTCTGGGGTCTTGAAGATGTGGGTTCTGCCTTCATACGTGGTCAGCAGTCTCGCAGGATAGATTACACCATGACGAATCCCAAGGTTGCGCAGCTCCTTACGTACGGGATCAAACTGCTTCCTCAATTGCTGGATTCCTGTGGCCAAATCTGGGTAGAACCGCACCTGCTGGTCCTGGTGTTTAATCTCTCCTTTAGCTCGTGCAGCGTTGAAGATCTTCATCCTGTCTCTGTTGCTAAGAAACTTCATAATTAAGGTCCTCAGCGGTCCCTTATCTCTCCGTGGGCCAATACGATGTGCTTTTTCCAGAACCACTGCTGATTGCAACTCCTCGCTGCCCAGCACCTCCGGAATCCACTTTTCCAGAAAGGAACATACGTCCCGACCTTCTGATTCCTCTGGAAGACCCACCAGCCTCAAATTATTCTGTCTCGACCGAGATTCCAAATCCAAAATATTATCTTCCAGAGATTTATTTTTTTTTCCAAAGTGCGCACCTTTAATTGAAGACGGGTGACGTCATCTTCAGCACTAGCGAGACGGAGCTCCATCTGCGCCGTTCGTTCTACACAGTCACCCAATTCCTTTCTTATTCCTTCCAACGCTGTCATAATCCCATCAAATCTAGAGGAAAAGTCCGCTCTCATTGAACTCATGGCAGCCATCAGCGCATCTGCGCCATTCCCCGCAGATATCGCACCGTTGCCAGCCTCCTCCGCCATATATGGAGTTTTGTTTGCTGCGTCACAGACCTGAAAGTCCGTTAATTTGGACTGTTTCGGCGGCTCGCTTTTTCCTTTTCCTGGTTTTCCAGCCTTAGGCTTCGCCGACATATCCTCGCCCAAATGCTGGGATACGTTCTGTCCCAAATGAGAGAGTTATTTGCCAATTTTTTTTTTCTCCAGGAGCAGAGCAGAGCGAGACATGTCCGTCCTACGTGGCAGCCATAACCGGAAGGACTGAAATTGTTTCTTAGTTTATTTTCCTCAAACTAACAAACTGAAGAGAAAATCCTCACAAATTGGCAAGTTAAACATCCAGCCATCCATCCATCCATCTTCTTCCGCTTAGTCCTTTTCGGATTGCGGGGGGGCTGGAGCCTATCCCAGCATCATTGGGCGAGAGGCAGGGTCCACCCTGGACAGATCACCAGTCCATCGCAGGGCAACACAGAGAGACACACAACCATTCACTCTCACAGTCACACCTAAGGATAATTTAGAGTCCCCAGTTTGATGCCAATTAACCTAACCTGCATGTTTTTGGCCTGTGGGAGGAAACCGGAGAAATCCCGGAGTAAACCCACGCAGACACGGGGAGTACATGCAAACTCCACACAGATCACTGTTGGTTGGGGGCTGGGATCGAACCCAGGATCCCCCAGCCAAGGGTGAGTTGCTGTGCTGCCACAGTGCTAACCACTCCACCACCGCGCTGCCCCAAGTTAAACAGTTGTGTACTCCAGTACAAGTTATACTAGCCCCATTAGTAGCAAAGTGAAGTAAAAAAAAAAGTTTTCACAAGTTGTTACTTTCTTTTTTTTTTCAAAATAAATCCACACAAGTTCAGTTGTGGATTTATTTTGAAAAAAAAAAGTAAAAACTTGTGAAAACTTTTTTTTTTACTTCACTTTGCTACTAATGGGGCTAGTGTAACTTGTACTGGAGTAATTAATTTCATAAGGTAATGCTTCTTTAACTTGAGTGGAATTTGTGGCTGCTCTGCCCACCTCTGTTCAAACTACACTGGAATGGAAATTCAGGAGAACAAGAACCAACATTTTACATTTAAACTTTAACATCTGAGTCTTGCAGAGTTTCAAATGTGAAGATGGTCGTTTAAACTGCCATAAATAAACAACCTAAAATGCATTTGCTGAGAATGATTTTAAACCCTCTATATCAACCAGAATACAGAAATAAGGCCTTTTCTACAGCAAAGTTAACTGACATTTCCTGAAAGGATTGAGATGATGTCCATTACCCAGACTGCACTTCTCAGAATAAGATCAACGTCATTACGGAGGTCTGGGTAGTTTTGATAGCAGGTAGGTTTAGGTAGCACCCACATGTGTGTGTCTGTGGACGACAAAGGAATGTGGATGACTCTATGAACTGAACCGTGATGTGTTGTCCAAAAAGAATATCAGCCCCTGTACAGAAGCTGAGGAAAGCTTTCAGCATGCTGTTGTCACGCTCACTAACGTACCTCCTCAAGGGTCTCACCGGTGTTTTGAGCACCTGTCATTTGTTCAGGGAATTTCAGAAGTTCTTTGACCACTCAGTGACAAACATTGGTGTCTGTATGAAGCACTTGTGACCTAACTGTGACAGTATTTCCATAATGTTCTCTTTAGTAGGAAGTCGGAGGCAGTTGTGTGCATCCAAGACATCCGTCAAAGTGTCCGTGACACGATGTAGGAACTATGGATCAATATTCAGGATGAATTGATCTTCAGTCGTCCACATAGTTGGTTCTGTTGACTTAGAACACTAAATAAGTGGAAAAATATTTCTAAGTGAATTCAGATTTAGCGCCGTGTTGCACTAACGCGATCTCCTGAGACGCGTCTCATTTCAGGATATGACGTCATGAGGAGAGTTTCCTCTCAGCTGACCTGTGTGCCGTCAGTGTAAACAAGCTTTTTAGCTTCTATATCAGTGAAGAAATGCCGAAACGTTGTGTGGTGGCTGAGTGTTCTAATTGCTCCAGTGAACATAGAAGCCTGTTCTCATTCCCAAAAGATCCAGATCTTCTTAAAAATGGGTGAAGCAAGAACAGAGAACAAGGGACAAATGGCACCAACACCATCTTCTGTCCTCTGTAGCGATCATTTCACTGCAGACAGTTTTGAGGAGGCGCCGCTATACAGGAATCTTTAGGCTTGAAAGTTCGTCACAGACGGGTTCTAAAACCGACTGCCATACCTACGGTTTTCAAAGGAAAACCCACAGCTCAAGACGATATCAACATATCAAAACAGCAGAGAAGCAACAGAGTCAAAACTCGCCCGGAACAGAATAAGTCCCTGTGTTCATGTTTCAGGGTGTGATAGAGGTGTGTGGACGCATCAGATCTGCAAAACAATCGGGGTGTTTAGTTACAAGCTCAAAATCAGAAACACATTATGGATATTTTAGCTCTAGTTTTGTCATTAGTGTTGTTATTTCTTTAACCTGTAAACCCACATACTGTGTGTGTATATATATGACTTTGTTTTCTGGGTGAAATATTTTGGGCTTTTGTCCCTTCTTAAGAGTGATAATATTGCAATGAATTATTTCATTTAGGAAGTCTCAGAACTGCTGACAAAAAGCCAGAAGCGACGATTACTAGTGAAGAACTTCAAGAGGAACATGAAGAAGCAAGCTGACCTTCAAGCCACATTTTTCAACCTACATATCTGCACATTATGAAGGTAAAGACCCATAAGTAATGTCGTATAACATGTGATTCAAGACTTTTAACAATTAGGCGATTGTTATTTAATAGTTTTATTTACAAACCCGCCGATGTGACCAGAATTTCCCCGACGAGAAAAAAACTAGAACACTTGATTTTATTGTATTTTTTCCGCTGAAAGTAAAATCCTCCCCTATGAATTTTGAAGCCAAGTGTTGACTTTACTCCAAATGGAACGACTTTGCGTTAAAAACGTTATATTACTTTTTTCAGTTTTCCTTTTTATAAATCTCATTGCCTCACGAAACTGAATATCTGAGCGTTTATTTTTTATTTCACCGACCAGCCGATGAGGAAAATTAAAAAAAATAAATTGAAGCCAAAATTTCTTTAAACCAAATGATTAAATAATGATCACCTTATGAGGAAAAAAAAATAATTACATAAATGCATGATTGTTACGTATAATTTTTTTTATTTTTAATTTTACTTGTATTATTAGCAAATTTGTGATTTGTGTGTATTTTTTTTCTACTATTGAATTAAAAAAAAAAAGAATTCCAGGCCTTTTGGTGAATTTTTTTTAAAACCAAATTAGGGGTAAAAGAGAATAACCAGCGAAATGAAGGCGACCAGCTCCCGGCCGTCTAGCCACTTCAATTTACAACATAGCAAAGGTACATGATCAAAGCTTCACATTCAGTTCTTTTAGATCTATCTGTATATCACCATTCAGTGTTTGGAGGCGACCGATGTCCATCTCTATCCCTTCACCGTCGGACCTTCATCCTCTGAAATGTGCGAGTCATCGTTGCTTCCTGAACGACATGGTTCAGATAAATAGGGCTGCAGTCCTTCGTTAGAACCAACTCGCTCTTCTTCATCACTCCATCCTGCTTCTTCCTCAAAAACTATCGACAAATCGCTCAAATCTTTGCTAGAATCGCTCACAACTTCCTCCGCTTCAGTGGACTCAGCCATGCTTGTTTACATCTTTGGTTCACCTCATTAGTCACAAAATGGCGGCGGCATTTGACCCAATTTTGACAAACGAACATCGCAATCGTTTGCATCACGATGTAATTTGTGGTAGTATATGGAAACAGCATTTTATTGAATTTTTTTTGTCTCCACAGAATGAAAACACAGAAGTTCTTCTTTCTAATGACGTCTTGGTTGAATTATGTCACAGACTCTTGAAGTCATCTTTCTCTACAGATTCAAATGAATTTAGTGCAAGCTCCAGAATTTCTTTCTCTTTTTTGACACATACGGTACTGCAGAAAGCTCTGTATTAAACTACTGTAACTTGTTCCATACAGGGCTTCTTCCAAAAATGGAAGTGGCAGCAACAGTGGAAAATACCAGACAGTTTTCCACCCTGTCACAAGGATCTTAGCAATTGCTTGCCATTCCTCAATCTGGTATTCATGCCTAAGGAAGGGTGTCTTTACATTGGTACCTAGTGTGCATTTTCTATAGAATTCTTCCCAAAATTCTGTCAGGCAGTCACAGAATACACCTGAGCCCGCACCTTCCTCCAGCTCTCCATTAGGGAGCTTTCTTTTGATGTGTACATCTTTGTTCATAATATCTCCGTCAATGAAGGCACCCACGAGGTCAGCAAGGCAGTTACCCCAGCACACCTCAATAGTGACCTCTGACTTTGATTCCTTCCAAGGCAAAGTATCTTCCAAATCTCCAGGCTCAATTAATGATGCACCAACAGTCACTTCAGCATCTGTGTAAAAGTTAGGCTGCACGACTGCATTCTGGGCTTCAAAGAAAGCATCCGTTTCATCTGAACTCTGTTGTTCTCCCTGTCCAGTCCTGATCACCTCTGTTCTTATCACTGTAGGTTCTTGTTCTATTTCTCCCACGTCTACTTCAGCACCTTCACTGTCTTCTCTGTCTGTGAGAACCTCCGTATGTGGCAGTTCTTGATGCACCACTTGTTCTGGATCTGAATCTAGAGGGTTATCACATGCTGACCTGCCAGTAAATCTTAGTCAATTATGGCTTCTGGTTCTGATGCCTGATCATGGTTGCCTTCCTGTAAAATATCTCCGGTAACCCCAGTGTATGTCCCTTTTGGAGGATCTCCTGGGGAAGTGTTTTAAACATTACCCCTATTGCAGAGGTACAGTATTAGTATTGTGACTTTGTTTTTTACCTGCAAATCATCAACTGTAAATTCTGGGTCTCTCTCATGTGCAAAGTCACACATACTGCCAACATGATCTGCCAGTTTCATAGACCTGCAGACATCACTGGGAAAAAAATCTGTGACTCAGCCATTTCGTGAATGTCTGACTTTTGATTTTCTGTCCACACAGACATGGTGGGTCCCCCCTCCTTTAACAGTTCACATCTGCTTGGAACAGTTAGCAGCTTCACTAAAATTCATCCACCCAATTTCCAACCTTTTTGCCTTTTTCTTTGCATTAACATTTCCTCTTAATTTCTCCACAGTCTGCTGCCTTTTACTTGCTGTAGCTTCTGAAGTGCAGCACGTTTCCCTTCTTCTTTCCAGTGCTTGGCCTCGTCTAGATGCCACTGAGTCTCTGCCATGACTGTTGCTGCAAAAAGCTACAGCTGCCAGTCTGTCTCCATCATTGGGGATGGACTTGGAGAGCTCTACTGCTCTCAATAACAGAGGAATCAGTCTGCAAAATAGAGCAAAGCAACATCATCTTATGCAACTTATCAGACAGGAGATGATAAATACAGTTCCAGGTGAAAATGTAAGCATTATTGCCTAGTTAAAAGCAAAATATTTTATTTCCTATTCGGTACATATGTGTTACACCTCTCTCTCGCTGGTCATCATTACCAGCTGCACGCACACCTGCGCCTCATCGGCGATGAGCTATATCTACCCCTCAGCCTTCTGCTTTGGCCTGGAGTCATCTGCTCTACAACGCTCCCAACACGGCGTCACCACCGACAGCGCATTCTGCACGTAAGCAACTCTCCATTCCCTTACCTTCTCTCCAGCTCTTCCCCTGTGCACAGGTGGATTCCCAGGCGGCGGATTTCCCTGTCCTCGCCTCTCCTCTGCCTGTCTCACACCGGCTCGTTGGGAACGCGCAGCCGCGCTGTCCTCCAGGCTCAACTGCCACACCAACGCCAGCCACCCTCTCGCCTGCACGTGAGCAATACTGTGGTTATTTCTCCACTGAGCTATTGGCTAACTGTAACCACCTGTTCTGCTCTCCTCGTAGGGTTACCTGGTCGAACGGCGAGCTGCTCCGTTCCTGACGCATGCTGTTCACCCACACGACACTCACACTCGCATTCACGCATTCACACACAACCACTTGTGAAAATAAATGCTGTTAAATCTACCCGAGCCTGTGTGTGTGTGTTCCCTGAGCCCAGAGTCATGTCAGTACGACTCCAGCAAAGCGGCTCAGCGGACAGCGGGCTCGCACACCGAATTTCCACCCTCGAGGCTCGGGTGGACTTAATTGCGCATCAACAGCAAGTTATATTTAATCAACTTACCCAAATTGGTCAGCGGTTGGATCGTTTGGATCCTCCGCAGGTCTTCCCTCCGGCACCTTCTGGTGGACCAGCTTCAGCTCCTCCCGCTGGCCCTGCTAGTTCGGGGCCGCCAACCCGACTCACGCCCATTTCGACCCCCGCGCGTTTCAGCGGGAAACTCGGTGAGGCACAGGGGTTTCTCCTTCAGTGTGAGTCGGTGTTCGCGCGGGTGCCCGGTGACTTTCCTTCCGATCATAGCCGAATTGGGTATGTTGCTAACCTCTTGGAAGGGCGAACGTTAGCTTGGGCCTACGCAGTTATGGCGAGACCCAGCTACGCGAGCCTGACCTATGCCCAGTTCGTGCATGATTTTAAGGAGGTCTTTGACCACTCCGATAGCGACAATGTGTTGGCCACCCGGTTGCTCAACCTTCGTCAGGGTAGTCGGTCAGCCGCTGACTACGCTGTCGACTTCCAGGTGACTGCGACGGAGGTCGGTTGGGGCGAGCCTGCGCTTGGCAGCATCTTCGTCCACAGTCTCAATTCCCTCCTGCAGGACGAGCTGGCCTCCTGGGAGTTGCCGGACCGGTTAACCGATCTAATCACCCTGACAGTTAGTTTAGACAACAGGCTGAGGGAACGGGCCGCCGAACGTCGGGCTTCCGGTCGCTCGAGCAGGATTTCCGCCCGGGTTCCTCAGTCTCGACCCCTGGCGTTACCCGCCCCAGGGTCCACCGAGGACACTGAGGCTATGCAGGTTGGTCGGGCTAGGCTTTCGCTAGCGGAACGACAGCGCCGCCGGGAGTTGGCCCTCTGCATGTATTGCGGAGGGGACCAACACTCTGTGGAGGACTGCCCGATTCGGCCAAAAGGGAACGTCCGCGAGTCGCTGTCCCGTTCTAATCCCCTCACTAAGTATCTCCTCCCGGTCAGATTTTGCCATAACTCCACGGGGCATGTCACACACGCACTGGTGGACTCAGGGGCAGAGCAAAGCTTCATTTCACAAGGACTGGTAACCCGCTTGGGCATCCCCTGCCAAGCTCTGCCAGCTCCCATCAAGCTAATCACTCTTGCTCACACGCCCTTAGTGACTGCTACCCACAGGACGAAACCGGTCCCGGTGATCATCTCCGGCAACCACAGGGAAGATCTCAGCCTTATTGTGCTGCCCACCTCAGCTTCTCCTGTCATCTTGGGTTATCCCTGGTTACGGCTCCACAATCCCGCCTTCGACTGGCAGTCCAGCAGCGTCCTCTCGTGGAGCACCTTCTGCATGAGCTCCTGTCTCCAGTCTGCCGCCTGTGCCCCATCGGTGCCCCGTCGGTGCCGCCCCCAGCGCTTGACTCACCGGCCCCAGACCTATCCTTGGTGCCTCCAGAGTTCCATGATCTCGGACAGGTGTTTAGTAAGTCGAAGGCACTGTCACAGTCCCCCCCCCCCCCCCCACCGTCCCTACGACTGCGCCATAAACCTCTGCCCAGGGGCGCCGTTACCATCTGGCCTCCTCTACAGCCTGTCTGCCCCGGAGCGTGAGGCCATGGATGTTTACATCAAGGAGTCGCTCAGCGCAGGCATCATTCGACCATCCTCGTCCCCGGTTGGAGCCGGTTTTTCCTTTGTGGGGAAGAAGGACGGGTCCCTGCGCCCGTGTATTGACTTCCGGGCGCTGAATGACATCACCATCAGAGACAAGTACACGCTGCCCCTGATGGACTCGGCCTTCAACTCCCTCCAGGGGGCCACCTGGTTCACTAAACTCGACCTGCGCAGTGCGTACCATCTTGTACGGATCCGGGAGGGTGATGAATGGAAGACAGGGTTCCGGACGCCCAGCGGCCACTTCGAGCACCTGGTTATGCCATTTGGGCTCACCAACGCGCCGGCCGTCTTCCAACGGTTAATCAACGACGTTCTTCGGGATTTTCTGGGGGTCTTCATGTTCGTGTACCTGGATGACATTCTGATCTTCTCCCGGTCCAGAGAGGAACACCAGGTCCACGTGAGGCGGGTCCTTCAGTGCCTCCTGGAGAACAGGCTGTATGTTAAGGTGGAGAAGTATGAGTTTTACACTAATCAGACTTCCTTTTTGGGGTTCGTTATTGCTCACAATCAGGTCCTCCCTGACCCAGCTAAGGTCAAAGCGGTGGTGGAGTGGCCCACCCCCTCTTCCAGGAAGCAGGTGCAACAGTTCCTAGGCTTTGCTAACTTCTACCGCCGCTTTGTGCCGAAGTACAGCGCCATCTCCGCCCCCCTGACCCGCCTCACCTCCCCCAAGGTGCCGTTCCGGTGGAACAAAGAGGCTGCGTCGGCCTTCAGCACCCTGAAGATGGAGTTCACATTCTCCCGGGTCCTCACCCAGGTGGACCCCGCCCTCCAGTGCTTGGTTGAGGTGGACACATCCGACACGGGGGTGGGAGCAGTGCTCTCCCAGCGCTCACCAGCGGATGGACAGGTATGCCCCTGCGCCTTCTTCTCTCGTCGCCTCTCCCCCGCTGAACGGAACTATGACGTCGGGGATCGGGAGCTCCTAGCGGTGAAGCTGGCTCTCCAGGAGTGGCGCCATCGGCTGGAGGGGGCTTCTCAGCCATTTGTGGTCTGGACCGACCACAAGAACTTGGAGTACCTGAGGACGGCCAAGCACCTGAATGCCTGCCAGGTGCGCTGGTCGTTGTTTTTCGGTCGCTTCAGGTTCACCATCACCTACCGGCCTTGATTCAAGAACGGCAAACTAGATGCACTCTCCAGGCAGTTTGAGCCCGAGGAACCGGCAGACCGTGAACACACCATCCTTCCATCCTCCTGTGTTGTGGGGGCTGTTGCATGGGGAATAAAGGTCAAGGTCCGAAGGGAAGGGCACAGGAGGCGGAGCCTGATCCTTGCGGCGGTCCAGTCGGGAGGTTGTTCGTCCTGTCTTCAGTTCGGAGTGACGTCATCCATTGGGCCCACACGTCCAAGTTCGCTTGCCATCCTGGTATCTCTCGGCTGGTGGAGCTCATCCAGCGGTCTTTTTGGTGGCCGGGGCTCAGAAGTGACTTCTCCAACTATGTCCGCACCTGTCCTCAGTGCGCCGTGGGTAAGACCTCCACTTCCCCCCAGCGGGTCTCCTCCACCCTTTACCAGTTCCCGGGAGACCGTGGTCCCATGTGGCCTTGGATTTTGTTACCGGCCTCCCTAAATCCAATTCCTACGACACCATCTTGACCATCGTCGATCGGTTTTCCAAGGCGGCCCACTTTGTGCCTCTCCGTTGGCTCCCCTCGGCGCGGGAGACGGCCAAGTTGCTGACTCAGCATGTGGTTAGGCTGCATGGGATCCCGGTGGATGTGGTCTCAGATCGGGGACCCCAGTTTGTATCCAAGGTGTGGGGCGCTTTCTGCAATGCGCTGGGGGCCACGGTGAGCCTGTCCTCTGGTCACCATCCCCAGACTAACGGCCAGTGTGAGTGCACGAACCAGGAGTTGGAGGCAGCCCTGCGCTGCGTTACCTTGTCCAATTCCTCCTCCTGGAGCACCTGCCTACCCTGGGTCGAGTACGTCCATAATTCCACCCTTTCCTCGGCTACCGGCATGTCCCCCTTCTGGGCGTCCTTGGGGTACGATCCACCGCTGTTTCCGGAGGAAGAAAAGGAGGTGGCGGTTCCATCAGTCCTGGCCCATGCGAGGCACTGCCGGCGCATATGGACCAGAACGTGCCAGCCCCTGTTACGCACGGCGGAGCGCAACTCTCGCGTCGCCTATCGCCACAGGAGTGCCGCTCCCGAATACCAGGTGGGTCAGCGCGTTTGGCTGTCAACCAAGGACATCAAGCTGAAGGCTGAGGGGATGAAGCTGGCGCAACGTTTTATCGAGCCATTCACCATCACCAAAGTTGTTAGCCCAGTGGCTGTGCATTTGGCTCTCCCCGCCTCCCTCCGGGTCAACCCTACTTTCCATGTGTCTCGTGTTATACCTGTGCTGTCTGACCCTCTCTGTCCTCCTCCCAAGACCCCTCCTCCCCCCAGGTTGATCGATGGAGATCCCGCTTGGAATGTCATGGCCATCCTGGATGCCCGCCGCCGTGGCCGCGGTCTCCAGTACCTGGTGGATTGGGAGGGATATGGCCCGGAGCACAGGTCCTGGGTGCCGCCGTCCTGGGTGCTGGACAACAGTCTCATCACGGAGTTCCATCAGACGCACCCAGGTAAGCTAGCGCGGGGAGGCGCTGCTCTGGGGGGGGGGGAGTACTGTTACACCTCGCACTCACCGGTCATCATTACCAGCTGCGCGCACACCTGCGCCTCATCGGCGATGAGCTATATCTACCCCTCTGCCTTCTGCTTCGGCCTGGAGTCGTCTGCTCTACAACGCTCCCAACACGGCGACTGATCCGGTCACCACCGACAGCGCATTCTGCACGTAAGCAACTCTCCATTCCCTTACCTTCTCTCCAGCTCTTCCCCTGTGCACAGGTGGATTCCCAGGCAGCAGATTTCCCTGTCCTCGCCTCTCCTCTGCCTGTCTCACACCGGCTCGTCGGGAACGCACAGCCGCGCTGTCCTCCGGGCTCAGCTGCCACGCCAACGCCAGCCACCCTCTCGCCTGCACGTGAGCAATACTGTGGTTATTCCTCCACTGAGCTATTGGCTATCTGTAACCACCTGTTCTGCTCTCCCCGTAGGGTTACCTGGTCGAACGGCGAGCTGCTCCATTCCTGACGCATGCCGTTCACCCACACGACACTCACACTCGCATTCACGCACTCACACACAACCACTTGTTAAATAAACGCTGTTAAATCAACCTGAGCCTGTGTGTGTGTTCCCTGAGCCCAGAGTCATGTCAATATGAAGTAGATAGATAGATAGATTACCTCAAATAAGACCGAAGTAGACAATTAACTATATTTTGTACACATCAACACTGACACCCATCCATCCCAACATACATACAGTCCATACATCTAAACCCAGCCCCTAACAACACAGATATACACAGTACTGTCCCACCTACCATACCATAGTGTTACCGACCCGCTATTCTGCCGGCCGCCGAACCGTAGTTGAGCAGCCCTGGGTAGCGCTAGCCCAGTTTATGCTAGCACGGCTCGTTAGTGGTAACAGCCAATACACAATCCAACAGACTTTTCAAGTGAGAAGAACGAGGCACTTTATTACCTCCGCCAGGCCGAAAAGGCCAGGAGGAGGTTATGTTTTTGCCGGAGTTTGTGTGTTTGTCTGTTTGTCTGTCTGTCTGTTTGTCTGTCTGTCTGTCTGTTGGTTAGCAATATAACTCAAAAAGTCTTGGACGGATTTCCATGAAACTTTCAGGCGTTGTTGGAAATGGTACAAGGAAGAACTGATTAAATTTTGGGGGTGATCCGGTTCACCGTCTGGATACAGGAATTTTTTAAAGCATTTTTCAACACTGTGGCATACAGTCATTTTCAACATGTGCGCAGGCGCAATAGAGGGCGCTGGTCATCGTGTCTGATGAACACAAACTCCGCCTTCTTCAAAGTTTTAGGCACAAAAGCACACAGGAAACAGGGCTCGCCAGAGTGCCTGTGTTTGCACTACGCTGCAAAAGCTGACACGGGCAGCTGTCCGGCGCCGGATTATTTGGCAGAAATTCCCCGGCCAGCCATAGGGGCTGCGCAAAAACCAGCTCTCTGCCGGGGGAGGCTTCCAAATCCTCTTTTTTCCGCGGACCGCAAACCCAATAAAACCCACGGCAACCATTATCGCACCTTCTTTTGTCCTGCGGCTCCGGAACAGAGAGGAATCCCGGCGCCAGTAATGCTGCGCCTGATATGTGTCACTCTAATGCTAAAAGTGACTGCATCAGGGATTTACCACCTTGAATGAATGAATGAATGAATGAATGAATGAATTTATTTCGGATAGTACAGTACAGGTTAAAAGAAACTGTATAATATAACAACAAGGTCAAATTAGACAAAGACTCCTTCTACTATACAATTCCACGTGAGTTATCCGAAATGGGTGATGGCTGAAGCCGCAGCTTATATTGCCCACCCATATTCCATCCAAGAATTCAAAAGAGAAAAAAGAGAAAACAAGACAAGAGCGATTACAATTTAAAACAAAGCTAAGACAAAATGTGACTGAGAGGAAAAAAAAAAAAAACTAAGCTAAGCTAAGTTAAGCGGTTACTATTCAAAACAAATCTAAGACAAAATGTCACAGAGAAAAAAAAAAAAAAGCTACAACACAACACAGGCTGGATATGTCAATCCTTATGTCAGTTTACATGTCGTCTTGTAAATATGTTTGGAGTATGTGTGTTTGTCTGTTTGTCTGTCTGTCTGTCTGTTGGTTAGCAAGATAACTCAAAAAGTCTTGGACGGATTTGCATGAAACTTTCAGGCGTTGTTGCAAATGGTACAAGGGAGAACTGATTAAATTTTGGGGGTGATCCGGTTCACCGTCTGGATACAGGAATATTTTTAAAGCATTTTTCAACACTGTGACATAGGGCCATTTTCAACATGTGCGCAGGCGCAATCGAGGGCGCTGGTCGTCGTGTCTGCAACACAAACTCTGCGTTCTTCAACGTTTTAGGCACAAAAGCACGCGGAAAACACTGCTGGCCTGGGCCCGCCAGCGTGCAACTGCAAAACCTCACACGGGCAGCTGTCCGCCGACGGATTCTTTCGCAGAAATTCCCCGGCCAGCCATAGGCGCTGCGCATTTGGCAGAAATTCCCCGGCCAGCCATACGCGCTGCGCAATAACGAGCTCTCTGCCGGCGAAGCTTCTAAATTCTCGTTTGCTGCGGAGCGAAACCCCAAAATAATATAATATAAAACCCACGGCAACCTGTCTACCCAATTTGCATCCGTCAGTGGAGGAGATGGACACAACAGCAACACTTCAGTTTATTACCTCCGCCAAGGAGGCAATGCTTTTACTACTGAACCACTAATCCTATCACTATCAGATTGATTGTCATTGATTAATTGTGTGTTTATTGCACTGTCCCTGTCAAATAAACAAATAATCATTGTGAATCCAATTGCTAGTCATATGTTTACATGCTCAAGGAATCTGAAAACGTACACACAAACACTGTATGGGGGGAATTGTGGCGCTTGGCGGAGGTCTGCGCTCTCCGAGTGCTTTTCTAGTTTAGAACTGCAGCAACTGTCCACACTTACTGCTCGTCCGGAGCACACTGGCTTTCTTACACTCTTCATATCACTACGTACAGCTCGTTATACCTCCATCGCTACTCCCGTCTCAGCCACAACAACGCCGCCATGGGCCCCCTTACGTCACTTCTCGCACACATACACACACTCACACACACATACACACCGCAACCTGTCCAGGTTAAAGGAGAGCAGGCTTGGCCTGCAACACTACCCCCACTCTGGATGATGATCAATCTTTGACATCACTCCAGCACACGTCATTACATATCATGGCGAGAGAAATACAGACATCATACAACTGAACATCTCCAACAGTCCACAAATGAGTCCTCCACCAGTAAAAGGTGACTGAAGGCAAAGGGGAAAGAAATGTCCAAAGAATGTCTGTTAATGCCTACTGCATGTCCTCACACTAATGTAACACAAAAATCATTCATTCACATTGCGGTGACACCAAAATATGTGTGATAAAACCTTCGTTCTGTGCACAAGAGTTCGTAGGAGGAGAAACAAACTTAGACATCTATAAGCATCTTAAACCAAAGACTTCAGCTTACCCCTAGGGTTCTACATGCAAAGTGCTAATATCATAAGATGCGGCAACAACGACTGAGATATCAAATGCCAACTGTCACATACACATAGTGGTTAAAGCATCTTCAGTGTGCTCCAAAGTCTGTACAGCCCCTCAAACAGCCTGCTGCTGAGTGCAACTACAAAAATAGAACTCTTATTTCTTACAAAGTGAACACTTAGAAATGTAATTCCTTTTTTTTTTTTTAACTGAAACTAGGGAGTTCCGGGTAGACTACCGTTACTCCCGATGAGATCAGGGCGCATTCTTGCCCTCACCTGGAACAATAATCTCACCACTAAATAACTAAGGCAAGTCTATTCAATTCTTAATGTTCAGTGTGCAACCCAGTCACCAAACCTGTCAGGAGCTCTGCGGGTCCTCTGTGGCCTCTGAAGTGGTGCGACAACAGGAAGACGACATCGGTCGCGTCCCTCACTCGAATCCTTAGCTCCGGCCTCATCCAACCGAGGGCGAGAAGAACTCTCAGAAGGATGGTCACAGTCTGGTTGAATTGTCTGTGAAGAGTGGGGGTCCGGAAGGGCCGCTGCCGCAGCAGCCTCCATCTCTGGCGAGTTGTCCCACAGGTCCAGAGGGCCGATGTCTGCGTTGTCTGCACTGTCATCCCACACCGGCGGAGGAACCTCCACCGCTGACCATCCTTTGGCGCCCTGGAACACCCAGCTGTTGTCCAGAGGGGTTCTGGAGTAGTAAGGTTTGAGTTTGTCATGGTGCACCACCTTGACTTTAGCCCTTTGGCTTTTCTGGATACGGTAAACCATGTCATCCAGCTGGCCCACGACGATATAGGGACCCTCGTAGGAGGGCAAAAACTTCCGTATTTTGTTTTTCACCCTCTTGGTGCCCTTGACCAAGTGCCATACTGCATCTCCAACCTTGTAGTGGATTTGGTGAATGTTTTTATCATACTGCCGTTTTGCACGCTCAGCAGCTCTCCCTAAGGTTTCCCGTGCCAGCTGGTGGGAAAGCTCTAGTCGTTCTCTGAGCTGCATCACATATAAGGGAAGTGAGCTGCTATGGGTGTAGTCGGGGGGCATACCAGCCACCAAGTCAACTGGTTCCGTGACCTCCCGACCATAAAGCATCATGTTGGGTGACAACCCTGTGGATCTGTGCTTAGTTGCCCTATTAGCCATCAGTGCATAAGGAATCATCACATCCCAATCCCAGTGACATCTCTCAGCAGTTGTAGCCAGGATCTTTTGCAGGGTGGCATTAAACCGCTCCACCTGGCCGTCGGACTGGGGGTGAAATGGGGTGGTACGGGTCTTTTCAATTCCCAGTAGGGCACACATTCCCTGAAACACAGCTGACTCAAAGTTTGTGCCCTGATCACTGTGGAGGGAGTGGGGCGCTCCGTGCCTACACACCCATTCCGAGGCAATCTTCTCAGCTACTGTTGTCGCTTGCTCATCAGGAACTGGATAAGCTTCAACCCACTTGCTAAAATAGTCCTGAACAACCACTATATAGCGATTGTGCCGCTCAGTCTCGTTTAACGGACCCATGAGATCAACAGCAATCCGTTCCATGGGGCTGCCTACTTTTACAGAGCCCATGGCTGCCTGTGGAGTTTTCTTGGGGCGAGCCTTGGCTGCACAGCTGGTGCAGGTACGGCACCAAAGGGTGACATCAGTTTTCATATCGTACTAAAAGTACCGGGTCTTAAGGCGAGAAAGGGTCTTCTCTGCACCAAAATGGCCCCCACCGGCCCCTCATGCATCTGTGCCATTACAGATGTGCGGTACAAGCTCGGCAGGAGAATCTGGGGGTAAAACACCTTTGATAGAGTCGCTTCCACTGTGCCCAGTAGGCTTTGGTGGTGGGACTGCATGATGCCACATCAGCCCACGCAGGCCGTCCCTCCCCCTTCTCAAACCACCTGCACAAAGGTGCTATGTCCATGTCAGTCATTTGTGCTCCTTTTAACTGCTCTTGGGTCCAACCCCTGAACAGTTCAGTCTGAGATGTTTCGCTCACCCTGGTGATATCTGGATGAGAGAGAGGACGGTCACTGCTATTGTTGGTAACATTGACTACCCCCACTAGAGCTTGCTCAGGGGATGCTGCTAGCGGAGCATCTTCCAGGAAACTGTTGGCAAGGCTGCACTGCACCCCCTTACTTTGACGCAGGCTGCTGCTAGAGTCCGGCTCGGGTACGGTGCAGGGACAGGAGCTTCTACACGGCCTCCTGGACAAAGCATCGGCGTTTTGGTGGAACTTCCCCCCCCCCGGTGGATCACCTGGAAGTCATATTCAGCTAGTTTCTCCAACCAGCGAGCAAGTTGCCCCTCTGGCTGTCTCAGCTTGGTTAGCCAGCGCAGGCTGCTGTGATCGGTTCGGACAATGAAGGACCTCCCGAGCAGGTATTGTCTAAAATGGGAGGTGAACTCCACCACTGCTAGGAGTTCTCGCCTAGTGGTACAGTAGTTTTGCTCCGTGGAGGAAAGTCTCCTACTCCCGTATGCCAACACTCTCTCCTCACCTCCTTGCATTTGGGAGAGGGCCGCTCCAATTCCCCAGTCACTAGCATCGGTGTCCAGGAAGAGGTCACCATCATCAAGAGGGTAGGCGAGCACAGGTGCTGACGTCAACCGGACTTTCAGTTCCTCAAATGCCTCCTGGCAGTCAGCTGTCCAATTAAAACGTGCATACTTCTTTGTGAGTTCATGAAGCGGTTTGGCGATTGAGGCAAAATCTTCAACAAACCGCCGATAATATGACGCCAAGCCCACAAACTGGCGCACCTCTGAGACATTGCGGGGGATGGGCCATTCCACCACCTTTTTTATTTTCTCAGGGTCGGTAGCAACACCTTCGGCTGAGACAATATGCCTCAGGTAGGGGACCTGCTCCCGGAACAAACAGCACTTGGATGGTTTCAGTTTGAGGTTGGCTTCACGCAGCCTAGTGAACACTTGGCCAAGCCGCTCCAACATTTGTGTGGTGTCCCGCCCCAGGACTATGATGTCGTCGAGATGCACTAAGCATGTCTCCCACTGCAGACCGACTAGAACACGGTTCATGAGCCTCTGGGACGTTGCAGGTGCGTTGCAGAGTCCGAAAGGCATCACACTCCACTCAAAAAGCCCCTTCCGGGTGCAGAAAGCAGCAGCCTTGCAGGCTCTGGGGTCATTTCCACCTGCCAGTAGCCAGATGTCAAATCCAGTGTGCTAAAGCACGTGGCAGAAGACAGAGTGTCCAAAGTATCCTGAATACGAGGCAGGGGATAGGCATCTTTAATAGTTCGTTCATTTAAGGGGCGATAATCCACACAAAGGCGCGGGCTCTGGTCCTTCTTTCTCACCATCACAATCGGTGCAGCCCAACTGCTGTTACTGGGCTGAGCTACGCCCATCTCCAGGCTCTGCCGCACCTGCTGGTCAGCTGCAATCTGCTTATCCTTAGCCATTCTGCGGGGTGGCTGTTTAACAGGCGGCCCAGGAGTAGTTAGAATATCGTGTTGCACAAGGCTGGTGTGGCCAAGGTCGGTGGGTCCCATGGAGAACACATCACTGTAGGACTGCAATAGGCCAGCCAGCCTACTATGGTCGTGCTCCGGTAGGTTGGTGCAGCTCTCTGCATACAAGGCCTGCAGGTGGGGGGGGCACAGGAGTAGTGTCCTGGTCAACACGCTCAGGGACAGTCGAGACATCACGAGACTGAAGCTCCGCCTCTCCCAGCACCACGGCTGACTGGAGCACTCCCGCCACCGCTCCCTTCTTCAAGGTGACAGGAGCTGCACCAGAGTTAAAAACTCTGATGGGGATATCGGTGGACTGTGGCGTTCGCACAACAACCCGCGCCGCTAGGACTCGGTGTCTCTCGACGAAGCATTTGGTGGAGCTTAACAGCAGGTCTCCATCAACAGCAGGTTGGCGGCGTACAGTGCCAGGCACTATGTACTCGCAGCCTGGCCTCAGCACGGTGCGACGAGCCACCCTGACAAGGTGCACCTCCGGCCCTGAGTCTGTATTGCAGCGGGGCACCTTTTCGCCAAAGAGGGTTATCTCTCCCCGGCCGTAGTCCAAACAAGCTCGTGCTTGTAGCAGAAAAGGGTGTCCCAAGATGACCTCTGTGTTCTCAGTGATGTCTGCCACAACAAAGTTCACACTGCAGACACGGCTCTCAATGTGCAGTGGGACGTCAACCTCCCCTAGAACTGGTAAACTATCTGGTCCGACGCCCTGCAGTGTTCTGGCAATGGATGGCTGTATGGGGGGTCTGGCTTGGGCAGGAATAGCATTGTAGTGGTGGAGGGGTAGTACACTCCGGCGGGCACCGGAGTCCAACAGAGCACAAATCTCCAGGCCATGCATCGTCACCTGTACACATGACTCGTCCTCCTGACCCTTAGTGCAGATGACCACTGTGCCAGGGCCCGTTGTTGCGGTCTGCGCCGCACTTGTGGCACGTGGCTTCAGAGAACGGGGGGAGGGGCAGTTCCGCTGAATATGTCCAACGCCCGAGCAATTGTGGCAGACCAGCTCCCTGAAGCTCCTCTTCCCCGGTCCATTATCTCCCTTGGGCTGCCAACGCTGATGGAGCTTCGGCTCTCCCTCTGGTGCACTGACAGACCTCACAGCTAATCCTGTTGGCTCCAACCCGGTGCTGTCCTGCACTGCGGCTGCTCTAGCTCTCCTCTCCCCTGTACTGAGCACACCTGCCTGCATCAGTCGTGTAACAGTCTTTGCAGCCCTTTTTGTTGTCTCATACCTGTGAGCGATGTTGTAGGCGCTGGCCAGTGTGCGTGGCTTCTCCTCTAAGAGTCTTTGCACCACCTCTGCATCAGCTAGGGCGTTAGTAAAAGTCTCTACTCTGATAGCATCTTGCTCTCGCTCTGTACGGTCGGCATACACGATAGAAACCTTCTCATAGATGTCGTCCCTCAGAGAATGCAAGGTTTCACCGAGCCGCCTGACTCTTTGTCTCAGTTCAATCCCCACAGCTGCTGCGTGCTCGGAGCATGGCCCATAGGCAGCCTCTATCTCATCCACAATCTGCTGATAGCTCCACCTGCCAGAGCTTGGATTCTTATGGACGATTGCCCCCGCTGCTCCAGTCAAACTGAACCTGAGCTGCACCGCCATTGTTCTCTCTGACCAGCAGTTAGCTTGTGCACAGCTTTCAAAATGATAAAGGAAATCCTTCCATGCACCAGATCCGTCAAACTGACCAGGCCGCAGTGTAGGAATCCTCTCCTGTCGTCCACGAGGTTCATCGTCACTGTCATCTGCAGCACCGTCGTAGTGTACTAGATGTGATGAGCAGCTACGTGGTGTACAGCCAGCCTTCCTCTGGTTATACTGGTGGCAGCCACACGGTTGAGTTTTTGTATTCCATAGTGGTGACATAAGGCTCGGGGTGATGCAGTCGCAGCCCAGGGCCTGCATTTCCGGACTCCGTCCCACATGCTGGGGTCTGTGTGGGGTAAATGGTGACACTGTGCTTGGTTGGAGTGGTTTCTGGATCAGGGCAGCTGGGGTGCTAGTCTCGCAGCTGTTATAGCTCATGTTCATGGAAGTGGCTGAGTTAACCAGCCCATCACCAGCGGTGAAAACAGTGGCTGGGCCCATATCATTTCTGTTATTGTGTGGTTGTAATGAGCCACTATAGACAGCTGTGCTTCTGGTGGGATCATAGTTCAGGTTAGATGAGGTCACAAACTCACCACATACCGCTGCATGCTGAGCTGGAGATGAAATAAAAGGGTTGGTGGACAGCAAGGGTGGTGGAGCAGGCGGCTGTGCCACATTTGGTTGAAGCAGCGTATTACTAGCCGCCATTTCGTGTGCAGCTAATGTTAGCTCCATGCTAGTGACAAAGGGATTTGTGCTACATCCGTCGTACGCGCACATGCCGTCCTGTTTTTCAAAACAGTCTGTGGTAACTCCAACATCCTCTGTTACATCATTCACAAAAGGGTTTTTACTCACATTTGAGCTCGTCACATCAGTATACCTCTGGCCCGCACTGGCGCCACGGCAGCCGCACGCCGCCATTATCTCCGGCTCCACCGCTGCAGATTTACAATTTCGTCGCAGCATTAAACGTGCCTGTTGTGTCTCCCACTTAAAAAGTCTCTATCCCGGAGGAGCCCCCAGTGTTACCAACCCGCTATTCTGCCGGCTGCCGAACCGTAGTTGAGCAGCCCCGGGTAGCGCTAGCCCAGTTTATGCTAGCGTGGCTCATTAGTGGTAACAGCCAATACACAATCCAACAGACTTTTCAAGTCGGAAGAGCGAGGCACTTTATTTAGAACTGCAGCAACTGTCCACACTTACTGCTCGTCCGGAGCACACTGGCTTTCTTACACTCTTCATATCATTGCGTACAGCTCGTTATACCTCCATCGCTACTCCCGTCTCAGCCACAACAATGCCGCCATGGGCCCCCTTACGTCACTTCTCGCACACATACACACACTCACACACACATACACACCGCAACCTGTCCAGGTTAAAGGAGACCAGACTTGGCCTGCAGCAATAGTGTCCCAGAGTGAGCATAGTGAATCGTACATATTAATACTACCCCTCCTGCATATATTCTTTCAGCAAATAATGTTTATATGTGGCGGGTTGATTCAACCCCCCACAACACACAGAGACAGTCAGCTCGCACTCCTGGGTTTTTTCCGCTGCATGCTGCGTTTACAGCTGTGAGGTTAAAGTGTTATCCATGCATTGTGTTCATGCATCCTGTCTGTACCTCTGATATGCAAATGCCCAGATTGACTGCTGTGAAGTTCTTTGACGTATTGTCTGAGTTAGGTATAAATGCTGTACCATTCTGTAATTCTTCCACTCAATATCTCATTCTCATTCCTGCAACTGCTGCTGACACACACACTCTTGTGTCCCTCTGCTGAGAGCCTCCGAGCCGCCCATTGGGCGTGCTTTGTGACAGCGGTATGATTTAATAAACCTGCTTAAAACCAACACCAACGCTGCTTTTATTTCATGCCGCTGCATATACCTATTTTTGAATTGATTTCTGTTTGTACATAGTTTCAGTTCCACCTCCAGACTGTTCCACAGATCCACCCCACAGACAGATATGCACAGACTTTTCTTAGTTGTTTCTACCTTAGGTTTTGTAAAGTTTAAGTCTCCTCTCAAATTATGATCATTGTCTCTTTTTTTGAATATTTTTTGTATATTAGTTGGGAGTTGATTATTAATTGCCCTGTACATTACTTGTGCTGTCTTAAATTTAACTAAATAAATGAACTTTATGACATGTGACTTGGGCGGCACGGTGGCAGAGTGGTTAGCACTGTGGCAGCACAGCAACTCACCCTTGGCTGGGGGATCCTGGGTTCGATCCCAGCCCCCGACCAACAGTGATCTGTGTGGAGTTTGCATGTTCTCCTCGTGTCTGCGTGGGTTTACTCCGGGATTTCTCCGGTTTCCTCCCACATCCCAAAAACATGCAAGTTGGGTTAATTGGCATCAAAACTGGGGATTCTAAATTGTCCTTAGGTCTGACTGTGAGAGTGAATGGTTGTCTGTCTCTCTGTGTTGGCCCTGCGATGGACTAGCGATCTGTCCAGGGTGGACCCTGCCTTTCGCCCAAAGATGCTGGGATAGGCTCCAGCCCCCCCACGACCTGAAAAGGATTAAGCGGAAGAAGATGAATGAATGAATGAATGACGTGACTTTAAAAACAACGAATTGGTATGGTCTCTATATCCTACATTATTTATTATCCTTATAGCTTTTTTTTGTAATGTGCATATTGACTGTAGGTTGGTCTTGTAGGTGTTTCCCCAGACTTCTACACAGTAGTTAAGATAAGGTAGAAACAGTGAATTGTACAGTAAGACCAATGATTTATAGTCCAAGATGTGTCTTGTCTTCCCCAGTATGCCTATACATTTTGCCAACTTGGCCCGGATGTGACTGATGTGAGGTTTCCAGCAGATTTTATTGTCTAGCGTCACCCCCAGAAACTTATTTTCCTGTACTATTTCTATTCTGGTATCATCTATCGTTATCATTATTTCATGATTTATTTTATAATTTCCAAGCAACATAATCTTTGTTTTTTTTCAGATTTAGAGATAATTTATTTTTGTTGAACCACTGCGTTAACCTTTTCATTTCAGTTGTGACCACCTCTAAAACCTGCTGCAAAGTCTCACCAGTGCAAAAGGATATCTGTATATTCCTACAGCCATACTGTAATTAATCAGTCTATAAACAGTCTGTTGTGTCCCAATTAATGTGTAGTGCAAGATATAGAGTATGGTTGTTTCCTGCTGCATTGTTTATGCTGATAGAGTTTTTTCATTATGCCGATGGGAGAGATTAATATATTATGAAGAATTCCTTATCATGACTTAATTCTTTTTAAATTTTCCTCTTCAACTCCATGTTCTTGTAGAAAGTGCAGCCATGGGTTCTTCTCTGCCTCCATGATCGACTCCTGCAAAGGTCAAATCAGCCCAGATCTGCTGAAAGTCTTGGTAGTCATCTTCACTCTGATCACAACAGTTAAAAAAGTCACATTTGATCAATTGCAGCAGCTTGATTACAGCATATTTTCAGAAACTCATCAGACATGGAATTGGAAACCTTGTAAGGCATTACATTCACAAAGGAACAAGACCAAATCTAGATCATTTTAATCAATTACTTCGTTAATTAATTACATTCATTAAAATGATTCGAAACATTTCACATCATAAAAGAAGAAAATCAAAACATTTTGTTCATGATGTCTGGCATCTGTAATGTAATAGTCATTTTTAAAACTAATTAAGGCCTTAATTTTTAAGGATGCCGACACCCAGACACAAAAAAGGGGAAAAATGCAGCAAATTGAGCAGAAACAGAAGCAGAAAAATCCTGAAAAAGAAATGCTGTAGATGATGACAATAATTATAATAATCTGATGCTAAAATGTTTTCCATTCAAGAAGATATTGAACCCAGACCAAAAATAAATTGATATATTTCATATTAACTAAACATTATAAATTAAATATAATAATAAACAATTTATATTACCATCTGTGTATTTTAATGAGGATGTAATCAAATTGCATAAAGACAGCAATGACACATCATCATTTACTGACTGTCTTACAGTCACTGCTGAATCTGACAGTTTTAATACACATCTGGATTGGCTGGAAAAACAGATGCTTGTTTTTCTATTAAATTTGAAGCAACAATGGAAAAATAAAACAATAAATTGACTTATAGACATTTCAGCCCCACGGACAGCAACAGATTCTGGGTGCTGAGCTGGAAGTAGAGACTGACAGATGATCAACAGGCCTCTGTCTGGTTGGTTTCTTAGCAGCGTTTCTGAGGATCATTAAGACAAGTCCGAATGTCCTGATATTTCACAAATAAATCCAAATAAATGTGGACATTATATGTAGAATCTGTTTTAACAGCAAACTAGAACTGTGCAGTTCTGCGTCACCACAGCCCAGTTATCCAGGTTGATCTGGTTTGCCTTTCCAGGAGATCTGAGGTTGTTGTGTGGCATCAGAAGATAAGATAAGATAAGATAAGATAAGCCTTTATTAGTCCCACAACGGGGAAATTCCAGGATTGCAACAGCACAGGGATAGCAACACTCAGAGCAACAATCAGAAGGCAAGAAAAAAAAACAAGCAAGCAAGAGCAGCTAATAAACATATGTACGTATTACTATAAAATATATATATATACACACACACACAGACACACAGTGCAGAGCATTGTAGCTGGATGGAATAAATATATGAATATATGAACACACAGTGCAGAGCATTGTAGCTAGATGGAATAAATATGTAAATATATAAACACCCACAGTACGGAGCATTGCAGCTAGGTGGAATAAATATGCAAGTATATAAACACACACAGTGCGGAGCAATGTAGCTAGATGGAATAACATGTAGATATATAAATATATAAACACCCACAGTACGGAGCATTGCAGCTAGACGGAACAAATATGCAAATATATAAACACACACAGTGCAGAGCATTGCCGCTAGATGGAATGAAACAGCATAACCGTCTACCCAGCTATCCTGCATGGTATGATTATGTGCCCATACACACTCTCACCCTCCATAGCGACCGGCATGCTCCTAGTTGTATGCCGGAGAGGACCACTGTGTAAGTCTATCATACTGTAGAACTGTCTGTATAAATGCAAAGTTTAGAGCAGAGGTTATTTCTCTATATATTCTATGTTAGTGGATGTCAGAAAATGTCTCTAAAGTCAATTTGTTGGTCTTTCCACAGCACAAAGACCCAACTGGAAAAACCTTTGGTACACACAGATATGGATCACACAGATATGGAATTTAACGGCAGCACATTTATCAGTCTTGGAAAGCAAAGAAGCCAGCCTCCTCACCTCTGATTAGAAAGCTGCACACACAGCTGAGGAAAGAAAAAATGAGCAGCAGAACCTCTAAACTTGATACTGACTACTAGTTATTACCAAAGGTTTTTCCAGTTGGGTCTTTGTGCTGTGGAAAGACCAACAAATTGACTTTAGAGACATTTTCTGACATCCACTAACATAGAATATATAGAGAAATAACCTCTGCTCTAAACTTTGCATTTATACAGACAGTTCTACAGTATGAAAGTATATGAATTATGTAATTACCTGAATATTAGACTAACAGTGATAATTCTGTCTAGCTGCTCATTAAAATGAAAGTCCCGGAACAAGGAGGCTAAACGATGTCACCAGTTGCATCTCCTGCCCTGAGTTCTGGATCTGGTGGCCACAAATTGCTAACTTGTGGCCTCGCATTAAGAACTGCTGGCCACAAGTTAGGATTTTTTTCTCCAATGTCACCACAGGGGCTCCGTAGAAGAAGAAAAAAAACCCTGTAAATCAATCAGAAGAAGGTTCCAATTTACCACCAAATTAAACTGTGTTGAAGCTGTTAGAATTCGGGTGTTCCTGCGGCGGGACGTTTCAGACTTTCTTCTGCCACTCAGTGAAGGAAGAATCAGGTTTTCTTTCTGGATCCTAAACTTAGGGAAACTGGCCGGAATGATAAGGGTTAATAGTGCCATGCAGGATTTTGGTGTGTGGGGGGTCTAAAAGAGGTGAAAAGGTGTTTCCCTGGTGGTGTCTGCTGACCCCAGTCCTCATAGGACAGTAGCAGAGGCTCAGTCATGGGTGGGTTCCAGAAGTCCATCAGTGGGGACGATTGATGGAGGCTCGCTGCAGCTGTTCTCAGACCCATAAACCAGAATAAAAAGGAGATCCTGGACAGAAATAAAGTTCACACACAGAGACGGGGCAGCTCAGCTGTGGATGGAGCGGTGAGACCGGTGTGGGCGAGACAAACAGGAGTCAGGCGTGTCTGGACCGTACTGACCCCCGTTTGACCCCCAAAGTCCAGAACCTTGGACTAGTGGCACAGCTGGGAGCAGCTGCAGGAACAAAGACAAACGCTGCTGCTGCATCATGGTGCAGCTGGAATACGCCGGATCCTGGATCCAGCTGTTCCTCTGCCACCACGGAACAGCAGTTCGCTCCACTCTTTGCTCCTGTGCAGAGACCAACATCCAGAGCCAGCTGCATGAAATTCCAAAGAATGGGAGCATTTGGGAACATTTGGATCATTAAAAGTCACTCAGCCTCCCCACCCCACCCCAAACTGGCTTCAGAATCTGCGTGGGTTTACTCCAGGATTTCTCCGGTTTCCTCCCACAGGCCAAGAACATGCAGGTTAGGTTAATTGGAGACTCTAAAGTGGCCCTAGGTGTGAATGTGTGTGTGAATGGTAAAGGGATAGCGCCGTACCGTGGCTGCTTCATCCATCCAGGTGGATGCCCTCAATTTCCCCTCTGGGGATCAATAAAAGAATACAAATAAAAAAAAAAAAAATATATACAAAATTGACCCAAAATGGTCTCAGTGGTTTGTGCTTCGTTTGTGCTGGTTTATACCATTAAATCTTTCATTTGTGCCACGATACTGACTTTGAACTGATTTTATTTTTTATTTTCTGAACTTTTTAATGTATTTTTATTGAATATTCTTGGCTGTACACACAGGATTTATACTATCCACCTTATTCCTGAGGGTGCTGCTGTAGGAACCATGATGGGTGGAACTTCTGGTTTTGGCTGAAGTGTTACACACGTGGACAAAATTGTTGGCACCCCTGTGTTAATGAAAGAAAAACCCACAATGGTCACAGAAATAACTTGAATCTGACAAAAGTGGTAATAAATAAAAATTCTATGAAAATTAACCAATGAAAATCAGACAATGCTTTTGAATTGTGGTTCAACAGAATTATTTTAAAAAACAAACAAAAGTATCCTTCAGTTCTGCTTCATGGAATCATCCAGCTAAGCCTCAATTGTAGCATCGCACTGTTATTATCACGACTTCTATCAGAACTTAATCATTTCAAACAAAATCTCAGATCACACAGTGCAGCAGCGTGGCTGTTTTATATTCAATTCAATTCAATTCAACGTTATTTATATAGCGCCATTTCACAACAACAGTCATCTCATAGCACTATCAACTGTAGGGGGGAACCCCCACAGTTGCAGAAAGACCCCAGCAATCAGGCGATCCCCTGTGAGCAAGCACTTGGCGACGGTGGAGAGGAAAAACTCCCTTTTAACAGGAAGAAACCTCCAGCAGAACCAGGCTCAGGGAGGGGCAGTCACTGGGACTATCACCATCACCCGGGACCTCAAATGGGAGCCAACCATCAGCTCCCTCATCAAAAAGGCCCAGCAGAGGATGTTCTTTCTGCGGCTGCTGAGGAAGCTCAAGCTATCTACCAAGATGTTAGTGCAGTTCTACACGGCCATCATCGAGTCCATCCTCACCTCCTCCATAACCGTGTGGTACGCAGGAGCCACTGCCAGGGACAGACTAAGGCTGCAGCGCATCGTGCGCACTGCTGAGAAGGTGATCGGCTGCAAGCTCCCATCTCTCCAGGACCTGTACATCTCCAGGACCCGGAGGCGTGCAGGCTGGATCATAGCCGATCCTTCACACCCTGGTCACGTACTGTTTGCCCCCCTCCCCTCAGGTAGAAGACTTCGGTCCATTCAGACTAAAACCTCCCGGCACATGAACAGCTTTTTCCCCTCTGCCATCAGACTGCTGAACATTAAGTGACTTATTGACTCTCGTGCACTATGTACAGCAGCTCATGTCATTCATCACTGTTTTTCTGTTGCATTATTGACTGCACTGTGGTACCCCATATTATCTGCTACTTGCTAATTTATTTAAATCTGCCTTGACTAGTATTACTCATATTATTATTATTATTATTATTATTATTATTATTATTATTACTTATTATTCTACACTCATTGCATGTTTTTAGTCTTTTAGTTTTTTAGTTTATCTCTTTATCTCATCATGTTTTTAATGTTGCAGCATGGCACCGAGACAAATTCCTAGTTTGTGTACTACATGAACAATGGCAATAAATCTGATTCTGATTCTGATTCTGATTCTGATCTGCTGTGATTGGCTGGGGGGTGAGGGGATAGAGAAGATGAAAAGAACAGACATGTAGAGAGCAAACAGCACGATGGGGACTCAATCTATGGGAGAGAACAAACAGATGTTAATGACCAGCAAAAAAAAATATTTCATTGAGAGTGAGGAAAGGAGTGAGGCCCAGTGCATTACTGGAGGTCCCCCGGCTGACTAAACCTATTAGCAGCATAACTAAGGAAGGGTGACATAATGTCTGGCCCAGGAAACGCGCATGCAGGCTCAGGATAGATTTAACAGCTTTATTCAACAAGCAGGTGTGTCTGAATGGATGTATGCGGTATGTATATGTGCTGGGGTGAACACCGACAGGCAGCAGAGCAGCGCGCCGTTCAGCCGGACAACCCTATGGAGAGAAAGCAGAGGACAAGGGTAACGGGCACCACACCGAGACAGGGATAATAGTCAGAGTGTTGCTTACTTGCAGGAACAGGTGGCTGGTGTTGGCAAGTGATGAGCCCGGGAGACAGCGTCCTGCAGGGCCTGCGCGGATGGTGGAGAGGAGTCGGCGATGACGGGGGGGAATCCGCCGCCACTGCGGGCGGAGGGCAGAGGGGGTCGGAGACATAGGGCTTGATTTTAGAAACATGGAAGGTAGGGCAAATGCGAAAGGAGGGGGGAGGGCCAGACGCACAGCCACCACGTTAACAATCTTAGAAATGGTGTGCGGACCAACAAAGCGTGGGGCCAACTTCCTCTTCTCTCCCTTGAGGTGGATATCCTGAGTGGCCAACCAGACCTGTTGACCCACCTGGTAGACAGGGGCCAGTCTCCTGCGACGGTTGGCCGTGGTGCTGTTGCGCGCCGCCGTGCGTAAGAGCGCGTCGCTTGTCTTGGACCACAGAGCCCGACAACGTCTCAGGTGTGCCTGGATGGAATGGACCGCCAGCTCCGCCTCCTGCTCCGGGAACAAAGGTGGATCATAGCCCAGGGACGCCTTGAAGGGAGACATCCCTATAGCAGAAGACCGAGCGGTGTTGTGGGCATACTCTACCCAAGACAGGTGCATGCTCCAGGAAGACGGGTTAGAGGAAGTGACGCAGTGCAGGGTAGCTTCCAGCTCCTGGTTGGCCCGCTCACACTGCCCGTTGGACTGCGGGTGGTGACCAGAGGAGAGGCTAACTGTGGCCCCCAGGGCGTTGCAAAAACACCTCCAAACCTCAGAGACAAACTGGGGACCCCGATCCGAGACGACGTCCACCGGTATCCCGTGTAGCCTGACCACGTGCTGAACCAAGAGGTCCACTGTCTCCTGCGCCGTTGGAAGACCCCGAAGTGGCACGAAGTGAGCTGCCTTGGAGAATCGGTCCACGATGGTCAGCACAGCATTATAGAAGTTAGACGTGGGGAGACCAGTGACAAAGTCGAGGGCTATATGGGACCAGGGTCTGCCAGGGGTCGGCAGAGGCTGGAGTAAACCCGCGGCGGGGGGAGAATTACCTGACTTGGCAGTGGCACACACAGGGCACACCCCGACGTAGTTGGCGGCATCCTTCTGCAGACCCGGCCACCAAAAGGAGCACTGGAGGAGATCCACAAGCCGAGATACACCAGGGTGACAGGCGAGCTTGGAGGTGTGGACCCAATGGATGACCTCCCCCCGGACAGAAGATGGAACGAACAACCTTCCCTCCGGTCCGCCGCCAGGGTCCGGTTCAGTCTCCTGCGCCCTCCGGATCTTGTCCCTGATGGACCAGGAAATCGCTCCTACCACACACGAACTGGGCAGGATGGGGTGGCCCGGCTCCTCCGATGTCTCAGGGGCGAACTGCCTGGAGAGGGCATCGGGTAGGCCGTTCTTAGAGCCGGGGCAATAGGTTATGGTGAAGCAGAACCGGACAAAGAACAGGGACCAGCGCGTCTGGCGGGCATTCATACGTCTAGCAGATCGAAGATACTCCAAGTTCTTATGATCCGTCAGCACCACGAATGGTAAAGCTGCCCCCTCCAGCCAGTGGCGCCACTCCTACAGGGCGAGCTTGATGGCGAGAAGCTCCCTGTCCCCGACATCGTAGTTCCGCTCGGCCGGGGACAGGTGCCGTGAGAAGAAGGCGCAGGGTCGCTTGACCCCATCGGTGGGTGATCGCTGGGAGAGCACCGCCCCCACCCCCGTCTCAGACGCGTCGACCTCCACCAGACACTGCAGCGCGGGGTCGACCTGGGTCAGGACCCGGGAGGAGGAGAACTCCGTCTTCAGCGCGTGGAACGCCGCAGCGACCTCTTCAGTCCAGCGGAAGGTGTTCTTAGGGAATGTGAGATGGGCCAGCGGGGCAACGACGGCTCCGAAGTTGGGTACAAAACGGCGGTAGAAATTGGCGAACCCAATGAATTGCTGGACCTGCTTCCTGGAGGTCAGCGTGGGCCATTCCACCACCGCTTTAACCTTAGCGGGGTCAGGTAGGACCTGGTTGTGTGAGATAACAAAGCCTAAGAAGGAGGTGGTCTTGGCTAAAACTCACACTTTTCAGCCTTTACATACAACCTGTTCTCCAGCAGCCACTGCAGGACCCGCCTCACATGCACCTGATGTTCTTCTCGTGACCTGGAGAAGATGAGGATGTCATCCAGGTACACGAACACGAAGAGGCCCAGGAAATCATGCAGGACGTCATTGATAAGGCACTGAAAAACGACAGGGGCGTTGGTCAGACCAAAGGGCATTACCAGGTATTCAAAATGCCCACTTGGCATTCTAAATGCTATCTTCCACTCATCCCCCTCCCTGATCCGGACGAGATGGTATGCACTGCGGAGATCCAATTTGGTGAACCAGGTCGCCCCCTGCAGGGAGTGGAAGGCAGTGTCCATCAGCGGCAGGGTATAACGGTCCTTCTCCGTGATGTCATTCAAGGCCCGGAAGTCGATACATGGGCGGAGGGACCCATCCTTCTTCGACACGAAGAAGAACCCAGCACCGAGCGGAGACGAGGAGGGGCGGATGATACCTGCGCTGAGAGACTCCTTGATGTAGCTGTCCATCGCTTCCCGCTCCGGCGCTGACAGGCTGTAAAGATGACCCGACGGCAGAGGAGCCCCCAAGCGGAGGTTGATGGCACAGTTGTAGGGCCGATGGGGAGGAAGGGACATCACCCTTGACTTGCTGAAAACGAGGGCCAGATCGTGGAACTCCGAGGGCACCAAGGTGAGATCCGGAGGCGCGGCGTCCTTAACCGGGGGAGGAGAAGACGGGGCGCAGGCTGCGGACTGTAAGCAGGTGCCCATGCAGAATGAACTCCAGGCGGCGATCTTTCCTGTCCGCCAATCCAGCACCGGGTTGTGCAGGCGCAACCAGGGATACCCAAGGATGACAGGTGTCACAGAGGAAGACAGGACGTAAAGGGCGAGTTCCTCTCGGTGGTTACCCGAAATTATAACTGGGACTGGTTGCGTGCAATGAGTCACTTGGCCGAGGGACGCACGGGAAAGGGTGATCAGGCTGAGAGGAGTGGCCAGAGGGTGGCAGGGAATGCCCAATTGGGTTGCCAGGCTCTTTGAAATGAAGCTCTGCTCTGCTCCTTAGTCCACCCGTGCGTGTGTGAGATGCCCTGTGGCATTGTGAGTGACAAAATCGGATGGGCAAGGACAGACTTGTGAGGGGATTTGACTGGTTAGAGTCCGCGAGGCCCCCTATAGTGACTCGCGGACCTCCCCGTTTGGCTTTTCCGGGCAATGCTCCACGGAATGTTGGCCTCCTCCACAATACATGCAGAGACCCAACTTCCGACGGCGCTGTTTCTCCGCTAAGGGGAGCTTTGACCGGCCTACCACCATCGCCTCCAATTCCTCGGAGGACTCCGTTGGAGGTAACGCCAGGGGGCGGTCCTGAGGCGTGCAGATGGAGCCTCCACGCGAGCGGCTGCTAAACTTCCGCTTGGTGGACTGTTCACGCAGCCTATTGTTTAAACTAATGGCGGTGGAAATCAACTCCGCCAGTGTCTCCGGAAGATCCCGCCCAGCCAGTTCATCCCTCAGACCCGAGCTGAGGCTGTGGAGGAAGATGCCACAGAGTGCGGCCTCATCCCAGCCAACCTCCTCCGCTGCAACCCGGAAGTTGATAGCATAGTCCGCTGCTGACTGGCTTCCCTGTTGAAGAGCAAGGAGCCGGTCAATTAGGACGCTATCGCGCCGGGAATGATCGAAGACTTCGAGAAAGCTCTGCACGAACTGGCTCTAGGAGAGGTTCGCGTAACTGGGCTTCGCCATTACGGCGTAAGCCCAAGTTAGCGCTCGCCCCTCCAAGAGATTACCGATGTAGCCAATTCGGCTATGGTCTGAGGGAAAATCCCCGGGAACGCGCAGAAACACTGACTCACACTGCATAATAAACCCCCGCACTCCGCCGAGCTTTCCGCTGAAGCGGGCGGGAGTTGGAATCGGTGTGAGTCGGGTTGGCGTTCCCGAGGTAGACTGACCGGGCACCGGAGCGGCAGGAGCTAGCCCACCCTGGCGAGCCGAGGGGAACGCCTGCTGGGGGTCCAGGTGGTCTAACCGGTGAGTTATGTTAACCAAATGGTTTAGGATCACCTGCTGTTGATGGGCTATTAAATCCACCCGAGTCTCGAGGGTGGAAAGACGGCGTGTGAGCCCTCTGTCTGCTGGGCCGCCTTGCTGGAGCCGTACTGACATAATGTCTGGCCCAGGAAACACGCACGCAGGCTCAGGATAGATTTAACAGCTTTATTCAACAAGCAGGTGTGTCTGAATGGATGTATGCGGTATGTGCATGTGCTGGGGTGAACGCCGATGCGCAGGCAGCAGAGCAGCGCGCCGTTCAGCCGGACAACCCTATGGAGAGAAAGCAGAGGACAAGGGTAACGGGCACCACTCCGAGACAGGGATAATAGTCAGAGTGTTGCTTACTTGCAGGAACAGGTGGCTGGCGTTGGCAAGTGATGAGCCCGGGAGACAGTGTCCTGCAGGGCCTGTGCGGATGGTGGAGATGAGTCGGCGATGGCGGGGGGAATCCGCCGCCGGGGAGTCCACCTGTGCACAGGGGTGAAGAACTTTGGAGACAAGGTAAGGGATGCTTACGTGTCGTAGTAATGTTGCTGGTGATCTGAGGTTGATTCACGAGCTTTGGAAGTACCGACGAGAACAGACGGCACCAGACCGCAGCACTGGGCCGAGTGGGCTAAATAGCCCGCTGCTGACGAGGCGCAGGTGTGCGCTCAGCTGAAGCCACTGATGAGCGTTGAGTCGTGACAGAGGGTTCAGAAACACATGATCCCTCCCTAATTGTAGGCTATATCAAAGAGGTAAGTTTTAGCCCTATTCTTAAAAACAGAGATCGAGTCTGACTCCCGAATCCAGATTGGCAGCTGGTTCCACAGGAGAGGAGCTTGATAACTGAAGGCTCTGCCTCCATTGTATTTTTAGAGATTCTAGGTATAACAAGTAATCCTGCATTATGGGAGCATAGTGCTCTGTTGGGATAATACGGTAGTATCAAGTATCTACCAGTGGTAGAAGCATGCTCAATAACGAGGCTGAGTTTCAGTCATAAAACCAGCTTTATTTGACAGAACGCAGCTTCTAGCATTCTCAAAGCAGGAAAGAGAAAGAATCATATTTCAACACCCTTTTATACATTCCCAGCATCAGAATTCAAGTCACATGGTGTCTTCAGTCAACATACAGTTACAAAGCATCCCCTTGAAGCTTCACCATTGTCTCTCATATCCTGATGAACCGGAATACCCTCCGGGGCGTCTTCTGTGGGACAAAGAGACAAATCTCACACTTCCTTGTTACCTCCTGTAGATTCGAGTCCTTAGTCCTTGCAGACGTGACACCCCACAATACCTTCATTCACATCTTCACGGGCTACCTCAGCTTCTGTGTGGACAAATCCGTTCCCACCAAGACCATACGGCGTCACTCAAACAACAAACCCTGGATCAACCCTGAGATAAAAACACTTCTGAGAGAGAAGAAGAGGATCTTCAGGTCGGGGAACAGGGAGATGCTGAAGTCCGTACAGAGGGAGCTGAGGAGAAAGATCAGAGAAGGCAAGGACAGCTTCAGGAAGAAGACGGAGGACAAGCTGCAACAGAGCAACATCAGCGGGGTCTGGAGAAACCTCAAAACCATCTCGGGGCTCCAGAATACCTCCCCCAGGCCCACGGGGGGCAGGGAGTGGGCGAACAACCTGAATCTGTTTTTCAATAGATTTGACCAACCGCCCTCCCCCCTGTCCAGCACAACAACCACTGCTGCCTCTAAGAAATCAAGTCCTGCTGCCCACTCCCCACTCCACCGACACCCCCCCCCCACTCCCAACACACAGCCCCCCCATCCTGACCCTGACCAAGACCCAGGTGAGGGCGGGAGCTGAGGAAGATCAAGGCGAGGAAGGCGTCGGGACCGGACGGCATCAGCGCAAAGCTCCTCAAGTCCTGTGCAGACCAGCTGTGTGGGATTGTGACGTATATCTTCAACATGAGCCTGAAACTGGGGAGGGTACCACAGCTGTGGAAAACATCTTGTGTGGTACCTGTACCAAAAACTTCCCACCCCAAAGACCTGAACAGCTACAGACCGGTGGCTTTGACGTCCCACCTTGATGAAGACCCTGGAGAGACTGCTCCTTGCTCATCTCCGCCCCCTGGTGGAAACCAGCGATGGATCCACTCCAGTTCGCCTACCAGCATGGCATTGGGGTGGAGGATGCCGGTGATCTTCCTCCTTCACCGTTCTCTGTCCACCTGGAGAAGCCCGGGAATATGGTGAGGATCATGTTCTTTGACTTCTCCAGTGCTTTCAACACCATCCAACCGATGATCCTGAAGGACAAGCTGCTGCGCGCAGGGGTGGACCAGCACCTGTCATCATGGATCCTGGACTACCTCACGAACCGGCCTCAGTTTGTGAAAACCCGGGACTGTGTTTCCGACACGATCATCAGTAGCACGGGGGCCCCCCCAGGGAACGGTGCTGGCTCCCTTCCTGTTCACTCTTTATACTGCGGACTTCTCACACAACACAACACATTGCCATCTACAGAAGTTCTCTGATGACTCTGCGATTGTTGGTCTCATCTCCAACGGAGATGAAGCTGAGTACAGAGGGCTTTATCCAGGACTTTGTGGACTGGTGCCATCGGAACTGCCTCCAGATCAACGCGAGGAAAACTAAGGAGCTGGTGGTGGACTGCCGCAGGCATGGGCAGCCCCTCACAGCACCAGGTAAATATACAGGGAAACAGACATCGAGATGGTGACATCCTATAAGTACCCAGGGTATTCATCTGAACAATAAACTAGACTGGTCCACACAATACTGACGCACTCTACAAGAAGGGGACAGCGCAGGCTGTTCTGCTGAGGAGACTCAGGTCTTTTGGTGTACAAGGGGCGCTGCTGAAGTCATTCTATGACACGGTGGTGGCATCAGCCATCACTTTTGGAGTGGTCTGCTGGGGCAGTGGCATTACTGCAGAGATCGGAAGAGACTGAACAAACTGATTAAGAAAGCTAGCTCTGTCCTTGGGGCAGCGCCTTGATCCGATGGAGGAAGATAGGAGAGAGAAGGACGGTGGCTAAAACTGTCATCTCTGCTGGAGTCCGAGTTCCACCCTATGCAGGACATACTGGATGCACTGAGGAGCTCATTTAGCAGCAGACTACATCATCCCAGGTGCACAACCGAGAGGTTTCGTAGGTCCTTCCTACCAACGGCTGTCAGACTGTACAACCTAAGCAGGGCTGCTCGCAGAGATAGCAAAAAGACGTAACAAACTAATAGTTTTTTTGAATGCAAAAGATGCAATAGACTTACACAATGGTCCTCTCCGGCATACAACTAGGAACATACCGGTCGCTATGGAGGGTGAGAATATGTATGGGCACATAATCATACCATGTAGGATAACTAAATAGACGGTTATGTTGTTTCATCCCACCTAGCAACAATGCTCTGCACTGTGTGTGTTTATATATTTACATATTTATTCCATCTAGCTACAATGCTCAGCACTGGGTGTGTTTATATTTATATATCTATATATTTATTCCATCTAGCTACAATGCTCCGCACTGTGTTTTTATATATCTACATATTATTCCATCTAGCTACATTGCTCCGCACTGTGTGTGTTTATATACTTGCATATTTATTCCACCTAGCTGCAATGCTCCGTACTGTGGGTGTTTATATATTTACATATTTATTCCATCTAGCTACAATGCTCTGCACTGTGTTCATATATTCATATATTTATTCCATCCAGCTACAATGCTCTGCACTGTGTGTCTGTGTGTGTGTGTGTGTATATATATATTTTATAGTAATATGTACATATGTATATTAGCTGCTCTTGCTTGCTTGTTTTTTTTCTTGCCTTCTGATTGTTGCTCTGAGTGTTGCTATCCCTGTGCTGTTGCAATCCTGGAATTTCCCCGTTGTGGGACTAATAAAGGCTTATCTTATCTTATCTCTTATCTTATCAGATCTTTTAAATAAAAAGGAGCCTGATTGTTTAGAGCTTTGTAAGTAAGAAGAAGGATTTTAAACTTCATTCTAAACTCTATGGGAAGCCAATGAAGGGAGGCCAGAACCGGAGAGATATGATCTCTCTTTTTAGTACCTGTTGAAACTCTTGCTGCAGCATTTTGGATCAGCTGAAGACTTTTTAAAGATGTTTTAGGACAACCTGATAATAAAGAATTACAATAATCTAACCTCGAGCTAACAAAAGCGTGGATCAGTTTCTCAGCATCACTCTGAGACAAGATGCTCCTAATCTTGGCAATATTACACAAATGATACAAGGCAGTCTTAGAAACAAATTTAATATGTGAATTGAAGGACAGATCTTGATCAAAAATAATTCCAAGGTTCCTCACAGAGCTATTACGAGAAAGAGTAACCGCATCCAAACTGAAAGTTTGATTTGGAAAGGAATTTCTAAGGTTTTTTGGACCAACAAGAATGACTTCAGTCTTATCTGAATTTAATAGCAGGAAATTACAAGTCATCCAAGCTTTGATTTCCTTAAGACAGGCTTCTAACTTGGCTAATTAATTACTATCATCTGGCTTCATTCAGGGTGTTGT